>JAAOAN010000012.1:0-69186 GCA_013396205.1 Fusarium mundagurra
GGCTACAACAAAAGAAGGCGCCAGACAGTTTGGGGATGTGAGCAGTGTGATGTAGCGATTTGTAACTCGAGAGATTGCTGGTACTTCTACCATAGGCTAAAATAGGTGAGGGGGTAGGTACCTTTAATCCGATGCATTTTAATTGGCTGCACCCCCCTGCCGTGACCTGCCGGGAGGTTTTCCACAGCTCAAGGGATAGGGTATGAGGGAATTTGCGATGTCAAATTATCAGGCGAGACAATTGCTTTCTAGCAAACAGGGGTCACACAATATGTTTCAAAGTACGCGAATGCATGCTTCTCAAAAGGGTCGCTTTTCAAGGCACGATGGCTCGTGCCGACCCGCAAACGCATCTCAAACGCCAAAATTGCTTTAGTCAATCCATGATCTACCATAGCTGTTCTGCTTCTTGATTGGGTCAGCGGAGATAGGAGGGAATAACATCCCTCATCGAGAGCAAACATGTGAATAAATGGGTGACTTAACTTACGTTAACATTCCCTGTTTGCCAAAGTACCGGTCTATAAGAGCCGCAGACTTGAAATGCCTGCACAACGACGTGGCGGTACGATATTTCCAGTAGAAAAAACGTATCTTTGCAAAGCAAGTTTGTCGCCTGGCGGAAACCTTTCTGGGAATCATTCGGGACAAGACACAAATAAAAGTGTGCATTAGCGTCACCTCTGTTTGATGCTGTTTGAATCGTCCGACCTGGTTCAAGGGATGCTGAACGTGACCAAGGGATGTGTCGTACGTGGCCATGCTAGAAACGTGCAAAGCTTTTGTGTCGTTAGCAGACTTGCATCACCCTTTCACAGACGTTGTTCGTGTCCCAATGGGTATTGGGCGCACAGACTGTCGTGTAGGGTAGTCGAGGCATCGTGTGTGTGGCGGTCATTGGCTAACATGACGTCACGGTCGATAATTAGCCGGCACTGCGGGGTATGAGGGAATTACTGTTCGGTCACATTATCAATCAGCTACTCAAGCCAATCACCTGGTTCTGCAAGCAATTGGATTAGGGCCTCGATATGCAGGGCCCCGATATGCAAGAAATCCATACCCTGAGTCTGATGACATGTGCCAACCCCCCACCGCCCAGCGGTTGATAAAAATTCCTCTGGTTTAACCATGATGCTCACCGCAAAGACTTTTAGGCACAAATAGCACGCCCTATCTCAGCGCTTTCATCAGACACTCGTCGCATGCTGCCACCAAGCTTGGCCTTTCGAAGTTATCATTCATTCACTCGGTGCCCGAGATGTCTGGAGACGTAGACTCACGCCCCGCCCATGAAGATACTATTTGGCTCGAACAAAGCCTTACGGAGGAGATCCTCCACAACTCTTGTAATATGTGTGGTTTGTGGTCTACCATTCATAACTACCACTAATCGCTTCCTTAGTTACAACAACCTCCTACCCGAGACCTCGTTACCCATTGATGAAAATGAAAAAGTACATTGGGTTCACTTACTAAAGATGATACGGGACTGTAATGCTTCGGACAAATTTGGGGTGATTGCCCTGCATCAACATAAAACACTACTGCCTAATCACTCATTTGTCTGGAATCTCGAACAGGTGAACAAAAGTTATTTCTACTGGACTAGCGAACGTGCCAACGAAAGGATCAATCTCAATAAGATCTGTGGCTACAAATTTGCATACAATGAGGGAAAAGGACTATGCCCCTTTGAGTTTCGTCAAGGCGAAATGCTTGACCTATCTGGAGTTGATAAGGGCTTATTCCCGCGAGTCGTCCAATACCTTGTTGACAATCATCTCACTTCGCGTTTCGGACTCGGGTTGCTCATACCAGAACTCTCCAAGAACACGATGACCGAGCTTCAGCTATCTCGCGGGATGGTACTCGTTGAGACCAGATTGTTATTGCTGAAAGACCTGGCGACGGTAGAGACAGAGTGGCACTGGGATCCCGCAACGGGAATATATGGTGTAGGGGTTGATTGCGTCATAAATAAGAAAGGAAAGCATGAGAAGCTTGTAACGAAGTGCGAAGGCCTTTCAGAAATTGTCGATGTTGTTCATCTAGCTGAACAAATTGGCCTATTGCGATTCGACGTACGATAGTGTTTGGTGGTCGTGTGAGGGCCATGTTTTGTTTAAACCAAACGACAAAAACAAATCCGTGTCCTGACCTGGTTGTTCCTTGACCCATAGTGTTGCTCGGCTGCAAATGAGACTTGGGTATTCATTCAAAACGTTCAGACTTTCATGAGTTTTGGCTGCAAAGCGAAGTTCCTTTGATGCAAGTGTTTCCGAGTTTGGATCTGGAGGTTAGTAAGCGTAAGTCGCGCGACCTTTGTGGCCAAACATACCTTGCGGGATACCTTCTTGTAGGTCGCTAAGGGTCTTGCTTATCGTTCGTGGTGGATAGAAGGTCACAGTCGAACGTTTTTCGTCAGTAGAGGTCGTAACCCATGCAAGGTCGTCGATTGAAATCAAGTTTTCAATCAAGGAAGCAAGTGCTTTATGGCTATCTATTTGAAATATAGCCGCCCTATGCGTATCTGATTCAAACTCTTGATCTATAACGCAGTAAGTATGTTTGAATGGTTACAGGGCAATTGTCACCTGGAACAATTGAGTCATCAATTCCTGCGACTAACGGTGAGCATGACTGTACCTGAACAAGACTCTGTGCACGTCTTCCTTTTTTTCGTAGGTGGTTCTTTGGCCCCGTCTTCAGCACCATCGTTTGGTGGACTATTGTCGTTTGGTGGACTGTTGTTGTTTGGTGGGACGTCGTCTACCCTTTCGAGCTTTTTCTTGTATTCTTCACAGCCTGCTTATCATAAGAACAACTCCTGGTCTGGCAATGCTGAAAACGTACGCGAATACCATTGATCTAGTGTGGGAATATTTTCTTCCGTATTGGTGGCATCAATAAGCATCTGCTGGATGGCATCAATAAACATCTGCTTGCCAGTGGGAAGATCTTCATTCCCCTTCTTGATGGCATCGAAAAACCTCTCTTGGATCAAATGAGGAGTAAGACGTTTGATTCTTACAAGTGCTTTAGCATGCTTGCATATATAGTCGAGTTTTACATCGTCGGCTTGTGTAAGGTCCTGCTGAGTACGGAAAGCTATGCCGATTAACACAGCTTCATCGAATCTAACATCTTTGAACTTCTGCCGTATCTCGTCATTTCTGGCGGCCTCCTTCTCGCATTGTTCTTGAGACTTTTGCTTTTTGGACTTTGATTTTTCTTCTACTCTAGTCTCGTCCCGGAGTGGTAGAGGATACACAAAGTGAGTAAATTCAGCGAGTCTCCTTGAATGGTAGGACTTGTTTTTGGGTTCCAAAAGCTCATCGACTGCCAATTGTAACGTGTAGCGTTGGCTGGCTTCCACTGCAAGGTTTGCGAATTTATCCCAGACGAACTTGAAGTCCGTTGCAGAGCCGTCAAAGTCTAAAATTCCGTCCTCTAAGCTGTTGGACTCTAAGCAGCCGAGATTTGGGTTGAGTTTTTGCAAAGGATCGTTTGACATATTCAAGTATATGCTCTAAACGCTGGGACACAGATTGTTTGTCGCTTGAGCGAGGGAAGAAAGCAGGTGTCGCATTGGTGAGGGGGAAAAATAGGTGTCGATTGGGCGAAGGGAAAATCAGGCGTCGGGTGAGCGAGGGAAAAAAACCGGTATGGGTTGGGCGAGGGGAGAAAACAGGTGTCGCTTGGGCGCGGGGAAAACAGGGATGTATGTTGGTTATGGAGATCAGCGACAGATCCCTGTTCCGCCATCCCCAGCCCTGTGTCCTCAGCCGCTAATTTTAGAACGTATCTCCGATCAACCTAATGCAAATCTGCTACTAGCGCCCCCCACAACGAACTTCAAGAACGCGAAGTTGATGAAGTCGTTGTCCAGGAACTCCAGATGATCTTTGTGTGTGGTGTATTTGTAGCAACGACAAGGAGGAACAGGTCAAGCAGAGATGAGAAAAGTTTTTATTTATTTTTTTTATTTAAAAGACCATGAGTCTCGCTTGAAGCAAAGGACGGATACAGGAGCGTGCGTGACCTTTTGGGCGTTCTCTCTAGACCCCTGGGAATGCAAGGTACGCAATGCAGGTTCGAGAATGGGAAGTAGTTGCAGGGTACGAGAGAACGGAATGCAGCCATTGCTGGCTGGGATGGGGACGGTTTGGGATGATCCAACAGCCTCGTCTGAGCAGAGAGCCCAGGGCTTCTCGCGGGGATACGGATAGTATCCCCATGTTTAGGCAATTGCAGCCTCACCGGTCTGCAACTGGCACGACAGGCCGATGGAGCAGGTAGTCAACAATCCAAGGAAATTGCAAGGGATAAGAGAGATGAAACATTGCTTCTTCTTTGCCAGTCCATTTGCCAGCCCTTTTGCCAACCCGTTTGCCAGTCATTCCAAGACCTATTCACCATCCGAAACGGCGATCTACTAGCCATACTTGCTTTCCTGCCCCCAAACCTCAGCATGCCATCCGGATCTGAATGCTTCTTTTGCATGAAGACGGTGAAAGGCCACTTCAAGAGACATGTGGGGACGCACGACAAAAGCCACAAAGAAGAGGAGGTCTTCGAGATGCACAGATTAGTTGCGAACTTCCTTGCAGACCCTAGTCATCACCAGATGGCAGCTCCATTCAAGCAAGCGATCATGAAAGCAGGTGGCCTCTCAACCCTGGAGATTAAAGACAGGATACCACATGCCTATAATGGTCCTTATTTGTTCCCCGCAAACCAGTGCCGGGATGCAGCGATTACTGACGAACAAATTTTCAATGACGCTTTGCACGACTTCGATATAGACAAGACGAAAGTTTACTCTGTCAATAAACCGGAGGCTCCAGAAAATCCTCCTATGTTGGCAGATGTTGTGCACCAGCTTTACAGGCCTGACCCGGCCAATGCGAAGTATGCAATGAATATTGGTTGCGGACGATGGGTAAAGAGGCCTACTTTTCTTGATGATGAGTTAACTAAATCAGGAATGCAAAGTACTTGCAACATAACACCCCCAGGCACTTTGACGGACTTGCATATTGGTGAGTAGGAAAGCTGATCTTAGAAATTGGTTATGACCGAATGGCTGATCTGGTGAGTAGACCAAGGCAATCATGTTGTAACAGCTCTTGGGTTGGGATGCGTCAAAATCTGGGCACTATACCCTCCAACTGAGCACAACCTTGCCGTTTGGAAAAAATATCGAACTTCCCGAAATATCTTCCGGGACTCAGTAGTGGAGCTGGAGGATGGCAAAGCGTGTGTCCAGACTACAGACAGGGCAATCTACCTTGGGCCAGGTTGTCTGCATACTACATACACTTTGAAAGGCGGCATAGTTCCTGGAATAAACTACACCACAGAAAATTGTCTAGATGTCATCATGGATCTTATACAGACCGAAGTGGATTACTTCCAAAGACTTGCGCCCGCGGACATACAGCCCCTACTGGAGACTCTCATTTTGTGCCTTGCGCCAGCCTCTGGGAAACGTGACAAGGCACTGGAAGCTGTCTGCAAAGTTTTAAAAATGGGCCAGTTGAAGAAACAGTTGAAGGATCACACCGAATTGTACAAAGAAATGAAGGCTGAGGTGGAAACCGAGACTGATTGCTCTCATTGCGGCAAGCGGTGGAGGAGCCATTGGAGTTGAACTTCGGCGGAGAAGCTTCAGGAATCTGGTGCATGGATCGAGACTTGGAGAATGTTGAGATGAGAAAATACCCAGATGGACCTGGGCAGTTGGTTGTGTAGTTAGCACAGATTATCGCCATAGACGCTGTTCTTATTTTTATGAGTTCATACAGAAGATACTAGTTCTGACTTCCAAGATCTAGCTTCTTTTGATTCTATTAACTTGATATGGTGGTATTAAGTAATATACCTTTCATTGCAACATGTATCGAAGTACACACATCGCCGAAGATGCTACGTATGAGGTTACTCGTGTTGGCTGGATTCATGCCTTGATCCCGCGATGATAACGTCTACACACACGTCTGCGATGTTGCTCAATCGAAATCGGCTAGTGCGTTTTGTCTGTACCCCGCCGCCCGCCTACAGGCCCGGCGTCGGTTGTTATCGCGATGAACACGTGCTAATGACAAATGCCCGCTAGCGAAATATGTCAGGGACAAGGGAGGCATTACCGTTGATAGATGACACTGTATACAGGACGACCTGGAGGCAACACCATGCCGCTAACAGCCCCGTGCGCCAACCTTGTTCAGGATCCTGGTTCCGTATTGTAGAAGACCGTCCCCACAAACAGGGTGTGGCAAGACACGATCGAAGACCCCTGTCGCGCGGGTCCAAGCTTAGAGCTGAAATGGCATTCGAGGCACGAACGGCACATCCCACGCTTTTGTGGGTCCTGAAACGTCACCTTGCCTTATGAGGCAGAAGTGCGCGAGGTTGGATTTCGGACAAGCAACCAACAGCGTACGGTCATGCTACATTCCATGGGTGCAGAGAGGAAAATCAAGATCATCCCCATGATAACCATGATGTACGTAATTTCTGCAAGCGAGGGGTCAATCTCGTCCCTCCGGTCTTCCGGGTTTGATGCAGAGCAGGGACTGACTTAAAATGCTGTGCAACCCGACAAGGCAGCCTGGTGGTTCGCCATGACGCAGCCCCTCTCCAAATTCCACAAGTTCTCAGCCTGATTTCGAAATGAGTTCTCTTTCAGTTTCAGCCGGTACTGTCCATCATAGTTCTTCCCTTCCTCCTCCAAGCTCTTCTCGGCATTGCCCTCCTTGACCTGTCTAACGTTTGTTATCGCGAACTAGAGCCCTATCGTTCTGTCCAAGACTATCGCCAACAGCAACAACAGCCTCAACACCCACCACAACAGCAGCACACGCAGCAGCATCCACCTCCGCCGCCACCGCCGGCGCATCCAACGGATTACCCATACCCGCCGTACGGCCCAAGAGATCCCCCCGTAAAACGGGGCCGTACTGAGGATGGACACCAACCTAACTCGACGGGCCATGCGTCCGAAGGGATGTTGTCAACACCACATCACCCGCCGACCTCGCTCCCACCACCACCTCCTCCTGGCGCATATCCGGATAATCCACCGCGACATATGAATTATGAAGGCGCGCCTTCTATGCCCCCAATACTGGGTGACTATCGTGCGCCCAGCTTCCTACCGTCTCCTTCCGTACCCCATCAGACGCCCTATGAGCAACAAGGAGGTTATCCTTCAATTTCTCACGAACCCTTCTATGATGTCTATTCGTCGTCTGGCCCGGCTAAGAAGAAGAAAAATCGAGCTTCTCAGGTATAAGCCTCTTGAGAATTGGAAGCGCGCAAGTTCTGATTGGATATAGGCGTGCGATAGCTGCCGGCAGCTGAAGGCCAAGTGCGACGAGACGAAGCCATGTAAAACCTGCAAGGAAAAGGGCGTGGAATGCAAATACCGTGACCCGATGCCCAAGGCGTAGGTTTTGAGAGATTCACATTGACTTGGTAGCAAAAACTAAGAATTGTTGACAGGACGGATAAAGCTCAAGCCGACATTCTAGAGGGCCTCGGCTCTGTTCAGACGTCGCTTAACTCGATCATGACACACCTGGGGCGATTTGATCAGAGATTGATCAAGATGGAATCCCTCTTGCCCAAGCATATTACGACATCAACTCTCAAGATGGAATCTTCAGTGGAGGACGAGTACAAGCGTGCGCCAGCATCGCCTTACGTTGCCAATGGCGCTTCTGTGGACCCGTACTATAATGACGTCCATCGCGATCACCCGTCCTCAGAGCCTATGCCATTGCGTATGATGGCCGAGGACGAGATGGAGGTAGAGCCAGGCCCACCCGTTCCCCCTGGCGAGCCCGCGATTCCCATCAATCATACGACTTTGGCAGGCCTGCTCTTGGAATGGCCTTCCATTCGGGAGCTTACAAAACATCACGTTGAGCGCGAAGGGGTTCGATACATTAGCGAATATCCCATCAGCCAAGAACAGAACAGAGGCGTTCTGATAGTGTGTGGTCGAGGTGAAGACTCCCACCCTTCACGACATGTTAGAGAACCAACCGACCATGGCAACTTGGACATGGCCGACGATTCATCCGATATGGCATCTTCTTCGCCCGCGGCTGATTGGGGCCAGCTCGGTGGAATGAGCCCTTCGGACCAAGTGGAACACAAGGGAGGTGTTTTGGTTGATGGCAGTCTCGATTTCTCTGAGCCGAAAGTGTGGGCGTATGTGGAAAGTTTCAAGAAAAATATTCTCAACATGCACCCTATCATTCAGCCCAACCTTTTGGACTATTGGGTCAGACACTTCCTGGTTAATCTTCCAGCATTGCATCCGCATCTGGCAGCGTCACAAACCCCCAAGTCCAACTTTACCGTTGCAAGAGGCTCGAAGGCGTCACAAGCTGTAGGCTCAAAGAGAAAGCGATCGCCAGGGCTGGATGGCTCCAAGTCACCAATACCTGCGCCACCTCGCACTGCCCGGCCAGATCGATCCATCCATACTGCCCTGGTTCTCACAGTTCTGGCTTTGGGTAAAATTTGTCTTCACCGCGACAATGTGCCCGATGTCGCCCATCCTACAGAGCCTTCTTCTCATGCCAGCCCGGTCATTCACAATGGAGCCATCTCACCAAGGGCCAATCAATGCTCTGGCCCAGCATATTCATCGCAATCGCACTCATCAGGTCTGCCCTCACCAAAGGCAGAGGCGGGCGAGAACCCTAACAAATGCCCATCAATCCGTCACGTTGGTGCTTTCCGCTCGGACTCCAGCCCCAAGAAAAACTGCGAGGTGATTCCTGGCTTAGAGTACTTTGCCTACGCCACAGATATCCTTGGTAACCACACTGGGGCGTACAACATGAAGAATGTGTACGCCAACATCTTTGCTGCGTTATATCATGGCCAGCTGGGTAGACCAATGGAGAGTTTTGCTTTCATTCACAACGCCAGCCATAAGCTGCAGATTATCATGAGGTCGTAAGTGTCATGGCTCTTAGTAGGACAAAAAATTAGGAGTGACTAACAAATAGTAGGAGCTTGGACAAAATGCGGCGAATCAAGCGCAACGGCGAGTTGAGTCAGGAAACTAGGTACAACCAACTTGCTCTCTCATTCTGGACGTGCCTGCAATTAGAAAGTGATCTCATTGCAGAGATGCAACTCCCTCCATCGGGACTGCTCTCGCACGAAGATGATATGCCGCACCCTAACATGAGTCTCTTAGAAGGGTTCGACCAGCGTATCCTCGACAGCTACCCAGGCCAGCTATATCTACGAACTCATCTCAACAGCATCCACCGAATGTTCTACGCTCCTGAGGATCCGGCTAAACCAGGCAAGGATAAGTTCCGAAATGTTGGCGTTGTTTCTGATGCTGTCTCAGGCATGCATTGGGTCGCTTCCAGTTTCGCATTCAGAGAGGATGATCCACCCGCAGATGATATTCTGGCAGCAAGATTGCGAGCAAAGTACTGGGGAGCCCAGGTGATCACTTACCGCCCATTCATCCGACAAATTCTGCAGTTCTCGCACTCCATCAAGAACCATGTATCGAGCCCCAACTTTCCCAGCGTCAGCTCCGAGTTTCGGCAGGATGTTACGGCGCCTGTCATTCACCCCAAAGCCAGAACGCACGGCGATATCGATCCTATAGTTGTCGAGTTGGCCAAGAAGGGCATCAAGGCGCTCATTGAAAGTACCCGTGCCTTCCATGGTCTAGGAGACAAGAGGCCGATCATCACCAATGTTTTCGGCACAGCTCACGCGTGAGTCCTCCTTCCTACGAACCGCCTGCACCTCAAACTGACCTCGTGCTAGACAATGGGGCAACCTGTTAATCTTATCAGCTGTATTCCGTGACCCAATTCTTCACATTTATGTGGATGAGGAACTCCTCCGAACACTGTTCCACAAGACGATCCAGTTTTTGCGACAGTCGGCAACAGCGACGAGCGCACTTCGAACGGACATGCATATCCTTGAAGGTCTGCAGAGAGATCTTTTCAGCTATAACTCATGGATCAACTCGAACTTCTCGAGCGACACAAGCGCGCCTAGCTACCATACTCCAAAACCTGTTCCCATGGCTGCGCCGCCGCAGATGCCTCATACAATTGGCGATCAGGGACATCGACAATCCATGCCGCACCATTTACAGATGTACTAATTGCCCCTGCAGTGATAAGTTTGAAGATATTTCCTGCCGGGACTTGGAGATTAGTCCTGATGACTCTCATTATCATCTTATCATAATCATCATCATCATCATCACATGGCGTTTTGGAACTGCTTCATTCGCGCCATAAAAGCCCACGAAGGAGTGCCATTGTTCTGAATGAAGAGTGTCTTCTGTTTCCACCAAATTTGGAATGGATCAAGGGTTATCGCATGGCACTTGCTATTTTCTTTCCTTCACTTTCGTATCAAGGTAATTTCGCGCTACTGTACTTAGAATGAATGCTGAATCTTTTTTGTCTCCATATATAAATATGAATGTGCGCCTCCTGGAAACGGACAAGCCGTTTATCCGATTACATTGATCCTCACACCCTGTCCGTCAGTCGGCCTCAACCGCCAAGATATGACAAAATAGCACTGCAAAACACATTGAAGTCACGTCCGGTCCGCGCGTGGATGCCATACACTGACTCGGCCGAGGAGCTTTCGACACAGTTTCAAGCAGACTGCGTGCAAGGTCGGCATAGATGCAACTTGCAATATGTGCATTCCCAAATCATCCAATCGGGACCAGAGCGACAGTGTTGGCAAATCCACTGGACCAGAGTATTGTCTGATTTGATCATTCGAAACTGGTGGGTACAAGCGTTAGCCATGTTGTCGGCAGAAGCAATGGCTTGTGTGTCTTCTAAAGGAGGTTTATAATGCTAACGAGATGATACTTGGTAATGGGGACGCAGTTCGAAGGTCAGGTATGACCTGATGTCTTCGTATGGCTGGAACAAGATTAGCCTTGAGCACAGAACATCACTCAGCATTCTCACATAAGATGATGCAGGAGGCAGTGCGATAGTGGCGAAATGCTAAGTCTTCTTAACACTTCCCTGATATTGTCATAAAAGATGTACGGGAGTCGCTTATCCTCCAAAAATGAAGCCAAGAATCGTGAGGATTTTGCGCCGATGGATTGTATGAGATGAAGACTGAAGTCCACAACGTATCATGCAAGTTTCTGCCAAGAAGTGGTCAAGTATAAGGGGGATTCAAGAAATTTTATACGAATCGAAAAGACAAGAGATTTCGAACAAGCATCAGCATTTAGCGTTGTTGTCCCAGGTAGAGTCGTAATATAGAATCTGGTGATATGTCATTGGTGAGAGCCGTTGCATGGAAACTGGGATTTAGGAACAAGGATCGAGCAAAAAGGCGGTAATGCTGAAAAAGGGGCGCCAGTTTCGAGTCGAGTCTCACGGAAAGGAAGCGAGCAGAGAGAAATGAATAGTACAAGCAAGGTTGATCTCGAGTCAAGATCAGGGTAAAAACGACGCGCAGTAAGACCAGGCCATGGATATTTGGATGGATGGAAGGACAAGGATGATACTGAAGTCTCCGTTTGACTTTTTGGAATGAGCTATTGGAGCCCTAAATGCTTTGACTGTTGTGGCAGCCAAGACTAATGACACAGTCACCTCACGTCAACATGAGGGTTCATGATCGTTCATGTGAAAACACCAAGCCCTGAAATTTTGTCAATGCTATTTGAGTTCCTCAGTAATTGTCCACTTCCAATAAAGCCAAGAGCAACGTATCGTATAAAGTCACTGCCGTACTGATCAGTCACAAAGACCTCCATTGCCTGTTCATCTAAAGCGTGTTGTTGCTTCTTGTCTCTTGTGGTGGCATATCAGTACCCCCATCAACTTTCGTGAGCTCAGTTCACTCGCTTACATGACTTGAAAGCACGGTATGCAGAGGCTCCACAATACACCTCAGGGGTTGCTACTCGATTCATTGTGGATGCAGCGGCCAATTGATCAATGCGTGCGAGCACTGTCACGGTTCTCAGCACTCGCGCTCCGATCGATCTCTTTGCAGAGCCAGGATGATTCATCGGGGAAGTGGTCGATCCATCCGTCGCCGCCGGATGGTTCCTATTCGCCGGGACTACCGGCCGGTCCTTCAGCTGGAGGCCGGATTCGGGGTCGTACCGTAAGATGATACGTCAATTCCGCCTCTGTCAGTGCTCTTACCCCTCCACCGTAACCCCACCTACCCTGTTAGGCGTGTAGAGATGCCCCGCGCGTACCTGCGCATTACGGGCGACATATCTTGGGTCAAACAATGAGGGGATGTTCCTTTGTTTTTTGGTCGCATGTCTTTGAATAGTATGGGGCACCAGATAGACAATTGAGCACGCGGAGATGAAGCAGCATAAGATGTCCACAGAGGAGTTTGGTTGAAACGACCATAGTGCGACCAAACCACGAGAAGCAGCTGCGGTCAGCTTGCCCAATGCCTACTACTTCGACCCTCGTCCACATTGATTTGAGGCGAGCACTTGGCGACTTATCCGCAATCCACTCTGAGTCGCGACCGCTGGTCAAGCCTCTCAGTCTGGTTTTTGTCAACCTTGCAACCTCAAACGTTGTAAGGGGCAGTTCCCCAGTCAAGCTTTCGTATTCTTGTAACAGCTGCCAGCATAATAAACCGCTCAGTTGTGCTTCAGCTATAGCCTATCCCCAAGCACCTGCTTTTGCATTCAAAGAAACCTTATTACTCACTATCCATATAAGGGCTCGAATTGTGTAGCTACTTGGAGCCATTGAAACCGGCTGCCCTGCAGTCACCAGCGGTATCCATCCCCTACCAACTGAGATCCAGCAGCAACCGGCACAGGGTTCGAGCGGATCCGCGAGCGTTTATCAACAAATTAATACCATGAATTACGCGAATAATAGCCTGTCAAGCGCGAGCGCAATGCCACAGGCGATAAACACCGCTGATGTCTCCATGACGGACGACTACGGCTATGCGGAAGGCGCCCTTGAGGAGAAATGGGTCAGTTACTAGCGGTAGCTAGGGGGCATATTTCAGGAGATAGTCAATGGATCCCCATAGTAGAGTTGCCTCGATGTATAGAAGTTTATGTGATTCGACGCCTCTGCCGTGATATTTATCTAGACAAGCTCTTCATTTGTACCCGGCCGATTCAATCGGATAATTCGCGAGGCTTGAGTACAAAGGAACTTGGCCTACTCCGTTTACAGACCTCATGTTAGGCACAGCAACCGCTATACTATAGAGCCCTTTAGTCCAGGAACTCTAGGGAGAATAATAGCAGTCCGGGATGGTGGCTGGTTCCTTATCGGGGCCAAACATAGTTCTGGTACATACTGGACTTTTTTTACATCGGGAACCCTTGGTAAAGGAGGCGGCGGTTCAAGAAGCAATGGGGGCCTAACTATGGCTCGGTTTCTGGTAGGCACCGGAGGAGGTCTGTTGTACCCAGCTCGAGGCGAGGGGGCTCCAAGATCTATCGATATGCTACCAGCGAAGGCTTCGACAGTTCTAGTGGGACTGGGAAAGATTGTGCCACGATGAGCCGACCTTTCCTGGCCACCCGTGTAGCTCTCCTGAATCAAATTACCCATCCGTAATCCGGTCTGTCGCATGAGATCTTGCTTCTCATCCTCGGTTGGGCATGGATGCTGAAGGCTTGCCGCGAACCACTTTCTGTGCGTATCTTGAGTCCCGGGTACGGTTCGCTTTCGCTTCTGTTGTTTGTTGTCGCAGTTGATACTGGCAGGACCCATATCTCCGTATGGAGCAAAAGCCTGGTAATGTGAGTAGCATGCTGCTGCCTGAGTAAGCGGCGTGTGGTCAAACGAGTGAGCCAATCCAGCACAAAGTGACTGATAATGTGCTGGGCGATGGTTAGGATGTCCATAGCTGCACTCGGAATAAGGTGAGACGCCAGATTCAGAAATGGTTTTCTGTGAATGTCGTATTGGCTGCCGAGATGGTGGATAGTTCTCTGGAGGTACTGGGCCACTAATCACAGGTAATTTTAGTCGGACATAATGTGGACGACGAAGACTGGGCATTATTGGTCGAAACTTTGCTTGTTCATTGATTGTTGTCAGAATTGGGCCAACTCTTGTGGGAGCCGCCCAATTCTCCTGTTGCATGGGCAGGTTTGGTGAAGTCTGTCTGAGTGGAGCTCGGTTGGGGCTATAGCAGGGACGCGGTACTTGACAGACTCTCTGAGTCTCAGCATCACTCTCCATTGATACTCTCCTTCTCTTACTAGGATTGAGTGATTGAATATATTGAGGTGATGCTGCAGTTAACACTGTTCTGCCTAGAGGCAACCTTATTATGGGCGGCTTGTTGTTGAGATCATGTGGTGGTTGGTTCTGAAGTTGCAGGTCGGGGAATGCCTGCGATTTGTGGGCTGAATCGTAGTATGACGGTAGCTTGTAGTATCGGCGCGGTCTACCTGTCGAATTGAGAGAAGGGTGAATTTGCCGTTGTAGGTCCTCCGTCGATAATAGTCGGGACATCGATTGGGCTCGCGCGGACGTGGAATACCGAAGGACGAAGGGTGAGGAGAAGGGGATGCCGTAGCAAGCATGGACAAGTTGGGGAGTTTAGGAGCCGAGTGTTGCGATCTCTTTTCGAACGGTCTTGAAATACAAAGGCGTTTAAAAATGTAAAATAAAAATAGGTGAATGCGGCGGTAAGACCGGAATTGGAATGGATATAGGTGTTTAAGTCGTAGCTTGGGAATAAAAGAATAAAAGGTCTTTAGTGCTTGGCAGATGGAGATCGGGGATCAGTAACCACTAAATATACGCTGGGCCGCTGGGTGCCATGTACTGAGACATCCTGTTCAAAAATACGCTAGGCCCTCAGCTTTGTTGTTTTGCCCCTGGATGCCGCGTAAAGTTAGCGTGAAGCCATTTATTAAACAAGCCTAACCGCCGTCACGCTAAGGGTTTAATCTAAACACAGTGGTATCTCGGATCTATTGAGCATCCTCGTGAAGCTCCTGTGGCGCTCAATGACTGTGCTGAAAAAGTCGGTCTCTCGGCGAAACTTGTTATTGTCGAACAGATCCAAAGAACCAGAAGCGACAAGGAAATTTTGATTCGGAGGCAAAAAACTAAACAGACTCCTCCAAGTCCGATTGTTGAGAAAAGTAGGCGGAACGCGTGAGCTCGCTTACCTCGGCTGCTCTAAATGGAGTCCTTGACAGAGAATGTTTAGTTGACAGCAAGCAACACTGAAGTGCTTGGGTAAAATGCGGTATACAGCGCCTGGCGGATTGTACGCGATGCAGTAAAAGATCCGCGACTCTGAACTTGAACACGCAGAGAGGCGTAGGATACGCGATGAGAAAATTTCCGTTCCAAGCGGCCTTTGGTTTGTAAAGCGACCAACACCTTGATGCATACATCCTGTTCTTGAACTGCTGACTCGACCCTGCCACGGGTTGAAGCGAGTCAACTGTTTGGCAGCCCATTCGCCAATCGCTCTCGAACCGCTGAACCGGTGGACAAGGCTCTCAGCCTCGACGCCTTGTTTTCGTCATCCTTTCAACCTCAAGTTATTGCAGTACCACGCTGACCGATCATTATTTTACTTGATAGTCAAACGTTGCTTTTCTTTGGCTTCAACAGAGTACGCCAGTCGCGGTCTATCTGGATTTATCTGGATTTGCCGTTTTGCAGTTCGGTTTTGCCCAGATTATCTTCCGTCAGACTAGCCAGAGCTACCTTACACTTTCCGTCTCGATTACTCGCCACTGAAACTCTCATTACCACACAAAGACCCTTCAGCCATGTGCTACTTTGAGCAGACTCGCTGGGCATGCGGCTACTGGCGTTGGGGCCACTTCCGTCAACAGTGTAACAAAGAATACCGGACGGGCGAGACGTGCGGCCTGAAGCTTGTCTACGAAACCCAGATCGAGAGAGATGTGTGCAAACTCTGCCACGACACAGAGAAGAAGCAGCGACGGTATGACAAGATGTATCGCGACGTTCAGCGCTGGCAGAGCGAGGGCAACCGAAATGCCACCATCGAGCGGACGTGCGGTGAGATGCAAGAAGCACTTGGTCAAATCTATCGCATAAGAGAGGAGCATGATCACAGGCTACAATTTCTTGGTCAGGTAAGTTTGAAACATGATTTTCCTTCCCGTTATGTCTATTTGCATTGAGTGAAGCGCCGCACGCAATAAGAAGGACAGACTGAGGTAAGGGGCAGAGCTGGACATAGCGCACAAAGGCAGAAAGAGACCCAAGGAAAGGAAAAATAGTGATGGGAAGGCAAAACATGAGTTTGAGAGGCCTGTGCGTGGATTGGAATCGTGTTGCTGTGCTTCCTACATATGCCGTGGGGTATGGGTGTCGGAGGATGGGCATCGTGCGCGACGAGAAAGAGGACATGAATGGCTAACGCATCATTGCAGTAAAGTAGCGAGATGCCAGTATCACGGCTATGGCAAGTCGAAGCGCTTGCAACACAGCCCGCATCAAATGTTGAATGACCGGGCGTTGGTACATGGGTCAAGTTAGCATCCTGGAACTGAAGTGCATGTCAGGCTAGGTCCGAATGCGAATTCATTTGTCTTGTCAGGCTATCGAACTAAAGTTGAACACACACTATTTTGGTAACAGAGGCACAGAGGCACTGCGTCGGAGCTAGTAAGAAGGCAAACCCAAATCCTCCAAGGGCACGCTGGCTACATGGCGATACCTGGATGAGCCACCTTGGCTTCACTGTCACCGAGGCTGTTGCCAATGTACTGCTACAGTCGACAGGATTGGCCGTCTCTAGTTAGCATGTCAATTATAGAGTGGATAAATAACGTCCCGGCGTCGTCGAGATGCGAAGCAGATTGGGAAAGGCCGAGTAACGACTCACGCCCCTTAGAACGCGCTTGAGATGGATTCAAGTCCTTGCAGCTTGATGACCGCGCTATAAAATATCAAGGCTCAGCGGCGAGGCCAGATTATTCAAGACTTGGTATGTGAAACGGGGCTTGGCACGTGGCTTATCGCATGATGTATTGCGTTGGCCTTTTATCCATGCGGTCGTGTCATGTTGTTCTCCAAATACGCAGAGTTTCCTGCTGTGCTGACTCCTTGATTGCCTCTGTGTGATAAAACCTGACCATGCCTGGTATCAACCGTACTGGGGATGACTGCCGATCGTGACAGCCGGCAGAAGAACTGGGTTCCGGTGAATGTCGGGAATATTGACCAATTCCGCGGCCAAGCGAAGGTCTGTACCTGGGCTGCACGAGAGAGGCGCATTGCATATGCACAATTGAGTGCCAATTCAAAATGATACGTGCAGGTACAAGCGTTGAGTGGATTACTTCCGTGTCCCCTGGCCCATGTCGCGCGTAGAAAAAGAGTAGCGTGACGTTCTGGAGGGCGTCTGCGGATGTGCCGATTGGATATCAATTACCACCCTTAAAAAGACCCCAGCACCAACATGAATAAGCAAAGACAAGCTTCCCTGTTTTCGGAGTGCAAAGCGGGCGAGGAAGGAGACAACTCAAGTGGCTTGGACTTGGCAAGGATCAGCTGTTGTAACCGCGTCTGTTCGCGAGCGTGTCTTGCACCAGACAGGAGCTTGCTTGGCAAGGTTAAAGATTCTTGAACCCCGTGAAACATTTAAAGACTGGGCTGCCCAGCAAAGGAATACATTTTTTATTACTAACGCACCCTCTCATCTTCTTGGTGGTGTTGAAATCTTTATATTCTTCGTTGTACCTGTTTCACCTCGACATTTCAGCTTCACGTCCCGTTCAACGGTGAATTCCTGGGCATTTCACTATTCGTTTTAATTCATACGCATCGGACTTCGAGTATCATCATCTCAACATGGCTCCACCGCGAGAAACCGACTTTCGTGACATGGCTATGGATGCGCTTAAGAATCTCGTCAACAATGTCCCGGACTGGCTGCAGAAGCTTGACGACCTCAGCGGCCAAATTGACCGACGCCAGGCCGAGCTGGCCGCTGCTGATGTTTCAGAGGGCCAGAATGTAGAGACAAAGTCACTTCGCAACAAAGGCTCCACCGAGTCACTCAAGCCTAGAGATGGCCCTCCAGTAATCCACACCGAGGCTCCGGCGAACGAAGACATCGTCGAAGACGGCGCCGGCGAAAACACAGCAGAGACACCAGGCAAGCCGGAGGCATTTCGGGTACATACTCCAAGCTCCGGCTCCATCGATAAACAGAAAACAAGTCTCAGGGCGCAGCGAGACAAAGCAAAATATACAGTCACCAAGAAGCCCAAGCCACCATCCATGAACTCCGACAAGGATTTTCCCGAGGTTTACCGAATGCAAAGCAACATGACTGTCTACTACGATGGCCTTGTACAGAAAGCCTTTGACGATCTCGTGAAGTACGCCTCAAAGATTATACAGACGATACGCAATGCCAGGTTGGCGGCGCGAAAGGCTCATTTCAGGAGATTGGCCGAACAGGACGTGTCAAAGGATGAGAACAACGATGATAAGCTCCCTTCATCCGGCGTTGACGGTCAACTGCCCGGCGTATACGATAAGCTGAACAAGGGCCTCAAATTTGTGCTGAGGGTGTGTGAGCATGGTGCCCTGCAGTTCCTTCTCGACAGTGACTGCAATGACGAGATCAGAAAGGTGCGGAAGAAACTGACTGAGATTCTTTCGATGGCCCAGGCCGAGAAGGGACGTGTCGAGCCTGGAGAGCCCGAATTGGCCGAGGAAACAGGCGAGATAGTTCAGGTCCCGACGGGACAACCCATTGTCATATGTTGCGACAACGTCGCTGACCGGAAGGAAAGCAAACCAACATCCACAGAGGAGCAGAACGCTTTGGAGAACAAATTGGAGATCATGGCGCCTATGTATATGGTGTCAAAATATAATGGAAGCGACGAGGGCATCGATGTCGAGATGGAGCCTCCCAAATTACAGTATCGATCAACCCCGGCGATGCACAGTCCCAAACCATAGAGTAGTGTTTCTGTTTCTTTGCTTTTAGAGTTGCGAGTAGGATGTACTATAGAATTATTGATTCGGTCTGTTCGCGACTATCCTCACTGTGATTGCAACTCCATTGATGAAATGCGTCTCCACGAAATAATGTGCAAATGCTGGTACGAGCTATGAAGTTATAGAAGGGGTGTTCCTGTTTCATTCTATCTCTTTGGGCTGCTATACGCTTGATGAAGCTTACTTCTTGCCAGCATCAAAAGAAGATTCGAGTTGCGGTAAAGCCATTGCCCTTCTAAGGCATCCGCCCTCTTTAGATGAACTGCCAATCTCAAATACGGTATTATTGAAGGGGACGGATAGGAGACCATGAGCCACATACAAATGTGAAGTTTGTCAAAAAGAACACTGCGAAAAGTTGAGATCTTTGACTCAGACCCAAGTCCACTAGCCTTGAACTGACGTAGGAATACCCTTTGGAGTACGGCATCCAATTTTAGAACCTTGATACCTTGCCGGAGTTGGCCAGAGGGGAGAGCAAAGGAATGCATTCCTGTTTTTACAAGAGAAAGAAACAACAATGTTTCATGGGATGTCTGTCTTGCCTGAAAGCGCCTTACCCTAGGGCTTTCTAAAGAGACTCCTTGCATTTTTCCTCAAGTCATTCTAGTAGCACTTTACTTTGCCTATGTTAGTCGATGTAAATATGTATTGCATATCTCCTCTTCAGTGGGAGAGATCTGAAAGATTCTTCGTCCCAAAAATTCCGAGGTGGAGCAAGGAGTTGGCAGGAAAGAAGGAGTTCTCACGAAAAATGTCGGTTCCCCCGCACCAGCTAGACTTATTCTCATTGGCTAGGTTGTCGCTACACTATTCCGATATAGGTTAGGCTTGAAGAAAGATGTCGCTTAATGCGCACTGTCATAGGGCCCCCAAAACAAGAACAACAACAAAGCAGAGCATCATCCGGAGAGCCTCCCGTTCTCAGCCAACTGACCGTAAGGAAAGACAGGAGATGCAACACCAATCACTCGAACACAAAAAGGTCCGAATCCCCTTTTCGCATTTCTCTCGCTCATCGGGCGGGCAGAGTCTCCAAAATATTACGCATTGCCCCGGCGATCGGTGAATACACTACCACCTCGACAGCATCGTTTTACGAACAACTCACCGCGCTCGCGTCGCAAGAATAAACCGCCTCGGCTTGGTAACTACTAAGTGCTGACAACACACGCATCTTGAATGCCGCTTCCGAATACTGTCTGGCGATCTATAGGAGAAGTGGGAATTAGAATATGAACCGATACCGGCATGTCGCTTCTCTCGGTCTGCTTGCATGCATTTGCTATGAACTTTGAGTCATATTCCACCCTATTCCCTAACTTCTTTATCTCATGTTCTGTGATTTGAGTAATCACCATCAACTCGACAACGATGTTCCTAGCTACGCAGAACGATACAGACGACCCGGATGGCGTGGCTCCTCAAAGCCCAAAACTCGAACCGCTATATCTAAGGCTCCAAGAGTCATCTCCAAGTCCTCCCCCCCTTATACCTACAACTAAAGCTAGTCGTAACAGCAAGTTTTATAAACCCTCTGGGTATGCCAACTTGATAAATAATCTCGACGGCGGACGGAACCCCGACATAGCTCGCGAAGTTGACCGCGAAAACCTTCCATGCGGCGAAGACTCACCAGATGAAGAATCGTGGCGAGATAGTGCCGTCGACGGCAACCTCGCTGCAGACGCACTCCCGATCAACGGTCTGTCTGCGCCGGGATATATCTCCGGTAGCAGAGTCACATTGCCACTCATCCCTTCGTCTAACGGAGCCTTACCGCCGCTTCTTCATGGGGTTCGCGCACCAGCAGGCAAATCTAAGGAGACTCTTCCATCACAGTCTCTCCCGTCTCTTCGTTCAACACTTGGTGAGCTCCGAGACTTACCCCCAGAGCGCCCATCCGAACAAGACCTTAGCCGATCTCGCCCAGGCCCATCCTCGACTTTCCCTCCTTCGCCAGCTGCAAATCCCGGGTTTAGGTTCAGTTTGACTACCAATCTCCCGTCATCACCCCGTTCAGCACCAGATAGATATCGAACACTCTCCCCGCACTCTACGGCAGAGGGGAGTATAGATTATGAGCCTGCAAATGGTACCCACGCTCGCGCCTCAACGGAATATAGTAGTAGCAATGCTACCGGGACTCCGAATACCGATCATTCTGCCTCTTCACCCGCCGCATCAGTTTCGATCAACTCAACCTCAATTACCGACCGGATGAGCATTGGTGGAATGACACATCCGCAGCCTATTACCGGCTTATATGCATGTACAGTCCAAGGATGCCATGTGGAACCGTTTAAGACACAATATCTTCTCAATTCTCATATGAATGTGCACTCGTCAGTACGGCCACACTATTGTCCAGTCAAAGGATGTCCGAGAAGTGAAGGGGGTAAGGGCTTCAAGAGAAAGAATGAAATGGTAAGACATGGTCTAGTTCACGATTCTCCAGGCTACGTTTGCCCTTTTTGCCCTGACAGGGAACACAAATATCCACGTCCAGATAACCTTCAGCGGTATGTTAACTCGCTAGTCTCTCTCAGTGGCACAGCTAGATATAGCATTCTGGAATTTGAATGCTGATACTAATTGCTCATAGACATGTCCGTGTTCACCACATAGACAAAGACAAGGACGACCCGCAAATACGAGACGTCCTCGCTCAACGACCCGACGGACCCAATCGTGGTCGAAGGAGACGTGGTCCACCGTCGTGAATGAATGTTATGGGGATACTAAGTGGGTTTATGAGAGCGAATTGGGAACAAGCACAAGTAACGACTTACGCCCGCCAAACTGAAGTGATGGGATGCCGTCTTTGTTTTAGCATGATGTGTGAAAGTACCTCACGATTGACGGGTCGGACGACGGCGGGCTTCTCGTATATTATCAGATGCCAGTGGTTAATTAGAGAAACATTAGGAGTACAGGCTAGGCGTTCGGATTACAAATACCTGGTTGGATCAGATCTTGTTGAGCATATCATTTCTACTGATTATAGCACTGACGCCGCTGGCAAGCGTACATTACATTCGATTCTTGACATACAACCCAGTAATGCTCACACCATCCTTCTCTTTTTATGTGAAGGTAGAGCGACAGGTTGCCCAAAATCTCTGCTGCGCACTGATCCCCCCGCAGACCCGCGTCGGAATCTGTAGTGATACGGAGTCTGAGATAACTGATGGAAGATAACAACGGGTATTTTGTGTGTTTATGAACGGGCTGCATAAGTTTGTGGTTATTCTAAACTTGAACAGGCAACATAGGGTTAGAAGAAGAAGAGGAAGAAGAAGAAGACGAAATCAGGATAAGACGAGACTTTATGAAAAATAGTAATATATGCGTCTGTTGCCCAACAGACGCATCGTCCAAAAGTGCCGTCCGCTAACCACCAAAGCCATGCCAAAAGACTGAACCGTTCCGGTATTCTGCAGTAGATGAGAACCCTAGCCTCCGTAACTGTAATGCGCACTCACGCGCTTGCAAATCTCAAACATAAAATTCCATTGCATCAAAGCCTCCGGTGAGTGTCCCTTGTTGCCCATCGAGTTTCCGTGACTCGAGGCCGAACGGGAATCCATTGACCAGTTCGCGAATCCTGCTCTTGCGCACCTGACCCAGGCGGTGGGTCACTAGGAGGTCGGCCTTCCATTGCTCTCAAGGGCGGTAACCTTTCGCCGCTTGCTGAGGACGCCGCAGAGGATGGGCATGATGGCGCGTCGTAACCTGGAATGGGCATCGGAGGTCCACTTGGGGATGCACTTGGGTGCCCGCTCGCAGAGGATCCATATGGTGGTAGCGAGTATTCAGGATGGTCATCAGTTCGACGGCGTTTGACCGGTCTCTCGTTCGAAATCGTATCTCCACAATAACCCATGGATACAGATGGTTCTGATGCCAATGGCCCGGTCTCAGCGTAAGAATTGGTTGTCGAAATAGTAGGACTAGGAGGTCTAGCAGCATGGTGACTTATTGATGGGGTTTGTGCGACAATGTCTCGTAAACGGTTGCGCTCTTCATGGTAGAAGTCCCGTTGTTGTGTCAACTCCTTAATCCTCAATTCCATAATGCGCCTTTCATTCCGAAGCTCTTGTAATTGTTTTATATTCTCTTCTTGCATAATCCTCTTCTTCCTTCTATGTCTGGTCGATGCCTTTGCATTTCTCTGTCTCCTCTCGTCTGCCTTCTTGGACCCCTGGGAAAAGTCCATATGGACGGGGATGGGTATCTCGCTTCCCGGAAGCGCCATGAAGGCTTGCTGTTTCTCAACACCGAAAAGGGATCTCCACATACCAGGCGTTGGTAGTGTTTCTGAGCATGACGAGATAGTTTCACTCGTGGGACGGGAGAGTGGCCAACCAGCCTGTAAGTTAGGAGAATGTGAAGCTTGGAGGTACGCCGGAGGTGGTTGCAGGCGACCTGGCGCATGACTTGTAGGTAAAGTAAAGAGGGGAGCTTGTGTTCCATGGGAAGCAGTTAGCGCCTGTGAACGCAATCTACCAGGATCCGACATCGCTGATGGAGGACCAGTGTGTACTCCAGTTAGAGGATGCAGATTGGGATACTGGGGCCTGACGTCTTCGGTCGTCCCATCCTCCAAGGGCCGTTTAGCAGGCACCGCCTGCCCAGGAGCTGTAACTGAGAGATCTGTTGGCGTATACGGGCTTTGTGGGCACGATGATGCTTCAGGAGAGGGCTCGGATGTTAAGCTGGGTGGTTGGGTCGCTCGGGACGAAGATGTACTTCCGTCAAAGGCCGATGGGCCGTTTAGAATATTTCGAATAGCCAAAGGCATTGGAATATTGCTCCCCTAATGAGTAAATAATTTGGTTGAAGTAGGATGGTATGGCTGTAGTCATGGCAACACTGGCAGATGACACATTGATGAATGAAATGAAGGCAACACTTTCTATTGTTGAAAGAACTTGAGGCCCCTACAATGTTACCATCGAGGCAGATTTCGTCTTTACTTATAAACCGGACCTTCTTCCTGGTGACTAATCTGTGGGAAAGGTGTGCACAGACCTTCCATTGACAGTACACCGGATTACCTGGAATTTCCCCCTAGATCCTTGTTAGATTGTCACGACCTCATTTCTGTTCCCTGTCAGCCGGGGAGCATATCCGCTCACACGCCAACACCTCTGAGACCCTTGACTTCTACAGAAACCTAAAGAGAAGAAGCAAGTCATCCAAACATATTCAGGTGCACTGGCAGATGTGATACCCCGCTCCCCCCGATCAGCACGGAAGGTCGTGCCCCCACGCTTGTTCTCTCGCTAACCTAATTCCAGTGCCTTCATTTGTCCCGCCGACAGCCAATTTGTTATAGCCGAGGGCATTTCCTCACCCTTGTTTATGTGAGAACTTTGGGCAAATTCCACTGTTGAACCATTTAACGATATGAGCCGGCCAAAAGAGGTCGTATAAATCAATTAGCTGCTACACAGTTACTTCACGTGACTCTATTCATATGTGTGCTAATATGTGACAGACCAGTTACCTGTAGTAGAGGAAACAGCATTTTCGCGTCAAGATGCTTGCCTTACAGAACAAGCTTCGTCACATAATAAGACTTTGCTACGTAGAATATATTAGTCCCAGTAAGGCGGCTAATGAGAAAATTGAATCACCTGCGGTGAGCGAATCCAATCAGTGGGCCACACACCCCCGGGATCGCAAGACGGATGGAATGGGTGTGCTGCTGGGCTCAGAGATGTGTAAGTTGACGAGGATGAGGAAGCATGCTTCACCCCTGGAGAGCCAGGCTAAAGGCGAGAGTGGGTCCCATGCAGCAAGACCCCAAGCGCTTTCATGGCTGGCTGATGCCAGCTCAAATTGGCGGATGCGGCCTGCATCAGTCTAATGCAGATATGAGGCACCTCAATGTTTTAATCTCTTAGGGCTATGAACTGGTCAACAGGACGAATGGATGGACCCTCAAGCTGCGATACGTTGCAATGCTCTCGCCTTGGAGTTGAGTATCCGACCGAGAAACCGCTTATCACAAAGTCTGCAGAGACTTTGCTGGCTTAAATCATTAAAATCCTGACTTTGGAAGTAGTTTCTCAGAGCAACCCGTTCGCACAATTTCATTGGAACTGACAACAACCCTGAGTGGCCTGATTAGTCCGGTGTTACGGGCATTTAACCACCAAGGGGACCGTTTAGAAGACAATGGAACACGAATGCACCGATCTATCGGTTGGGTCTTAGGTGATTCTCAAGAGGTCTGTTTCGTGTTTGCCAAGTTCTGAGGGCGGGCGGTATCGCACGGCGAAGTAGCAAATTATGTCTGAGCAATTGTTGACGATCGACCCTTCATTGTGGCACCGAAATGCAGGTTCATGAGGAGAGAGACGTATCATTCTGCGGCATGTTCTATTGTTTGCCGTTAGTCAATGGTAAAGCACTTGCTAGTCAACGCGGCTCTACCCTACATCCGACCAGAATAGGTTGGCGGTAATCTTGGTAGTGTTGAGAGGATAGTGGCGCTGTGACTGACAAGCAAATAAGCAATCACTTCGCTCACGCTACCATGTTGAATCCATCTCTCAAGTTTGGGCTAAAAGGTCGATCGGCCAGGCGTTACACTCGGGCATAGAACAACCTATGCGAATCAAATCCAATAGCATGGAAGCAACAACGTTAAGGTTTCAGCTCGCAACGTTTCATACGCTCATGCGTAGTTTGAGACGTTTACACATAGCTAAAGAGTAGGGATACATCTTTATAGAGATGGGCAGAAGTATCAACGCAACTAGCTTGACCCTTCGTTCTACATCCCTCTGACGTTCTCCAAAATACTTTTCGGTCGGTGTTCTCCCATTCCCCACGTAGTAGACAGCGGGCATGGCACAGTGCAAAAGACAATGACTGCGCTAACTAATATGGTGCAAATGACATAACAGGCCGAACAGAGCCTTGCTCATCCTAAAAAAGGAAAATTACGTGCGGGGTACCTTCCTTCGCGCTCGCAGAGATCACGGGCAAGCAGCTCGCTTGGATGGACGGGGCGAGTGGCGACAGGGGTAGTGGGTGTGAAGACATTCATTATCAGGAGACCATGTCGAGTGGAAGACAAGCCTCTACTTGATCATCTTAATTTTCTACATACCCAAGTAAGGGAATCTGGCGGGAAAACTATTACCAAGCTCACAAGTCGTAGTTTACTGCAGCAGTTCTTCCCTGCTGTTGTAGAAAGATGCATTGCTTCGGCTGCCAAGTTTATCTGCATGCAGGCACTCGAGCGTTATTGGGAAAACGTCCCTCGATGTCCTGTGTAGACAAATGGAGTGGAAGCATTGCCATGTCAGGGATCAGGGGCCCACACGTGATAAATTGTAGCGGTGGTTGTTGACCGGGGCCATGGAATATGTTCCGACACTGAAGGTTACAGAGGATGATCATAGCCCTGTAAAGGATAGTTATGTCATGAAAGATCAACTTGCCTTGCGAAAAAATGGGCCTGCCGCTAGGCATTGGCGTTTGCGGCGCATTGTCGGCGGGCGGCCGGCCTCAACATTCGACGTTTCCACCAAGGCCGAGGCACGGTATCTGTTTCTGATTGCAGATGGTGCAAAAAGGACTCTCGGGCAGGCGGGGATGATTGCCTCTTGGAAAGCTGATCCACCTGCTGTGCAAGGGCTTCACTTTCCTGTTTGTCACAACGCTAACTTGTCTACACTCGGACCACCTCCGGACCTACCAAGCATCTCATATGCTCACCTGAAAGGCAATGTTGAGAGCGCACTCAGTCACAATAACTTTAGTGACGATCCTCTCCGCCAGAACCAGCCCTCAAACGGTAATCACAATGTACTCTAGTCCCCTCAGCTGAATATTGGTCTGGATTTACACGCTTGTTCATATGTCCGTCCAACGGCTGTCCATTTTAGCTTGGGGATAACGACACCAAACGAGATTTGTCGGCAATCACCTGTCCACCCTCTGTGGCTCCGACAGAGATTTGAAGGCCTGGCATGTTCCATTCACGTGCCCTCCCTCGTCGACGGCTATCTACACCTCCTCATCCGATCCACTCACGTCACGATACCTACCCCATACAACATCATCCGATACCCTGTTAGCGTGATAAACTGGTAGAACCTTGATTTCATGGTGATCACCCGCTCCGCCTGCTGTTGGCCGCGGTGCCAGTAGGGTAATC
The DNA here is from genome assembly GCA_013396205.1 of Fusarium mundagurra. Classification (NCBI taxonomy): domain Eukaryota; kingdom Fungi; phylum Ascomycota; class Sordariomycetes; order Hypocreales; family Nectriaceae; genus Fusarium; species Fusarium mundagurra. Next base: position 27,202 of record JAAOAN010000012.1, read on the forward strand.
CTTTATGAAGATGCCATATTGTTACCGCTCGGGTTTCTTGTCCGCCGTCCGTCCTTGTTCCTTAACCTGACATCGCCCATTACCTTGACCGCTGATCTGAACCTGATGATTGCCAAGCTTGGAGCTGTGACGCCTAGCTCACGATAGATGGTCATCATATAGGCGGCAACTCCGGAAAAATCGTTAAGACTCGAAGCCCAGTGAGTCGCCTTTCCCTCCCAGACTTCCTCAGCTCTACCATCTTACAATCTTTTTCCAGGATAACTATCTTGTTGCCCCGAACCTCGCCAGGGAATTCGGATTCAAACTTTGTGAATCGTGCCACGGAGATACATAGCTTCCGGCACTTCAATCGGCCGACCATCTCAGGGCTCTCAAAAGGCCCATCACTTCCTCCACGTGGCCGGTTCGTCATGGAATCGCACCGATCAACGAGTTTCAGTAGCAAAAGGCCTGCAACAATGCGCAAGACGGCACAGGTCCCAGACAGCACCACGATGCCTCACGTTACTGATTCAATGGACTTGGACCCCTGCGCCGCCACTGCGTCTATGTTTCTGTACGCCCAGGGCTCATCCGTTGTCTGCTGTCACCATGATACTCTCACCATTGAACGAAGATTTTCACAACACGTAGCCGAGGTTCACTTATTGGCAGTCGATAACTACAGCGAGGCTGGGGGTGGTCGCTTTGTTGTTAGTTATGATGCTGGCCAAACAGCGATTGTGTGGGATCTAATGACAGGCAACGAGATCTCTCGATTTGCTTGTCGTAATCATTTAACTGTCGCAGCATGGATGAAGAACGGCAATGTTGCTTTTGGCAAGTTCTTGAAATGGGTTTACCACGATAACGACTGACTATTTGAAGGCAACACAAACGGAAGTCTCATCATATTTGAGCCTTCAACATCCGAACATGCTTCTTCAAGCACTATTGACGAGATTGCTGTAAGTGCCTTGGCACCATTATCTGATTGCCGAACATTTGCTATCGGGTGAGTTTCTCCTGCATCTGCAATTCAAGCCTCACTAACACGATCATAGTTACCAAAATGGCTCTCTATTTGTTGCAACCCTGCAGCCACGCTTCACCATCTTACACAATCTCACCGCCTCCATAGGGCCGTCACCCATCGTTAACCTCGCATGGCATGCTTCTTCGTCTCAGCAAAAGTCCGATAAACTTGCTGTCCAGATGCTGGATGGTGACTTACGAGTCTGGAGCGTGGCAAAGAAATACAGCGCCGATGAACCTGCAAAAATAGTTCGAAACCTTAGGAAGGCTGAAACCTCCGTGGATGGACCCAACTGGATGGGATGGTCCAAGAATGGTCGCATAATTAAGTATTCCGACTCGTAAGTTAGCAGCTTGCGACCGCCATAAACCGCTCCAGGCTACTCACGCGCTTAGCTGCATGACCCCTATTATCAACTGACATATGCACAGGCAAACACAGTCGTGGGATGTTAGGGCAAAGCACGTCACCCATGATCCCATCCCGACTCTTGATCTTGTTCGCGGCCTCGCCGTCTATGGCCCAGGTGCCACGTTGTTCACCCTTGGGCCCGATAATACCGTGCAGCAATTCGACCTGAACTCCCCGGTCATCATGGTTGCCAATGTCCAACACCCAGCAAACCTATTGCCACCCTCGCCTCCAGTCTCAGAAGAAAGTGGTGATCGATCAGCGACCTTGGCTACTACTATCGCCTCCGAGTCTGAGACGAGCTCTATTCCCCTGTATATGAATATTTCCGAGAGTGAGGGAGATCACCTATCGCCATTTGCTCGCCTGGCTCGACGCCAAGCCTACTACTCTGGTAATGAGCCTTACGAATCGGCTAGCCCTGTCTCAAGTCGGAGTGGGCTTTCATCCTTATCGAAATCCTCAGCTGGGCCGTCTCAAACCCCTGGCCGTTACCCCGTATCCATGAGGTCAAGAGGACTGTCAGAAAACACCTATATCTCGGCTGGAACCTCGATCAGGTCATCAACTATTGGCAACAGTGCTCATGGTAACACAAGAGATTTAGACACTTATTCCATGGGATGCTCCCTTGGCACTACAAGTGTTCCTTCCATGGCCTCAAGCCGATCACGAAGAAGACCTTCTCGCCTACGCAATGAAGTTCCCCGTAGCCCTGACGACAACAAAGTTCACGACCTATTCAAGTTTACTCGGGCATGTCTTAGCGATATTCCTTACAAGCATGCTATGGGTGCCAACAGTGCTCGTCTCACCAATGATGATCTGCGCCGTCAAATGCTCAACACCATCTTCGGATGGAACAAAGAGGTTGAAGATCTGATTAGGAATGAGATGAGCAGACATCCCCAAAGCTCTGCCAGTCGTATTCTTTTGGCCAAATGGCTTGGCAATATTGATGCTAATATCATGAACGCAAACTTCGAGAACATGACTTCTTCTGACTGGATGTTGTTGGCTTTGAGTGGAATCGGCGGCCATACCTCACAATAGAAGCTTGGCCATACATACGTCCAGCGCCTGCTTGAGGCTGGCGACGTGCACACAGCAGTTACTATTATGCTTGGTATGGGTGATCACAATGACGCTATTGAGGTTTATATCTCTCACAAGCGCTACATGGAGGCACTGATCCTCACATGCCTCTCAGCACCTAGTGTTTGGGAACGCCAAGCTGCCATTATCAAGAAATGGGGAAAGTGGGCGGTTCAACATGGTCAACAGCTGTTGGCAATCCGATGCTTTGCTTGCACCGACCAGGAGTCTACTGAGCCTTGGACTTCTCCATCAGCTTCGCAACTTGACTTCCAGGCTATGACTCCTAGTATTCCTGAGGTCTTAAGCCCGCATCTCTCACCTCCTGGCGTTCAACGCGGGCCCCAACGCAGCATCGCAAAGACGTCTGCACTCAAGCTGATCACCTCGTTTGGTGATCAAACTCAGAAGTCTAAGTTCTTTGCAGATGTCAGTGGCCAAACTCCTATTGCCGCCGGCGTTACTCCTATCGTTGACTCTGCCAGTTCACCTGCCTTCTCGCATGCCTCTAACAGTGAGGCCACGACAGCGTTCCTCCGCCCTTCAAACAACAGCAGGTTCAACACCCCTGTCTCTGCTCGAGGACGCGGATGTCTACCGTCCATTGGTGAGATTCCATCAGACCTCAACCGAGAAGCACTTCGATCAGCTGAGCTCTCTGCTGTTCCTTATGACAATAAGCCTCGATCCACTATTACTCGAACACCATCTAGCAATGACAACATGACGATGGGTACCGTATTGCAGCGTGCTGCCACTGCTAGCCCAATGATGATGCGAGAGCATGCTCAGCGCGTTGTCCAACTAAGTGATGGATATTTCCCACCATCTGACCCAGCCACCATGTTGAAGACGCAACAGGCATCCCGCAACCCCCACAATGATTCTCGGGGCCGGACTCTGGTGGGGTTGAATTTGCAGCGACTGATTGAACCGGCCCACGAAAACATTACGTCTCCAGAGCCTTCTGTTGCTTCTTCTACCCGCTATCACTGGCCAACCCGCCGCAGACGTCCTGCCTCCGTGACGACCTCTGTCACTTCTGCATCGAGCGCTGGACAAAGTCTTCCTCATCAAGCAATGCGAAACCGACAAGATTAGATCCACAGCCTGGATGCTGCCATCCACTACTCCAAGAGGTAGCGCAACCGCCAACGTAGCCAATCAAGAACTCGGGATACTTCACGCATTCGCCCTGGAAGTCGAGAAAAAGCTACCGGCTCTCGGGAACCCTCTGAAGAACGTGGCCACGTAAGTGCTTGCAATTGGCCCAAGGGAAAGCGGTCATCTCCACCAATTGTCATGTCTCCCGAGGACTTGCTGAACTTAAGAACTCTGTGACATAGCCAAATTCGCTGGTCAAGCATAGCGCGCAAGGTCAGAAGATCGACTGTCAAGCCAAAGAGCCGAGATCCAAGCCATGGAAGCTTCCTCAGGAGCCCAGAAGGCCGTTCTCGCCCCCCACAGCTCTCACACTCCGTGGTCGGAGTCAAGGTCGAGAGGGTCCTGTACAGCATTCTCCTTCTTCACCACTGCCTCTGAGTGCTGCTATCCACCATTACCAAGGCTCTGAGGATGAAGAGGACTACAGATCAGCCATGGCTGTCTAGGGGAGTTCCATAGCCGCAGCGGAATCCGAGGTCTTAACTCACCAGCATTGAGCAAGCAAGATGTTTCGGAGCATAGAAGCAGAGCTAACTCTAAAGTTGCAAGGTTTGACGGGTCTATCTCTGTTCACGACAGAGCTTCAACTGGGTATGCTGGTGATCTCAAGCGAATGCAGGATGAGCGTCGGCGCAAGGAACAGGCTGCCCCAGAACTCGAGGAGCGTCGCAAGTCTCTGTCCAAACGTGTCCAGATACCTTTTGTTCCCTATCCTAACAACTTCTCTCTCGCTCTTGCGACCACCATTAAGACGGATGAGCCTAAGCCTCTGCCTGACGATATCCCTCCTCACAGTGCTACTGTGCCACCTCAAAGGAGCATCTACGCCCGCAATGGCCCTGTGATTGGACTCCCAGCAACTCCAAAGGCCATGAGGCTTATCATCGAGGGCAGCATGATCAATCAGGAAGGACCCCAAGACCCGAGGTTACGCCATTTCGGCCAGCTTTTCTCAGAGATAGTCTCCCGAAACCTTGCCTCAACGGTCGCCTGAGAGAGGAGCCAGTCGCCAGGCCTAGTCTCACTCTGCTGCCATCGACCGTCTACCAGCCACCAGCGCGACCTCTTATTCCTCGCAGCATGTCGGCCCCAACTCCCGAGGATCTTGGCCAGCGCAGTTGCCACCGGTGGGCACAGCGTTCTCACGAGTACGCCATGCCCCATCGCTCTCCTTCAGGGCATCCAGTTCTCAAGGGACTCAGACATTTGGCGTCGGTGGAATGATAGTGTGTTGTTCTGGATACTGAACCATTGTTGAGAGGAACCAATCGAGGCCGAATACTCAGGGTTAATCCCGCATTTATTCGAATCTTCCATATACTCCTCGAGCTGGACAATTAATAGAGAGCAGTTTTAGGATGATAAAGTGTTCGAAGATTTTGAGTCCTTCCAATCATGGCCGGCCTGATGGGACCGTTGAAGCAAAGCAGGATATCACCTAGCAATAACACTCTGTATTAATTACAGTTTTCTTAATCCCTAACAATTTTAAGAGGACTACGCTGCTCGATGGTAAGATGTAGTAAGGCTTTTGAAGGTCTTGAGGTCATTCGAAAAGCTTGAGGCCGCAATAACACCCCCAGATTCATCGTCAACGACGTGGGTAGGAGAGATCAAAGCCATGTGCATCGCCATTACCCATACTCATCGTCTGGTAAAGGGAAGGGCGCCATCTGACAAAGTTGGCACATGCCTTTGGATCCCCTTCTCCTGGCGAGGCAGATTCGCCGATATCTTGGTTCGATGACCATGATGTCCCTTTTGGTCCGCCACTGGTTTCCAGACGTGGAGCGGTATCGGAATGGTCATTTGCGTCTTGAGTTTGTGCTAGATAATTGGGAAAGCCTGGAAGAACAAGCTCTGGATCGAATGAGATGAGAATGACGGGCCTCAATTGTCCAGATGCCATATGAGTTGGTGAATATACTAAGATTCGCTCGTCCATGAACCACTCGATTTCTCTGATCGGCTGGATGGGGCTGACAACACCTTGGATCTGAGCCAAGTCGTTATGGGGGTGGCATGCTTCTTGGTCTCGTGGCCACATTCTGACTGATGGCTCTTGTTTCATGGGCTGTACTCTGAGTTGCAACCCGGAGTCAGGGTTGTCATCTTCATAAACAAGGTCGACGAAAGCATTGCACGATGTATTGTATGAACGCACAAAGCATTCTTGGAGGGTGTATGCTGTGGCATCAGATGGGCCATCGCCGATGTGGATCTTCTCACTTGACCGTTCTTCAATATGATACTCGCTTCTCCACTCCGCCTCTTCGAGGCTACCAATGGCCGACTCGAGCGGAGTGAGTAGAGAATGCTCTGGGAGAGGAACCTTTGCTTGTGTTTCGAACTGAAGCTCCTTTCTGTAGCACGTCCTCTGGCTGCCTGCATTTCCCGGGAACCACTCCTTTCGAGTCTCAACGATGAAGAGATTGCCTGTTTTCTCGTCTTTTGTGAGCTGCAACGACGTCCAACGCTCGTCCACTACGCACTGTGAGTCATGGAGACGCCAGAGGTTGCGCATTGGAGGCATCTCGCACTTTTCATGAACTGCATTATCCACAGGGAACCTCACAACTTGGTAGAAGTTATTGCGCATTCCATCATCGGCTTCTGTTCTGAACGTATTCGAAACACAGTAAAACTGGCCATCGATTATTTCAAAACAGATGTCAGACCCTATATTTGCCTCGTCAAAGCCCCATAAAATCAGATGCGAGTCTGCCCACTTGCGAGTCTGGAGATTGAGGCAGCGAAGACTCCATCTATAGCTACCATCGAGTATGGCATGTGATTTTGAACCCCAGAATAGGTGACTTTTGTCGTTGCGTACAAAGGACGGGTATCTTACATCTGGCCTTTGCACAACAACCCATCTGGGAGATTCTATTAGCTCGAAGATGAGGAGCCAGCTGCATGTGGTGGAGTCTTCGAGAATTTGAGTGGCGAGACATGATACGACGCCCTCGGCGTAGTAAAGGGGTTTAAATGTATGCGGTCTTTGAGGATCGTAGTCCCTCACTGCGGCCTTGAGAAGCAGTGCGACATCGACTGTTAACTCAAATGTAGGCTTCTTGTGGAGGGTGTCGAGTACACTGAGATGCTTGCTATTAACAGTGTAGCACAAGTGACCATTCGTATAAATGAACTGATCTGCCATAGCCACTATGGCGACTGTCCATGGCTCCGCGGATTGGACAGCCATTCGTCGCTTAGCAAGTTTACGGAACGCCTTTGGGAAGTTCTTGGTAGACTGCGCCTCCTGAGCTTCTGTAGAATATGGTACCTTCTGAGGTGCTGTTAGCGGGGACTACCTCACTGAGACATGAGACTGCGACACGAACCAAGAGTGCAAGTCGACACATTCTTCTATCGTAAGGAATGTAGCTCAAATATTTGCAAGTCAGGGCCATGTTAAACACATCTTCAGCATCGAGGAGCTCAACGAGGAGAGAAACAATCTCGATGGGCATTTTGAGAAGGCTCATGGCTAGCATTGATTCAAGTTCATGTGCACGTAAAGAAAGTACCCCAGGTAATCAGCCGCCGCCTATCACTAAATTTCACTGCTGGTTAAATACCCTCCCCATCTGGACTAACAGATAAAGGGATCAGTTGAGCCGCATTCCCCGCTTTTGGGTACGAGGCAGATTAACGCCACGCGGCACGCAACCAGAATACGGTGTGCCTCGCTTGATCCCTTGTCACACGTCAAATATTCCAACAAATGGCTTATCTTACGTTGTTCCGGGAGAATGTTGATCCGCTGACGCAAACCCTAAGATTACAGTGTTGTTTTGTTGAGGCCGACTCAGTATCTTTCACACTCCAATACCCTGCATCATCTCTCGCTACGGACATGACTGGTCTCATTTCCGAAAACCCAACCTCAAGCCTTCGGGAATCTATGCGTTCCAGTGACGGCTATTCTAGCTCGGAAGATGACATTCCAGGAGATGAGTCTTGTTGCGAGGGTCAACTTAGGGACTCCGCCTTTTATACCAATGAAAAGATTGAAGATGCCGTGAAGCATATTTCATCCCAAGCCTTTCAACACTTTTCAAAAGCTACACGGTCCTCTGCGCCACCTGACGAACTCGATCACTTCAAATGCCCCTTCTATGCTTCAAATCCAGAGAAATATCGAGCATGTCTTGCACGTCATGATCTTCGTTCGGTTGAGAGCGTGATCAGGCACATGCAACGCCATCACCAGCAGCCACCATATTGTCCAAGATGCTCAAAGACCTTTGAAACGGTGGCGGAATGCGATACCCACATCATCAAGGAAAAATGCAAAACTGAGCCCCTCATGATTCCAGACGGCATCAACCATTACCAGCAAAGGGAATTGAAAAGCACACCGAAAAAGAGAGACTACCATCAATGGCCCACCAAGCGACGCTGGGAGCACATATACAAGCTGGTCTTTCGTGAAACACAATCCTGTCCTTCAGCATACTTGGACACTAACGAGATGACGGTATTGCAAGCTCGAGACTTTTGGAAGGCCCACGGTGGGAAATATATCACAGAATATTTTCAGGCTCACAGCGGATTGGAAATGGAGGACGCGCAGGTAATGCTGTATAGCGCGTGTCTACGCGCTCTAGTCGAGCATGTTGTCGGTTAGAGTTTGATGGTTTCAGGAACATGCTGGATAAAGTGCATCAAGGCACTTCAGAATTATCTCTTCTCCTTCTTCATCCCATGGCGATAGTACTTCGTCGCTTATCTGGTCTTCTGGCCCAAGTCAGCTACCTCTCCGTCTCGTCGCCGGCTTCTGGTTACGCCAATACGCGCACATCAGTCGTAGTTGGGTCAGGTTATCGGTCCATTACCTCTTGGCGACAGGTCACGGCTGGGCTCGAGGGATAATGTCGTTGATCGCGTCCAACACTACCGATACCAGCACGCCCGTCTGAGCCTTCTATGCTGCCACACTGTAACACTTCTAGCTTAGTTCCGACCCTTTCCTTTATTTCTAATCAAAGTGCATTCTTTACTAGTAGTGTGTTGCTGGGCGCTCGTCCAGGCTGAGCCGTCTCAACCGAACAATGCTCTGTTGAAGCTATCTCATAGCTCGCCAATTACTTCACCAACTCCGTTGCCTGATGGATGAAGCAGAGCTTACTCACATAGCACCAACACATGGTAACGCAGAGACAGTACTAGAAGATGTTTTACTTCTCTCATTCCTTACGGTTTTCCTCGGAGAATTAATTTCGGTTCTGTCGTCATTTACCCAAGGGAATCCATCTACGAATGTCGTTAAATTCGTCAGAAGAGAGACCTGATGCATCGGGCCAGACGAAATTATTTCTCGAGGGACGTTCACAGGGCATGGGCCGCAGGCCTTGAGGGCAGGTATCAGAAGAGAGCGATACCGGGGCCTGTTTTCAAGTCCTTAGGAAAGAGAACATGAGGTACCACGTTAAATAACCTTGAACAACTCCGAAGTTAGAGCGAAATTAGTATCAATAGCCAGACTTGTCAATTGAATGAAAGGCCATTGACTGCCAATCGATATGCAACGCATAACAGCCTCAAGGAAGTAGAGCAGCAACAGTCAAGGATACAACCTGTAACTTGTATAACCAGAGGTACCTAAGTCTTAGACTGCTATTTTAGCAGAAGGAAGTACCATATTCGATAGTATTAGTTTAACTGGCTCAGGGTATGCGGGGTATCCCGGAAAGTAAGTGAGACGTGGGCCGAAAGCCCTACCTGTTGGCAAAAACAACCCTAAATTTAGAGCCTCAAAAAGAATTTGAGGTATTGTCGATACGACTTCATGAACCGCATCCGCACTCAATGTGTATATTAAACCTAACTCGACATTCCAGAAGCTGAGACGAGAGTGCAGATTGAGCGCCGTTCGACACGTTGCCTTATTACTGTCCACTGCACGTGCATCATTTCCCTTTCTACAGCCGTTTACATTTTGCTCGCAACAGAACAAGCTTTTCATGATATTAATAGTGTCATTGTAGAGAAGCCACACGCGACAACCTGTTAGCTAAGTGACACATCAAACTCTCGCCTCTATTACAGGGAAACTGGAGGCGGCTAGGGATGAGCACTACCCATCATTTATGGTTTCCCTGCCGCTTCGAAACCCTGCTCTGCATGTAACTTCTCCAAGCTGCTAGGAAAAAAATATTTTCAACCCTCTCTCTGGTCTGGGTTATTCTGATACGTTTCGGCCGAGTGTGGCTTGCATTATCACATGCTGCGTTGTCCCCTGTATGAACACCTAACAATTGTTTCGACAGGGATGTAGAGCCTCACCGCCATAATTCACATGGTTACGGATGTTGCTATTGGCGAACTTCTATTGCGACGTTCAGGGGACGCACATTCCGGGTCTCGGAGCCGACGACCATGTTCTTCAGCCGCATCATGGCCATCCCTGTGCAGAATATGACATGCCATGTAAGCTACAGCTGTCTGCTATCAGAACCACAAGGGCTTGATCACTGCTCCATGATGAAAAAGTACAGTTTAACTAACCGATACCAGTGCAAGATGAGATTCTCGATAATTGATTCACTCTCCTGTCCGACGGATGTAGGTTAATGTAATGAAAGCCCTTCATTCCAGGGACTGCTGTAGAGACTCGCTTCTCATCTCACTTCAAATACTGCGCTGTAAATGTGGCAGAAGCCGCCAGCCTTATCCGGCGGCCAAACATATCATACTGATACTAGTCGTTAGACGCCGAGGGAGCGACATGACTGAGGGACATGCATATTGTGTGCTGGGGTCTTTGATGGCTGTAATACATCTGCTATAAAGGATGTCAGCCGTGTATAAGAACCGAAGATTTTAGCTTCACTGTCATACTATAGATGTCTGCCACGCCGAAAACGATCAACACCATAGAATCGACAAACCAGCACTACACTCGTTGGTCGGTCCTCACCAACGCACAATGCCAAGCGATGAATTGATCCCTGTGTCGTCGGCACCTTCATCTCCACGCCCGTCTTCCATCTTTTCATGCCAAAGTAGCAATACAGACATAGACAGCAGTGCGGACACTTTCAACAATGCGGACAACGAATTAGTCAACCAGCCCACATCTTTCCCAGCTCAACCGCCACCTGAGGCGCCTCAAGCAAAGTTTCTCCGTCAGCAACTCGTATTTGCCGTCATCCTCCTCTGTAAGCTTCGGCGGTTCCTTGGCCTCGACCCGAGCAAACTTGTTGAGGAGGCCACCGCCCAGCGTGTTTGGATCGCAATCGAAGAGGGCAATATTGATGCAGTCTTTACCGTTGATACCTATAAAATCGGCGTGTTGGCCCCCGAGGTACTTGACGATCTGCGTCAAGTCTCGAAAGCCTGTTCGATTTGTGATAGGATATTTGGCGAGGTCGAGTTATTGAAGATAACGGAGAACCTGCGGATGTATTGCCGAGACTCGGAACGCGCGCAGTCATTGCCGACAACACTTCGGTATACTGCTGCCATCGTGTATCTAGCCTTTGTTCAAACCTTGGATTGTGGTGGGTTTGTCGAGAGAGAGAAACTAGAGGTATTCAGACCTCTTGATCTCTTCTTACAACAAAGCCCTAAGGGCTCCATTACAATATAAGATTTAATGGTTATCGTGGAAGCTTTTAGTAGAAGCTTATATTGCAAGGGGGGAAAATTACCGTGTTCTTTGTTACCTGTGTTACCTGCCTCAAGTTTATTCTTACAGCTTGCAATTCCTCATATAGGTACCTAAGACAGTTGACCGCGAAATGGATACTGCCTCCGTCGAGGACTAGTTCAGGAGTCGTACTCGAAGAATTATGGCTAGAAGAAAAAGAACCATCATGTAATGGCTAACATGGTTCCAATAACCAGACAACGCTCATTTGCGGCCGGCCGTTGCGAGGGAAGATCTTGGAGAGATTACTACCCTGAACCCCTTAGTCATATATTGGCTCAGCCACTCTGCGTGTCTCACTCAATCATTATCTGATGATTTCATAGACTCGGAAATTAGCGGCGCTAGCCGGCTCAGTCTTCAGAGTGGCTTTGACGGGGGGCTCAGCCGGCAAGGCAGATTTCCATCATCCTCAACACGTATCAATACAATGGCTGTGGTCAAGAAGCTCAGAATGCAAGTTTCACTTCTCATTGTCGCATCGGACTTCAAATCCTGTGACATCACATCCAACAGCTATCGCTCAGCATCATTGGTCACGTGAAACAGATCATGGCACTCTCCTCCGACGCTCCAAATACAAACTCTTGAACCACAAGGCCGAGTGCCAGTCCTTCTACTTTTCTATGACCACGGCTAACCTTCCTGATCTCCAAAAATCATGGGAACTTTTTTTCCTTGTAAGGAATTCTCATCGTCCTCGCTTTTAGTCAAGTGGTTCAGCTTGCTGAGTACAGCCTTTGGACCTCCATTACAACAGGCAAGTATCAAGCCGATAGAGACTTGAGACCTTCGACGTCAAGAGTGGTGTCCACGAAAAATCTCCATATCTTCTGACAAGACGATCTAACAGGCGCACCTCGGTAGACCTATCTGAGGCTTGTTGATTGAGCGCGGTCGCTACCCAGTACCAAGCCACCTAGCTGTTCGCAAAATAGCAAGATTTGTCATCCAATCGAGTTTCGAACGAACATAAATGTGTGAGGATGGTCGATCCAAGCATCACATTGACCGTCGTGCTAATACTATTGGTGTCAATTCTTTTCCCGACCTGCCTACAACTTGGTCTTGCCGTTGCTGGCGGGAAGACGAATTTGGACCTCGTCTCCGCCCGCACTCCCTTTTTACCTACCTTTCCGTGTCGCCTGCGTTACATGCATGCCGCCGCTCTCAGAATTCACCAGGCACACAGAAAGGTAACAACAGCGAGTGGCCCCCCCAGGCTCATTCTCCCTGGCCCATGTTAGCCAAATCGAGCGTACAGGGCTCCCTTAGATGGGGCAATTTCCAGGGTGACGTGGGCTTGTGGTGGCTAGCTCTGGCAGGCGACGCTGTCCATCCTTGCTTTTCCGGGAGGGACCAGGCTCTCGCACATACGTCGCAACCCCGACGGCGCTAACAGATTCTGTTCATCGTGCATTGCTTGCCGGGGCATTCTCCATCGACCTCACAACTGCCCCTGGTTTTGTGTCGGAAATAACAAAACTCGCAAGCATACAGTAGTTAAGAAGACAAAAATATTCAGACAGCGCCCCGATGGAACCAGCCGATGGATTGTGTAGAATAATTTCGGCACCCCAATCCGAGTCTTCCTTTTTGTCTTGAGACGCCAAGCCGCACCAACAACGACAATCGGTAGTCATACACGACCAACTCTCGATCTGAGTATCTTCTCATCCAGCTTGTGCCATCCGTTGCATCCAGCCTACCTCCAATTTGCCGCAAGGCGTCTGCACTTTGCCCGTGGGAAGCATCGGGACCATATGCTGTGGCCGCACATCGTCTGGTCGCCTGTCACAGTCGTGTTGTCATTTTCCTTCTGCTGCCTGGCTTCCTCATCTTCCGCTTCGCACTGACATACCAACCATTCCACACGCTACAAACCGTACCGTGAACGTCGGAATCTTTGACCCTGCCAATATCTGGCCTCAAGTATGTCTGATCTCACGCTTTCCTAGTTCTTCTGCTTACATCTTTCATCCCACAAACAAACGTCCAGGACCCGTTTCTCGACACTCCGAACACGCCAGTGCTTCACTCAGAACATGAAGAACAAACTTCCATGCCGGCAGACGGCGTTCCTACGATGTTGCTTGTTGCCGACTCCCTCAAGAAACCTTCGCTCAACGACCGAGATTATCGCGTCATTCGTCTTAACAATGAACCTGAAGCGCTCCGGATGCATGATTTCGAAACGGACAAGGCCGGCGCTGCGCTGGATATCAATGTGGGAAACTTCAGCGACGAGTCTGATATCTCCGGTACAGCCCATGCGGTGGAACATGTAAGCGCATCAATTCAACAGCCGTGATGTTGTATAGATAAATGGGCTAATAGTTCTGCTTGTCAACAGTTTTTCTTAATGGGCACCGAGAAATTCTCAATTGAGAACGAATACAGCCAATGCTTCTCCGCCAATTCCGGAAGCTCTAATGCTTACACAGGGCCGACCTCGATGAACTACTTTTTCTACATTTCTGTCAAGCCGGACGAAGGCCAAGATCCTTCCGATACCAACCCATCTCCTCTGAGCGGGGCTCTCGACCGATTCGCCCAGTTCTTTATTGAACCGCTTTTCCTTTCCGAGACGCTGGACCGAGAGCTGAAAGCTGTCAACTTAGAGAACAAGAAGAGTCTTCGAAATGACACCTAGAGACTACATTAGCTTGAAAAGTCTCTGTCCAACCCCAGTCACCCGTTCTGTCACTTCTCTACCGGCAACTTTGAGGTTCTCAAGACCCTTTCTGAGGCACGTGGAATCGATATGAGGGACAAGTTCATTGCGTTTCATGTCAAGCACTATTCAGCGAACCGCATGAAATTGGGCTGTTCTGGATAGAGAACCGCTCGATGTGCTCTAAAAATGGATTGCCAAGTTGTTCTCGCCCGTCATCAATAAGAAGCTTTCACCGAACCGATGGCCTGGCGAACTTCCTTTCAGAGAGTCCGATCTCGATATGCAATGATTGGCAAAGCCTGTCATGTATTCGAGAGAACTTGTACTTCCCATTCATTGATGAGGAGTTCATTTTTGCCACTCAGCCTAGCCGACATCAGTCATCTTATCGGACATGAGGGTCCTGGAAGTATCATGTCGTACATCAGGTCAAAGGGTTGGGCGAATGGTCTTAACGCTGGTGCTTACAGTATGTGCCCTGGCACTCTTGATATCTTCGATATGCAAGTTCGCTTGACAGAAGACGGTCTTAAGAACTACCCTGAGATCGTCAAGATCTTTTTCCCGTACATCGCTCCTGCGTGAGAACCCTCCCCAAGAGTGGATTTCCAAGAGCAGAAAGGAATAGCTGAGGTCGATTTCAAGTTCAAGCTGAAGACACCTGCCAGTCGATTTACCAGCCGAATCAGCTCGGTTATGCAGAAAACTCTGCCTCGGGAATGGTTGCTCAGTGGCCATAGCCGTCTCCGAGAATTTGCCCCTGACCAGATCGAGAAAGCTCTTGCTATGATTCGCCCAGATAACTCCTGCATGGTTATTGTGTCGCGTAACTATCCTGGCGACTGGGACTGGAAGGAAAAGTGGTACGGAACAGAGTATCGCCATGACAACATTCCCGATGATCTCATGCAGGAGTGTAAGAGAGCCTTTGCAGTCTCTCCCCAAGATCGCCTACCTACTCTTCACCTACCCCATAAGAACCAGTTCATTCCCAACGAGCCCGAGGTTGAGAAGCAGGAAATGGATGAGCAGGCACTGAACCCTCGGGTCATTCGCAATGATAGCATTGCCAGAACACAGTGGAAGAAGGATGATATTTTCTGGGTTCCTCGCGCCAACGTTATTGTCAGCTTGAAGACACCCCTCTTCTATGCTTCGGCAGAAAACAACGTTAAGGCTCGACTGTTCTTGGATCTGGTCCATGATGCGCTCGAGATGTACTCATACGACGCGGAACTGGCTGGATTGCAGTACAAGGTCAGACTTGATTCTCGTGGTTTGTTCTTGGACGTTAGCGGCTACAATGATAAGCTCCCTATGCTCTTGGATCAAATCGTTACAACAATGCGGGACTTAGATATCAAGACATATCGTTTGAGACTGTAAGGGAACGCCTAACCCGGGGTTACAACTGGCAGCTACAGTCGTCCTACCATCAGGTTGGTGACTACACCAATTGGCTCAATGCTCCGGAGCGGGACTTCATAGTAGAGGAGCTAGCAGCGGAGCTTTCGAGTGTCACTTGGAGGGTATCAGGTTGTTCCAGAAGTAGATGCTTGGCCAGGTGTTCATTGAGGTGTACGTACATGGCAACATGTACAAGGAGGATGCTCTCAAAGCAGCTGACATGGTAGCGTCCATATTGAAGTCCCGGGTCTTGCCCAAGGCCAGTAGCCTATCCTGCGGTCTCCTATCCTGACCGAAGGCTCCAACTACGTCTTAAGAAAGACTTTCAACGATCTTGCCAACATCAACCACTGCGTCAAGACTTGATTTTATGCTGGCAGCAGGGAGGATCGCGATATTCGAACCAAGACCCTGATACGTGGGCCAGCCTTTGATCAGCTCCTAACTAAGGAGCCATTTGGCTACATTGTCTTCAGAATGCCCCGGACTTTCTTGATGACGTATGGTTTCCACTTCCTCATACAGAGTGAGATGGCACCAAAGTTTCTCGATTCTCGTAACGAGGCCTTCCTCGTGAGATATGCGGACACTTTGGAGAAGATGAATGATACAGAGTTTTAGGGCCCCAAACGGAGTCTGATTGTTTGGCGGTAAGAGAAACCTAGGAACTTGGACAAGGAGTCCACCCGGCACTGACACGAACCGGTGACAGCCCAACGCGACGCCGCACAAATTAAGCTTCTGACCAAGCTCGAAGTTATGGAATTCTTGAACCGGCGTCTCAAGCGTGTCCCTAGTCGGAGAGATCGCTTATCGATTCATCTACAGACTCAGGGCAAGGCCGAGGGTGTCGATAAGCGCCAGGAAGAGGCTCAGAAGAATGCCAAGATGTAGACATCGGCTGGGGATGACGTCAAGATGGCCGAGGAAATTACTGATGGTAGACTCTTCAAAGCTGGTCTCACTGCTAGTTTAGGCGCCAGGCCCGTCAAGGACATTAGCGAGTATGAAGATACGGATGCAGAGCCTGGGGGGGGGGGTTGCGTTACGTTACTCCCTGGGTTTCTCCTAGGCTAGCAACTTGAATGGAGATGGGCTTATCAAATTAAAACATAGTTGTTATCTTGCATTTCAGGTGTGACGGACTTCTTCTTTCCACTTCACGCAGTTGAAAGTGGGGAGGTCAAAGCGTATCCTCCATATGGTCCTGCTTGCTCTTTGGAATGGACAGTCAACTGGTAACATCTTTATATCCCTCGCTGAGAGGCACAGCACCGGATTGGCCTACAATGGTTCTCTCGATATGTTATACATTATTAGACTTGTCACTCTATCTTGACAGAAACGTGCCGCCGTGACATTCAAGAGAAGATTCTGTCTATGGTAAACAATTCTGAACCCCCTAGGTTCGCCAAGTAGAATGATAACAGCCACAGTTGATCACATGTAATTATAATCCGACCCCATAGTTGAACCTAACGCGTTACTGACGGAAAATCCTGATCACATATTAACCAGGCAGAGATTAGCTAAGGGACCTGCTAAAGGTTACGTGCCAGAATTCTCGCCTCGTGTGGCATACTCTAGGTCTCTCATCTCTGGTCATCACATGTGGCTGCATACTGACATGGACAACAGCCAAAGCTACCCATACCGCTCATGTGTTCCATACCCACACAAACATCGCAATTGGCGGGAGGAAGCATGATAAGGAGGGGCAGCGCAGGGATAGGGACTGTTACTTGAGTTGAGCACCCGCGCCAGTCATAGAGAGAGTGAGTGAACGCGGGAGTAGGCGACACGTCGCTCATGGTCATAGGACTTGTGGTTGAGTCGGGCCATGATGGGATACTAGGGCTTGAGGGAAGCGCACTCCATGAGTCAACAGCAACAAGGTTGCCGTAAAGACCATGTTGCGGCCATACATTGTTGACAAGAGAGCTAGATAGCAGGGTAGGTTGTCGGACAACTTTAACGGCACGGGGGCGAGGGGGAGGTAGCAGAGGCTTTACAAGAGCACTTATGCAGTTCTTGACCTCTTCACTCTTGCCACAGAGGAGTTCGCCGGTACCCCCCTCCTCAAGCCCTTCAAGGGCAGAGACGTGGGTGCAAAAAACAAACTTATTTATGCCCTGGACAAAGTCTTCGTGAAGCCTCTTACACTGCTGCTCCTTGCCTGCCCAGTCGTACGTGCTGGCCTTTGCATCGGCACAGTGAATCTCCTTGTGGTACTCAACGAGTGCATCGATGGTATCCTTTGTGAGCTTGTAGGAGACCTCATTTCGCAGAACCATGTCGACATGAACAACGTAAGCCTCAATATGAACGAGCTCATAGTACATGATGGCCTCGAATAGATGATTGCTGGCATCCCGCTTAAAGCCAGACTCGGGTGTCTTGGGTAGCATAAGCGATGTCAAGGTCCAGGTGGCATTCGGCGACGAAAGAGTTTCGGTGAGACATCGCTGGTGCTGCAGTACGGAGTTAAGAGGGCGTTTGACCATATTGATACGCTTCAGAGTTTGTGTGAGCCACGGTTCAACCTTTGAACCCAAGGCAACGTTAACGGATGAAGCTCGAGGGGCAAATGCAGCAGCGGATGCTGGTAGGAGCTGCACAGGCATGACTCTTCGTCAGATGGTAGTAGAAGCAGGATGGATGTTGGACCTGATTGTTGTAAAGTACTCTAGATGCACAGTCGCAACTTGAGAGGGATATGACCAAGATACGTAAGGTATTTAACAGAAAAACGAGAACTCTCACAATACAGGCAAACAGTTCAGCGGAGCAGATAAAATGTCGTTGCTTCGCGATGTTTGCTAGCGCCAACAAACCTGTCAAGGATCGCATGGATGAACATGTCAACAAAACCCATGCAGATCCCTCCTATGCATCATACTCCTGTAGCATTTACATGGAAATATAGGTCGCCTCTCCATGTTTTTTTTCCACATTGTCTCGTACTAATTCGAGCCAGGCTAGCTAGGACACTGCCAAGTAAACCATACAGCTCCGTGTGGCTTGAATCGAGTGAAAGGAGGTTCGACGGTCAGCACAAAGCGGAAGGTATGTAGGATGTGTATCCACATGCGTATTTCCATTCTGGCTGTAGTAGCATTAATATCCAGAAGTTGTATTTACTTTTGCTACCCCATAATCTTCATTATGTCAGTAGACCATGCCCCTGTTTGAAGTCGCTAGCAGGCCGATAACTACTGGTTTGTGACTCCATTTGGAACGTTCAATAACAGGCACCAGACCTTTGACAGTTAAACTTGCTGAGAAAGCTTGATTTAGGCTGGCTCGGCCATTCATAGTCATATGGCTTCCTTTCTTGTCGTTTAAGCGTTTTTGACACTGCCTAAAAACGGGACTGAGGTGTGGAGTCGGGGAGTGCATCAGAAATTTGTCACGGGATGTCCAAATAACAAGGTCGACAAATTTAGTAGATGGTTGCCGTTCGACGAGTAGGTGATAAGAGTTGCAACGGGTACTTTGTAAGCAAACATCGAAACTTGCCTCCATTGATGCATAGTGACGCGCTAAAGATGAACTTGGTACTGGACCTATGCGCAATCAAAACACCACCTTCTTCCCATTCCAGGGCCTGAGGCCATGCGACTAAGTAAGTATTCTCCCCTCGAGCGTCTGGAAGTCTCCGCCTGTTGACTGCTTCATCCCCTGTCCCATACCCACCTCGGGATCGCCGACCACCCGTTAGGGGGATAACAAATCATCCGCTTTAGACTAGGCTAATCCTAACAATCAACTACAATCGCTGCAATATCGCGCTTTGTTTCTCTCTATCCAAGGGTCACCATATGGTGCAATGTGAAACACCGCCATGGCTTATGAGAACCACGACGGACCTGCCAGCCATCATAGCAACACCAGCGACTGTCCAACACGCGCCTCGATCGATCAGCGTCTGTAGAGCTTCCCTCAACCTTTCTGCACCTCCTATCACCGAAGAAGCACCGCATCATGCGATGGAATCTAAGAAGAACCGACCTCCAGCAGGCCCTATTGAACCAGTCAAATTTCCACTCAATCAACATGGACCCCGGCATTCGAAAGGCAGTGAAAAGTTCAAGAATTCAGGCTCTTCTTGACGATATCGATGGAACAACAGCAATACAACTTCCAAACATATCGGGTAAGCCCTCGTCTATCCGCGCAAACAGAGGACCTTGGTGCGGGGTCGGCTGTTCATCACGGCAATTTTTCAGGAAATTGAATGGCATTGCACTCAGTTGAATTGCTACCACACCTAGCTTCATGCTGTATGTAGATGGGGTTCAAGACAAAATTAATTAGTGACATGCGATTTAACTGTTCAATCAATGCTACAGCGAGAACGAGAAATGCCATTTGAGGCCATTCTTCCATCAGAAACGGAACATGCCAGCTCTTGCTGTAATCACAATCGCCAGCCCTTGATTGTTGCTTGTACAGTCATAATAAAAACCTCATAGCTCTGGACAAAGTGGAATGGATAGAAAAGATAGAGTCCTTTTCTTTATTGGCTCGTGTCAACTTGGTTGTAGATACCAATGTACTGGCCTGTTGCAATTTGACCTGGCGACTCGCTCCGGCTACCTTGCTGCTAAAATTAACTAACCCCCACATTCCGATACCAGATGCCTTGGGGAACGAAAGGCGTCAAGAGGATCGACGAAAAGGCGGGGCGGGGCCAGATCCCCACTCAAAAATTCGCGTGAATTTGAACGTGTCATCGCCGTGTCGAACCCCACTCGCGTAGTTCGCGCCAACTCAAAATTCCTCAACGTTCCTCTGCAACGTCTGCCCTGCACCAGTCCCCGGTGTTGGCTTCCGACCAAATCATCGACTCTGTTTGCCTCACTGTCTGTTCGCTCATCTCCTCCAATCTCAGCTCAGCTTGTGCCATCTCCACTGGCACCACGTTTCCCACGAAGTCCCTGTCTCGCGCCTCGGAGAGTAGCATGATGTCGTCAAGTGATCTGCACCTCGACAGCTGAACGTACAGACTGTATGTGTCACTCTGGCTTGGAACCAGCAAGCCGTCAATGTTCGTGGTTCTTGCCCCCCGGAGCTCTAGTGCGACCCTGTCTAACTTCTCGCCTGTACCCTGTAGTCCGTACATGCGAACGCCGGGGCGCACGGCAAGCTCTTGCGAGAAACGTCATGTTGCTGTCATGGTTGCTTTCTTACGCACTCGATTTTGACACTTACAGGTGTCAAGAGTATGATACCTGCAGGCATTCCGACAAAATGGCGGTCGCTCGTTGTCTCCGACGTTACCAGGAGCCCCGCGGGCGGCCCGAAGTGGAGGACCGTATCAGCATTAATCCCAAGGTCCGGAAGGCCTTGTCGAGAACAACCCCCCCCCCACTGCCTCATATCTAGCACCGCTGACAAGTTTTACTCCTTGATGCATATTTTGGTTCACGACGACCGGCATGCCGGGGCCAAACATGAACACGGCAGGCACCGATATAGCGCTATCATCGCCTTGGCCCAACATCATGACCGCTTCTTCCTCCGTCGGCTTACCGTCTTTCCACTTGTGCTCGGAAACGAAGATGTGGAGAGGGGCATGTCGCTGCCTCTGGAACGTGAGTGTTGCCTCTACATTCAGGTTCCATCGGTTCCTGTTGAGTGGCGTCACCACTGCGATACCCGACTCCCATGGAATGCGTCTCTCCTCGCGATAGCAGTTGCTGTTCAGAAACTCGACATCCGACTGATCCCGGGCTCCCCGCTGAACACGCGTTATGAGTCTGCGTAGTCGTGGATCTTGCGCGGCACGAACTTTTTCCTTGAGCACCACCACGGAGAACTTCCTCCACAGGGCGTAGGCGACGTCGTGTTGTCTTTGCTGCTCGAGACGGAAGCCGTGGCCTTGCCCACGTGGGAAGCCTGAACTTGGGAGCAGTATTGACCACTCTTGTACTGGACGAAACTGGTGGAAGTCCCCGAAAAATATAATTACTGGGATATCGCCGAAATCTTCAGTCGACTCCCGAGGCCTCCGCAGCTGCACATTGAGGGCGTATAGCATCCTCGCACCCAACATGCCGACCTCATCTATGATCAGTGCATATTTCTCTTGCCAGTCCATCTTGGCCTGCCCGTCGATACGAAGGCCTGCCGAGCTAGATGGCGCGGCCTGTTCTCGTACTCGTGTCTCTGGAGAAATTGCAAGCTGAATGGATGGTGATTCTATTAATGTTTGCCGCCGCTGTGCGGGACGTTGCAGTCACGAGCAAGCGATGCGACTGTGACCTACGGCGAACAGCTCGGCGATGGCGGCGATGACCCGCGATTTGCCGGTACCTCCATTGCCTCCGATGAATAAGCATAGCTGTGCGGTGCAATGCTCATCTCGGCGCACCTGGTCAAGTTGGCGGCAGATCAGCCAGAAGGCTACGCTCTGTCTTCTGTTGAGCGTCAGGGATTTGGCCACTTGTCTCCTGACCTCATAAAACGATGTGAACAGGCCGAACATGATGCTTGTTGATGGATTCGTGTCCTCCATCCAGTCGGAAGTCGCGGCCTGGCCGTTCTGTTGCTCTAAGTCTTCGGACCCTCCGCGTGCTGTGGCTCTGTCGATGGGTATCGTAGTGCCCGGCCAACTCTGCATCCCCTGAAAAGCCTTTTCCCGCTCGCGGGAGAGGCTGATTTGCTACGACTTGATAGCCCTTGCTCTTGCCTTGGCGTTCCCGTACCCGAGACGGTCCCTTGAGGAGGGCTAAGCTATGAAGACCAGAGGGCTATAGATGATAGTTCAAAGCTGTTTTGCACGCCTGTTTCTTCCTTTTTCGCTCCCACCTCTAGCCCTTACTACGATGGCTCCTCTCCAGCGGCCTCTGGGGCATGCCACTTCAGCCCCAGGTACTCGCCCTCAGATAACCGTACTGCCATGATGTTTTCCGCTGGGAGTTCGAGTGTTGCCTCGGGACCAATGACGCTTCTACTGAGAACAGACCTTTCAATAAGTCAGAGTTGTAACAGCTGCGCCTCTCCTTCTTCTCGAAATCACAATCATCGATATGCTCCTTACAGGTTAGAGGGCTCAAGACTCGAACAATGCTCTCAAGTCACTGCCAACACCTCAGCAAGCCGCAAGCCTGTCCAGCATGGCCACCAAGCTCGCCCAGATGACAACAATAGCCACCAGAATCTTAACTCCGATCATTCTTTCCCCCCTAATGGTGCCACTCCTCTGTCCTCCGACTACTTCAACCTTCAGGCCATGCAGGAAGCACCCCTAATTCTTTCCAGCATTCCCGTCTATCATAGAGGCAACATGTTAATTCCGACCCAGCTTTCATCCCTGACGGCCCAGCAGCACCCTTGGCAAACCGATGTAAACAATTTCGCCCCGCCCTAGCCGCTTCTGTCTCACAGCCTCTCCAAAATACTCCAGAGCAGTGGAGACGCCGCTTGTCTCAACGGACTTTCTGACCCTCCTGAGCTGTACGCTGCACTCCGTGAGGAGCAGATCCCTCCACCCCCTGAAGACATGAACCCTGAGGATCCCAGAATGGTTCCTTGCGAGCAGGAATTGAGATTTGAAGGCGATCTTTACACCCCTAGATGGACTCGAGGTCATGGCGACAAGCGGGAGGGCTGGTGTGGAATCTGCAAGCCTGGGCGATGGCTTGAGCTGAAGAACTCGGCCTTCTGGTATGACAAGTCGTTCTCTCATGGTATCAGCGCCGCCACCGGAAGCCCATTCCAGGAACCTCAGCAGAAGCGGCGTATGGATGGAAAACCTGATGTTTGGGAAGGACTTTGTGGTAGCTGTGAACAGTGGATTGCACTTGTTAGCAACAAGAAGAAGGGAAACACCTGGTATAGACACGCTTATAAGGTAAGTCAGACCAATCATTTAAAAAGTGCTTTGACTAACAGCATCCAGTGTCACACACACCTTAAGGTGAAAGGCACATCTAAACGTCGCCGTGAAGGGAGAAGCGCCAGGGGTTTTGACCAAGCCCCGAGGCTGAACACAACATCCACGACCCATGGTAATGATTGGAAGATGGACCGAATCAAGCCAGCGTTGCCCGAGAACGCGACTGGTTTCCCCCCGTGTCCCAGTTCCTAGTCCTGGCGTCAGAATGACGATTTCTACACTTTCTATATCATTCTTATTCTGCTGCACAAGGTAGAGCCGCCTTGGTTTGCGAACCGCTACTTAGTTTAAGGTGTCTTCCTTTGTTGGAACTCCATTCGGGTATATTATGGATCATTCTATGCATTCTAGGGAGGTAACGTGGTCCATGTCAATTAGCCTCAGCCCGTCCCCAAGGCATATCAGTCAAATAATGTTTGAAGTGTGATAGCTTCATCTTTCGAGTAAACCCGAACACCCACAATACACACAGCACTCCAAGGACTCGGTGTTTCGTCCTCACTTGAGTTATCACTGTCTGTACTCTCTCCTGCTAGAGCTTTCCTCACATCATGCTCACACCTAGTATTCTTCCGAGGCCCATCCCTCGACTCTTTCTCCAGAGAATGCGTGGTATCGTCAGTATTGTACAGCTCTTCCCATTCACTAATCGGGGAATCTGATGAATCGCCTGCCGAATCCCGAAAAGAAGAACCAAGTAAATGCTCATCGTCTCGTGAAGACCTCGTCGCTGACACAGGCTTTGCCGACGACCCTTCTTCTTCCACAAGCCTCTTGTGGCAAGAGCAAGACCGGATCACCTTCCCGTCTTCTGCATGGCGCTGGACGATGATCTCCTGTTGAGCAGTGCCCTTTTCAACGTCGCCTGGTAAAGTGCAACCTCTTGTCCCTTCGACACCAGCATTGGTGTTCTTTGTCAATGGCCCTGCACCCGTCTGTGCCGAAGTCAAGGGCTCCTTATTTGAAGCGCTATCTATTTCTTCGTGAGCTTTGCAACGAGTTCGTTGTTTGTTCTTGTTCTTCTGTTTCTGCTTTTTGGTAAGGACTCGTTTGATGTGGCGTTCCTCCCATCGTCGGCGGCGCTCCTCCCGACGGCACTTCGATGCTCTCTCTCGATCCTTGATCTTATCTAAGCGGCTGGCTTCGCTAATATAAGCTTCGGCCTTCTTGTGGGCTAAGTCGTAAGCAAAGCCAACCTGCGCCAGCTTGACGTTCTCCGTCCTGGCTCTGCACTCCTGCTTGATGACGTCCTCCACTGACTCCAATGATGTGTCTCTTTCCGCATCTACTCGCGTGCATACGGTGTAGGTACCGGGTATCAACTTGGGCAGCTCTACTGAAGCTGATCGTGTCATCAAAGAGTTGTCATGAGACTGCGCTACACACCGACGAACCCCTGAGTCGGTGTCGTGGTAAATGCGAAAACTAAGACGGAAGGAATATTGGCCGTGGAGACCATTGTAATACCGCCTGTCAAGCTGTGAAACTGTAACGACAACTGGAGACTCCTTTGTCAGGACGATACGGAATCGATCTTGGTGGCATGCCCTCCAGGGCACGTTAATGCTGATCCAACTCTGGCTGCACCTCCAATCTACTTCTCGAAAGAGCCTTGTGCGATCCAGGTGCGAGTATTTCCGCAGAAAGTCTTCAAAAGAGATCCAAAACACAGAATCGCCCCCAAAGCGATGCCCGAGTTCCTGCTGGACTTCTGCTGTCCATTCTTTTGAGCCATCACTCCAGGCACCCTCCCAGATGCCCTTACGCGCATGAGCCCACGGATTGCGGATCTTCAACAACCGCTTGCCTGATTTGAGTGTGTGGGCTGCCACGACAATGTAGGCATGGCCCTCTGAGATGCCGTCACGTTCGCCGTAGCCGCCATCCAGTATCCCGGTCGAGGCGCCGAACAGAAACTCCTGGTTGACCTTGGATAATTCTTCAGCCCAGAAGAGATCAGGATCAAGAATATCTGAAGTAAATAGCTGAGTGGTCACTCCACCAGAAAGATCTTCCAATCCCTCACCAACCCAGCCACATGCTAATGCCACATAATCGCCATGAGCCTTGGCATAAGCTTTCTCGATGAGAGGAACCCAGGTTTCGTTCTGGTCTCTGCACTGGGCAAAGAAAAGGGCCTTGGAACCAGTCTGATACGTTCTCTTGTACTCACTTTCCGCATCGACTCGATCGGTTTGTTGCAGAAGTGCTCGCTGCAAACTCGGAGAGTCCCAACAGGGTGATTGAAGGTAAAGCGTATCATCGATAATTGTATACGTCCACGCTCCGTCTCGGTAGAAGACGAAGCCGTAGACACCGACTTCTACTCCACATATTAGTATCTTTTGAGACTGCAACATGGTATGACATGAGATATACCTGTGTCATGCGCCGCACATGTCTGAGTGAGCCCATGTTCGAGGTTCGCAAGAGCGGTCAAGCCTGCGACAAACCAGCAGTTGCCGAGCTTGCCCTGCTTCACATCCCCACCATCTACATTCTTCATGAATGTAGGCAGTGAAAAGATTTCATGTACTCTTTTGACGGCGCCTGGCGCATTTGGCTCTGTGTCGGGGCCAGATATCTCACCGAGATCAAACATTGTCTGCCGAAGCCCATTCAGGCAGTAACCTTGATCCGCAAAGTCAAATACCTGAGCTATACAATTAACTACCAGGAACCAACCCGGCGTCCGTGGGTCACTATGAGTACTCACAAGATCCCAGTCACGGTCCCTGTATCTCATATTCACCCGTTTACACTCATTGATGATCTCGTTCACTTTTCGCTGACACTCTGCCACCGCTCGGAGGCGTCCTTCAGTAAGCAACTCGTTACTATGATTGTCGTTTGAAGAAGCTTTTTCTGACTGATCCAGTGGCAGGATTGTCAGGGCGTGTTGAGGGCGAGGGCTTGAGAAGCATCTCCAAATATTGTTGATCGATGTCTGCGGCGACAACAGCGGTGTCTTCTTTTTTTTCTTTCTTGTTTTCAAATTAGCCAAACCGCTTCGCGAAGAGCTTTCTGAGTCAGATGAGGTAGAATATGTCATGTATCGTTGATGACGCGGAGGAGAAGCAAGGGATGACAAGTTGGGGGTTATAAACCAATTCTAACAACTCGGTTGAGCAATAGTGATTGATAACGGACTCTCTGGAAGGCCAGAATGAGCTGTTTCCCTCAGACTTCGCCCGCAAGCTTCATTCATCTTTACGTCCCAATCTAGCGCACCTCAACGTGAGCTCCAAGATCCAGAAACGGACTCTTTCGGACTTCATTCACCGAAATAGGAACTTCAGGCAACGGACATTCCCACGGAGTCAAGCATGGAATATTGACATTCCACCTTCATGTCAACTCCAAGTCCAGTTACGATCCAGTAGGTCGAACCCTACATAAGAACGGTCAGAAGCAGAAAATCCATCCCCTTTGACTGATCAACTACGCTGTATGAGCTAGGGCCAGTTAGCGGCCTGGGCCATTGATAGACATTGTTACCTGACAAAATGAACCAAATATTTGGAAGGGAGATCAGCGAGACCTGAGCTTGACGTTGACTGAAGCGACAGAAGAGGAGGAGTACACTAAGGAAAAGTTACTGCATAATGTTTGATTGAGTACACTAACTAATGAACAAGCGTTGGCGAACTGGATAATGGCCACTGCTTATGGCGAAGATAGACTGGCTCGTTTGTATAATTTTGCATGCAGTTTAGAATTGCAGACAAGTTGAACCTCTTGTTGCGTTGGTAACTACGAGACAGCATGGAAGACGTCCTCCGACACGAAATGCTCGCGCCTTAGGATGTTGTAGACAGAAGTGAATAAATCATCTGATCCGTTCTCATACTCTACATATAAACTACTTCCTGCTCCTCTTGTCATCACCGCATGAGGGTGACTCCTGTTTCTTGGCCCTAGTAATTCGTTGGCCGCAGGGTAAGCATACCTCAGGAGTACCGTCATCAAAACACTAATCCCAGAATGGCTATCCCTTGACAGGGCGCGTCAGCCCTGATAGTCACTTCCAGTGAGCACGCACAATGCATTGAGCGTTGATAGTTGTCGCAGAAGTATCTTTCTGATTCTGTAATGAAATGGCAACAATTTTTTCAACATTTGCGGATGGGTGATAGCCTAGGTGGTCTAGGAAAATTGAAATGGGGTTAACTGGCAAACTACTCCAACTGGATGCCGACCAGCCTTACGAAAAGGTGGGAGAGAGCGCATGGTGATAACGTCATGTCCACCTACTTGAGACTTGCAAGATGTGATCGGCATGAAAAATTTAAACTCAGTGTCACTCAGAAACCATACCAGTACGCACAGCCCAGCGCAAAGAACATGACAGTTTGCCGGGGCCAGAATACAAAGTAAGCTATTGCACGTATACTGGGGTAGATTGCGAGCCAGCAGAGATGTGCCAGGCCAAGTAAAGTCCTGGTATAGGAGCGCTAGGACACAGGCTACTCTGGCCCATCTGTGCCGGCACGCAGCGTGTGCTGGTATACATACGCCGGTACACATGTGCCAGTGCATTTATAGTGGCACATACGGGCCAGAGCAAGACTACTAGTCGATGCAGCCTAGCTCATGTGTGCCATTCCAGGTGCGCCAGCACAAGTGGTGTAGCTTATCTGTAACGGCACGGATGGGTCGGCGCGGATGGGTCGGCGCGGGCGTGCTCGCGCAATTGCACCAGCATATACGCGCCAGCGCACGCTGCGTGCTGGCACGAATGTACCAGTGCAACACCTATACTGGCACATCCAGACCAGCTCAACACCTATGCTGGCCCATGTGTGCAGGCGCATCTTTTGTACTAGTTGACGAGGCCCAGTTCACTTAATGTCTCGGTGCACGCGGACTATGGCACTACATGTTCCAGCGCACACATGCTAGTTCTGCTCATCATTAAAAACACTCCCTATGTTTTGTTCTTCTTGTGTACCCTCACGGGAAGTACGTCGCCCAAGAAATCATTTTCACTGAACAAAAAGTTATCCTTGAAGAGAATTACCAGCCTGTCCTCACTTTCTTCCTCTTTTTTCAAAGCTCTGTAGCAAGAATGAGGCACTAATGTCTGCATATGTCTGTCAGCCATACTGTAGCCCTCTTCCACAAACATGTTCAGCCATTCCTCCAATTCCTTCTCGCGTTTGAAGACCATCGTTCTTTTCCGCATTTCAATCGGGAATGCCATCGAATCTGGCGCCTGCGCAAACGTGAATACAGGTAACGGAGCGTCGTCCGAGTCGATCAGAAATGAGCCGTCCTGATGGGGTTGTTTAGTGCTTCATTCTTCTGCCAACGGGGTTACATATCTCACTTCTCGGCTCAACGAGTGCTCGTCTTGCTGCATCCTCTCTTCGTGTTCCTTAGAATTTGCTCCACTGGCTTCCTGTTGCCTCTAATTAGTGAGAGTTAGAGAAACGCTGGATAACTTACCAAGGGCTCGGCCTGACTGCTTAACCCCTGCACTTCCGATTCGAGGTTCTTCTTGCGGATTTCTAAATCTTCAACGACACGCCTAGCATCCTCCACTTGATCCTGAAGGCGTTGTAGATCTTCGTTTGCCGTCGCTCGCATGGAGTTGATGTTAGACAGCTTCTGTTGCTCCTCTGTAACTTTCTGACAGAGATTTTGGTAGTTTTTGTCCAGATCCGTCTTCATCCGTTCTCCCTCACGTACCTCAATCTCGAGTTGCGTTTTCCGACTTTCCAGCTGCTGTCCCTGCGCCTTCGTAGTTCCGATGTTATTGTTAAGCTGTTCTAATTCCTTTGTCTTGACGTCAATGCTACTCTGACACTGCGATTCCTGCCAGAATAACTTGTCATACCTCTCCTGCAGTTCAGAAAGGGACGCGCGTAGCTGGTCCTCTTGACGTATTAGTTGTTCACTGGCCCCCTGCATATTAGGTCGGTATTCATCGTCAATCAGGTCGCACTCGCCAATCTCGACTGCCCTTTGCAGTAACACGTCGATACCGCGCGGTTCATCAGGGTAGATGTCAAAGTAGAGCGATCTTTGGATGAAGAAGAAAGATGATTCAAGACTTTCCGGGTCGAATGGTTTGTGGAAATTCGAAAGAAAGAGTGAATTCTTGTACCTCTTCAAGTCATCGGGGTGAGGTTTACCGTGCTTGTAAGGCTTCGTAACAATGTCTGGATCCTGTACGTAGACGGATTGTATAGGAGAAGGCTTCCAGCACGCATTGGCCCGTATATGATCTATCTGGTCCGATCTGCATCCGAGCCTATGAGCAAGCACCGCGAGCTCAAAGAGCTTCGCCTCGTCTACGCAGCTCTTGGGCCCAGCTCGTTTTGGTGTCTCATCACGAGGTAAGGATGGAAATTCTCGTAGAGCAAAAAGCCACAGCTGTCTGCATGCGATCTCGAATTGGTCAATCTCACTGACGTGGACCAGTTTGAAACGAGTGTCAGACACCTGTAACAAGCAACGCCCATCGCCTCTCTCTTCAAATCCGTTATTCAAATCGTCCCATAGGTCCCGCGCCTGACGGTGGCGTGGAACCAGGTGTCTCAGGCAATCGATAACGCTCTGTAGGTATAGAGTATTCCGAAAGAAGATCCCTAACGTTGGAACAACTCGATCCGTTGTGGCTGATTCGAGCCGAGACAGAATGGCGGCTCGCTCTGTGGCGTCGAAGTTACGCAAGATCTCGCCACTCTTGGCGAGGTTGAGGCCGGCGTATGCACCTGAGGCTCTGCCGCTGACCACCTTGACAGTGTTCATATCTAATCTCAGTTTCATATTCACATCATGACAGCAGATGTAGTCCCAGAAGTCAAACACACGTTTAATCTGATTTCGGGTCTGAATACGTCAATGTTTAGAAAAGCACACATCATCGCCATCGAGCGCCTACCTGTTGTCTCGGCATAGCTATTGTCTTTCCTACGTTGCCGAGGCTGATTCCCCAGAAAAGGGCGGGGATCTCATGGAATCTCCTCAATAAGTCTCCTTGAGAAGACGGGCCCGACCATAGCCGCTTCAGGTCTTTCGCTTTGCCCTCGGAGTGACGCATAAGCTGAGCGAACCATGGGTTGGGCCGAGGTCCTTGATCAGGACCTCCGTTCTTCAACCAGAACAAAGTGATATTGTAAAAGTACTCGGCATCTGTCGTTTGCCTCTCGCTCGCCCTCTCGTTCGCCAAGTCGTTTCTTGCATCTTCGCTCAGGTCTGTTTCTTCAACTTAACACAGTCATATTCTCAATACGTCCCTTGGGAAGCCTCGTATACCTGTTGAGTACAAGCGGACAATCCAACGCTTCTTGCGGTTTGCGACTGTTGCGTCAGAGGCCAGAACTCGGTGTTCACCTTTGAGGCAGATGACTTTGCCATCGGCAAGATCTAGTTCCGCAAATGCCCCGTCTTCTCTCTTGAGACTTTCGAGGGAGACGTTGTTCCCGGCTCTCTGTAGGCTCTCCTCGAGCAGTGCCGGATCAATCAAGGCCGGAATCTGGTGGCTGACCTGCTCCGGGGACCAGTCGCATCCACGTCTAAACATGGTCTCCAAACTAGCCACATTTTTCTGATCCGGGCTTCCTCTGAGCGGATTCTGTTGCCGGCACCAGTCAAAACTTAGGGCTCCAAACCTGATGCTGGCTACGCCCAAGAAATGCTGCTGCTTCTCTTTGTTTAGCTTGTCTCTGCGGGTACGGGAATCCATTGTTGATGGAAAATACCGTGGTGCAGATGTCAAAAGTGATGGAAACATACAAATAAGGCGAGGCACAAAGGCCAAAATGGTCACAGTCAGTGTCGTAAGGAATAAAGGATGGGGGGCCGGGAGCGACCGGCTCTCTGTCAGATGCAAGAGGCCTTATTAGACCTTTCTTTGATCACTCGTCTGGCCGACATGCATGCTAGACTAAGCCATATATATCCTATCCCACTGTCGCAATGTCCAGTCCATGCTATCATGGCATACCGTGAGCGTTATGGACCCTGTGAAGCACCTAGATAAGAGGGTTACTCGACTTGGACATTTCCTTGCTGGCAGCGGTGACATTGCAGACTTCGAGGTTCAATCACCTGAAGTGATTCCTTCACAAAAAGATTCCCCTAGTAATCAACGCACCTCCGACAAGAAAGCCAAGACCCTGCACAAAAGCCTTGCCCAGAACAAGGTTCCGCAAGTCTCGAAGCCCCCTAAGAAAGTTGCTTTTGCAGACCTACCAGTGATAGCCGAGAACCCGGAGACTACGATAGACCCAAAGGAGCACATAGAAGATAACGTAGCAGCCACATCACCGGAGCATGACCAACCCGATACCAGCCGTCTAGAACGGCACTTTGAGCCATACTACAAGATCACACTGGGTCGACACTTCGATGTACAAGTGGCGAGGACAAAACCGGCGTTTCTAGACGAGAAACAAACCAGAGTCTTTTTTTGGAGCCTATCGGGGTCCGAAAGTAAAGACCAGGTGTCTGTAGTCCGTAAAATTGAGAACAAGAATTTCGTCAAAGGAATCGGAGTCTATACGATGCCTACGCCAGGTGAGTTCATTGTAGCGTACGAATTCATGCCCGTATCCCTCGCAGAGATCGCAGCATCCCGTAAAGTTCGTGGTCCTGAATTGGCCTATATTCTAAAGCAGGTTCGTGCCTCAACAACTCTTCTTATTAATGTACATATTTACTCACATGAAAGATTCTGGACGGGCTCTTGTACCTTGAGGAACTTGATATGGGTCACCCGGAGTTAAGTTGCTCCAACGTGTTACTGGATACATCTGGTGAGGTCAAGATTTGTACAGTTACCCCGTTCAGGTAGCAGACTGCCATCCTAGCTAACCTTTTTATAAAAGGGGGCCAGCATTTCTGTTCCTATGGGACGACCGATAACTTGGTCACCGGGTTCTGGGAAATAACGGCAGAGCTCATGAATGGGTACGTGAAAAAAGACATGCGAGGGGACCACCTTGACTACGCAAAGTGGACGGCATACCCAGAAGCTGTCGACTTTTACAAGTTTCTGGAGACTCTGAACAACGCTCCAGGTGATGAGGTACGTCTGAGGCCCGCTAAGAGCAGAACACGGCATAGCAAATTAGAGACCATCAAAGAGGTAAGATGAGAATCATCCCACATGCTGTGTGTCTGGCTGGGAGTAAGTTAATCCCCGAGTGAAGCATCCGTTTTTGGCCACAGCCTGCAGACCTCACGAGGTTGGAACACTATCACAGCTTGTCCAGTACACAAACAGATGGATAGTGAGTTATAGAGAAGTATTCTGATGGAAGGGTTGGTAGATAAGCTATAGGAAACAATAACTGCTAGAACGTGCCCAACAATCTGAGCCGAGTGAAATCGCAGATTTATGTAGCTTGGATAGTTCTCTTTATTACTACAAGTGTATTCGCATAAATACAAAGCCAGTTTCCTGACACCTGAGACTAGTTCCAGAGCAACAATGTGTAGCAAGGTACAACCCTCGTCCAAGGTGACTGTCCCTGACATCGTTGTTTCCACCATGTACAAGTACGAGACGACGACGACCACGGTATCAGGGTTGATAATCTGTAAACACTAGGTCGACAGCGCGTGAATGCTCTCCAGCAAATTCGACGAGCGTGCTCCTCATATCTTTGGAAACTGACGCTGTGCGTGCTGTCAGTCTTGCTAGGCAAATTAGAATGAAAGACTGACCTGCGATCATGGTTGGCTTCTTGGAGCCGTTGTGAGCCGAGCTCACCACTGTATCGCTGATCAACAAGGCCTTGAGAGGCAAGTCAAGGTTGTAAGCCTTGACCCTGGTCCTACCTTGCTTCTTCTCCTTCCTTTCCATTTCCTGAATCAACAGCTGGACATTAAGGGGCAACAAGGATTTTTCCTCCTCGTAGCACATGGAAATCTTTATACCCGATATATGCGCTCGCGGACGTTTTCCGTCACCGGCCTCCGTGTCATCACCTTCGTCAAGGGCAAGGGCAAAGTCGATAATGTCAAAGACCGCATGTGCTTGTTCTATAACTCCTGTCAGTCGAAGAAGAGAATGAAGGAGGCAGCGACCTACTCCAGGACGGGATATGCCAGATCAGATGTACGGGCGCGCTACAGATCTCACGCGCCCGAATCGCATGCACTAGCCACTGTAGATACGGCGCGACAGCCACCACACCTAGGCCTGTGGCAACCAACAGGATCGTTTCATATCCCTTCATGTCAATCGTAGATCCGTAAGGGCCCATGTAAAGACCAATGTTGGACTTGAGGCCGCGCTTCACTGCATCCCGTAACTTGCTGGTGAAGCCGCGATTGACCCCAACAAATACCTTCAGTTCTGTTTGCGCACGGGACGACCAGTTGGCAACGGTGAACGGGTGACTCTGCACCCCTGATAGCGGGCCCAAGGGGATCCATAGGTTAATGTATTGCCCAGGCTCGACCTTGACTGGTTTTCTCAGCGTCATCCTGACCTGAATGTAATCGTAGCTACCATTCTGACTGAGGGACACCGATTGGAACCACCAGCCATTCGTATACACAGTCTCCCCGGCCTGCCAGATCAGGGAGCCAAGGAAGATACCGGCGATCACATAAAGGAAGATACGGGCAAAGTGCGTGTCGGTCGGAATGTGGCGCCACATGGCGAAGCCCAACCATCCTGCTGCAAGATAGTGAACGGACAGTAGCATTTCATAAGGAATCCATGACGGAAAAGCCCTGATAGGTATGAGGACGAAGTAGATTCCGACAAGAGCCTGTGTGATGTCAGCTCTAAACAACTTATCACGGATAGCGAGCTCGTTACTAAAGCAGCATAAAGATTGTGCTCCTGATCTACAGTAGACCATCCGTGTCTGGAGAACGCTCCTACGACGTGGATGGTGGACAGAATGGCGACCACGTACCCTACACTGGCGTGTATTCGTCTCTGGGCACGAAGCCGAAAACGCAAGACGGAAGCGATGAAGTCGAGGCAGGGACCAATATACAAGATTATGAGGTTAATGAATGCTAGCTTACCCGCTCTAGAGCAGGCCTCTGCTACGTCCCCGGCACCGATGATGATGCAGCTCAGGTTTGATGTAAGGTAAGAGATAAACATGAGAAGATGAGCCCAGGTGATGATGTCCACGCTACTTCCGCGACGGAATGGGCCTCTATACGCCAGTCGCCTCACCATCCATCGAGAGATTCTTCTTCCCAGGCGACCAAAGATGGGGAGCCTGTAGATGCGGAAGGCCGGTGGACATATGCAACGAAGAATGATTCGTATGACACGCCGGAGGGCTAGCAGTACGAGAAAGCCCGTCAATCCTATTGCGTACCAGTCCGTTACGGTTAGAATGCTGACATCAAGCTCCATTAAAGCGGTGATTCTTTTGATCCACACGGGAGGGGGGGAAGGGAAGGGGAAAGGAGGGACAGGCAGGACGTCGGATGCCATACATAGGCATATAAGTGTCTGGGCGGCCTGTTCCAGCCGCTTCTTGACCCAGTGGTAACCAATTGCCACAGCTCACTTTAGCTTGTATGAGAGTTCGAGAACAAGGATCCGAATCGGTGCTTTTCAAGGTCGCTAACGTCCAGCAAGGGCCAAAACTGGCTGAAAGTGGTCAATCTTAACCAAGCCATGTGCTTTCGTCTGAACTTGCACAGGCTTGATGTCGCAGGATGCCGTGCTTGGTCTTGATGAGCCCACCCTGCGGCAACAAGGTAAGCTCGCAAGCATGTGCAAGAATCTGTGTCCACCTAGCGCGTCGCTCGTCGCTCGTCCTTGACATCCTCGCCTCAACGGATAAAATAAGCGCAAATACGCTATAGCGACCGATAATGCACGACATCTGTCATATAACGCGGGATATGTCTCCAAGTCTTATATGTTGCGGGATTCCAGCCCTCCCAGTCCGCTAGAAACCTCTTAACTGTACTACCGGTGCAAGACGCAGAATACGTTCTAGCGACTAACTGTTGGTGCCATACTGAGCCCACGCACACTGAGGCCCTCTGCACGTCTGTAGTTCATGTCTCGCTACAAGCGTGATATATGCCAAGACCCAGAGAACCGAACGAAGAAGCGAGCACCCTGACCGCTCCTCAACGAGACACAATGGTTGTCTTTTGCTCCGTCCACAGTGACCCCTTCCCGGAGGCTATTACCCCTTTGTCGCGGCTTGGGCGGTACTTTCTTGCATCCGTGCTCTTCATCACCGAGTTGACCTTCCTGATTGGCGTGCCAGCGACGCCAAGCCTTCTGGCATGGTCTACTCAAAACCAGCTCTGGCCGGCCCTGATTGAGTCGGGACTGGAGAAGGAAGCAAAGGAGGTCTTGGGATACCTCATCCTTGATACGATACTCCTTGTTTTGATGATCTGGGGTGCTGTGCCGGTCTTTGCGGTGGCCAGAATGTATGGAAGTCGAGGAAGGATGCTCACGTATGCGGCGTTTGGCGGGATGGTGGTGGTGTTTGTTGGCGTCTCTGTTCGTGCGATGTATCTGACCTGGAATTGGTCACTGCTTTTTGAGCTGGAGGCTGGTGCTAGACTGGCAGAACGATGCAAGCTCATCTCCCTCACATTAAGCGTTCTGCTCTGCTCGGGTTGCGTCTCGGTCGGCATCTACGTGCTCTATACGGCAAGATTCGGTACACCCTCGGTTGTTCGGCAGATGCTGGATGATGCTGCGCAGTTGCTGTGTCCTACCAAGTTGCGGACTGGTATGGTGGCTCAAAAAAATGATGGGGAGAGCATGGGCAAGAGCACCGATACCTGACTATGAGGGATGGTGATGAGAGATGTATCATTTGCCTCAACGAAAAATGGGTGGGGGCTGAGAAGGCAGTCGAAGCACGCGTGCATTTTTGAGGTACATGTGTTGGTTTTGTGCAGAAGAGGCGAGTCAAATTGTGCAGAAAAGGTTGCGCGCAGCGCGTCGCGTATCGCGTGTCGTGTGGTTCCGTCACACGTGACCCTATTCCAATGCTTGATCTCACCTTGTCGCCTTTCCTCGCCCATCTTGGAAAAGAGTTCGCCGCCCGATAACCAGACATTGCTAAGATTAACCCTGGAGATTACGGACTGTCTCCCTGCCCGATCGTGGTAAACATCCAAATGAGCCTCGTGCTTTCCTTCACCATCGCCAGAATTTTCACTCAAGGGCAGGTTCTCGAACTCGCCGGACAATACGGGCTGCCTGCACTACTTTGGCTATATCAGGTACTGAATCAGCGGAGAGAAGGGAGAGCTTGGAGACAACAGGAGCAGACCTTCCAGGAAATGCAGGACGCTCTGCTGCAGTTGTTCAACGGCATTCAAGCGATGGGAATTCGATCTTCAACGCGTTTAATTCGACCCCAGCCTTCCTAGCCTACTTCGCGGCGGCCGCCCTGCGCTCTATACCATTGGTACTGTTGGATCTCGCGGGTGCCATAAAGAAAGTCGGTGCAAGCCTCGACGCCATACGATCCGAACTCGAGATTGCAAACGTCGCCAGAGTACAAGGCTGGGGTCAAGATGGTTTCGGAGCCTACGTGCATCGCTTTGTGCAGAATGAGATGGCTGCCGTCGACGCGCACAGAATGGTCAACACCACTTGTTTATGTGTGGCATCCGGACAGCGATTTGTATCCCTTAATTCGAGGAACGACAGGCAGAAGATCCCCTTAGTCCTGAGTTTGGTGGCTATCATCATGATCTTGCGATGATCTGCCTCAGAATGAGAGCTGATAGCGATGCCACTATTGCAACGACCGATTACGGGTGTGCCGCCGTGTTCCATATTGTCATCCGGCCTACCACCCCCTTGTCAAGTACCATCCAATTGCTTTTGCTGATGAACTGCTACCGTTGGTCATTACCGGGAGTCGGCATCGGGGTACCGACCTTGAGTGGTTTGCCCTTCGTCAGGATCCCAACGAGAAGAGGCTGCATCTCAACTTTGTCGGTCTCCTGCCCCCCTGTATCATCCAAACCTGGCGATAAGGGTTGCTATGGTGGGGGCGCATCGTTCTGTTGTTGGGACGTCTGGTTGTATCTTGGCAGCAGTCGCCTTCCCTCCTTGTGTGCCAGTTGCAGGAATCATGGCAGAATCATGTATGGCATCGGCGTTCGCATGCGCCATGGCGGTGGCGTCAGTTGCCGTTTACGATTCATACATGCGTGAGCCCACTCAAGTGTTGTGCAATCCTACATCTTGGAGTAACTGTTTTGTGAGTAGATGATTCCATTGGTACGCATTCATGGTATTCACAGAACCTATTGGTGGCTTGGCTTCGGGGACATGGCACTGTTGAAAGCGACTGGGCGGGAACGATCAGGAGGGTACAGTTTCTGTTGGAACTATCCCTCAGAAGATATCTGCAAGGCGGCGGATCCCCGATGTAGATGGTAGTCAACGGGTACAAACGTCTCGGTATCACATTGAATTGGGTTGGTTTTCCCTTCGTTCCGCTATGCAAACCCTCTTTTCGTTCAGCTCTCGCAACACCTTTGTCCTTTTGTGTTTCTCTGATCAGTAATTTTATAGCCTTGACGAAGCAGTTCCGGCATTACAATACTTTTGACTCTTCAAGGCATATTTAAAGTTACCGTTCGGCGGTAGACCTAGAACCAACTCACAAGAACATATAGGCTCGGGGTAAAGCAGAGATTCTAGGCGACTTGCAAACACTCGCAGCAACTTGGGGGCACCGGCAAGCAACGTGATCATGGCGGAGACGACAACAACGCTTTTACGGTTGAATGACAGCAATCCAAAGTATACTAGATCATCCATTGTAGGGCTGGGGCAAAGCTGAGTATGTCTAGGAGGAGTATGAGACGAGAAGTAGAAAGTCGGTACATAGTAGATAAGCATTAATAACTACCTAACAACTCAACAAGATATTCACAAGAGAGCATGGGCAGGGACACAGCCATATCACTCGCGCAAGTTGATCAAGAACGCGACTGGACATCTGTTTCCTCGTCTTCTGACATTTCCAAGATTGCTTCTTCCAATAGCTTCGCTAGATCCGGCTTGCCCATAGCCTTTGCGATGTCGGGGTAGGGCCAAGAGACGCCATCAATACAAATACGTAGCATGGATCCGCTCCTTCCTCAATGAGAAGGTCGATGGTCTTCCAATCATGCGATGCTGACAACTGCATCGCATACATGATTGGCGTAGCGCCAAACTCATCCAAAACATCAGGATGAGCGCCAGAAAACCAGATGTATTCTAGGATCTCTTCCTCAAGACCCCGGCCCGCGGCGCCATGTAGACCATTGGACGAATGCTTACGTCCTGGGTCTGGTTTATATTCCAGAAGCAAATCGCTCGCATCTTCTTGTCCGAAAAAGTCTGCCAGAAACAGAGCACTGTCCATCTCATCCTGAAACTGCGTGCTCGGCATGCTCTGTTTCAAGCCCACCAGGAGCTCAGAAATCACCGTGCTTTCTCCTTCAATGACGGCGCATGCTAATGTAGAGATCTCGAGCTTCGTGCTACTGGGGGGAATAGAGCAGTTTCCCATCAAGGGATGTTCTAAAGGATTTGGAGGGATACACCGGTTCAGGAACGGTTATCGACCATTTTATTGAAGAGTGATTCTTGTAGCATCTTAGGAAGTCTTTGGTTATGCCAACGACGGCCTTGGCACTCGAGTCAGAAGAAGCCAGCAAGCCAGTCATTGTATCGACTTTTCCGGGGTTGAGTAGTTGGTCAATAACAGGAGGGAAAAGACGAAAAGTGCTTTGGAGCAGGGACCGTGTATACCCAGGTTTGATGGAGGCTGAATCAGCTTTGCACCCAGTAGAATATGTAACAAAGATGGTTGGGATGTGGTGAAGAAGGAAGTTGGGATATGAGACTCGAGGGGGATATCACTCCCTTAAGTACTGAATTCGTCCTACAGCCGTGTCCTGCATCGTGGCTAGGGGAGAGGCTATAGATTACAGGGCTAAGGTACGATGCCTCACAAAGGGTAAGGCAGTACATGGGGTTACATGGCCTTTGACAATGCGACGAGCGTAGCAATTTGATGACGAGGAGGGTACGAGCCAGCATCATCCCAGAATGTATTCCTGGCTATGAATGTCGAATTTCGAGGAACGGCAACCCCCGAGCGGCGTGCAGACAAGAGAGGCAGCAGAGGGGCCTTGTAGGGAGGGGACTCTGCAAGTCTTGACTGGACCACTGCCGTCGGCGGGCTTCTACGTCGCTTCTTCCTTCAATAAACTAGGATAGAAGTGTTCTGGTACTGTAAGAGATATACTCTTCTGCAGAACACATACAGAGTTGCGAGTCAGAGGGTTCAGACTGACAGTCCGGATACCTGGGATTAAGAAAGCCAGAGGAAAGTAAAATCGCTTCACTTAGATGGCAACAGTAAACAGTCAAGTGTTCAACCAGTTGATGCATTCGAGATTGCCCGAGTTCTTGGTGTGAACGAAATTGTTGGTATATCTCAAGGTCTCTGCCTATTTACGCAGTAAGTCTTCGACGGCTGAATTACCTTCTCTTGAAGTGGAGTTGCTCGAAGGTTGAGAAAAGATGTTGTGATCCCAAGTATTAGGTACGATATGAATTGTGGATGGATGGATGATTCTAATCGTAAAGGAAAGTGACCCCAAGTGATAGTATCAATTTCAACTGCGAAAATAGAGAGTAATGATGTGACACGAATAGGAAAGGAGATTGAGTCCTGGCAATATGGGAGTTGATGTGTATGTAACTTTCCTTACAGTATACATATCATATCTGTTGGCTTCTGTGACTTCAGGCCCAACCCACTGACTCCTTACTATGCAGTGACAGAGTTTTGTGTATGATGCCAGTTGGGCCAAAGTGCACTCTGGCATCGTACAACGGAGAGTCCGAATGTGTGTACTACATACGTCTACTGTACTATCACGCCTCCTGGAACTCGTAGAGACCTCTGGCGATGGAAAAGAACAGGCTGCCCAAATACCACTACAATGAATTAATGAATAATTGTGCTCTAGAATTGGTGTCTGGACGATGCTGCGAGCGGCGGAAGAACAGCTTTACCACGTATCCTTCCGATAGACCTAATTGCAGCGATTTCCGGCCTCGCAACCAAGCTTCACAATGTAATGAGGCTCGAATCAGAAACCAGCCCCTTGATACAAAGTAAAAGAACTTCAAATTCTGACAGCCTAAACAGTCTCAGGAAGAGCCAGTCTGTCATTCTATCAATAGTTCCCACACGGACAGAATGAGCCTGGGATCATAAGGTATATAAACAGGTATTTCCCCCAGCCATTGGACTCTGAGAAACAATGTCGTTCATATACCTGCTACTAAACTAAGGCTACCTCTGACATAAAATCGTAACCAAACCCTACCGCAGACGATGGCAGCCCTGAAGTGCCTACAATGCGTACAGGAAGATGCCCATATACGGACTCCCTGGTCTGCCCACGTCGTGATAAAGGACATACTCGTAACTACTCAGGTGGGGTCATGGATCTTTTATGGTGTTTGTGCCGAGACTTTAGATGCGATTTCGTCGGACTGGTCGAGCCCAGACTGTCTTCTATGGGTTTTTGACGATGGGTCAGGGCCACGAATGTGGCAGGACACCGCCCAGCCGTTGCCCTTCAATTCCGAGGACCCCGAAAAGAACTTTGATCAGATCGTAGGCCATTATGAGTCACGTGATGGGGAATGCTATCTTGCAGTCAAATGGAAAAGTTGCCTGGCACCGACGTGGGAGAGGGAGACGGACATGGTGTGTTGTGGTCGTGCCATCACACAGTACTTCACCGAGCATTGTATTTGAGTCTTGCTTGCCAGACTGTTGCTTGTCACTCACTTTATCCGATTGACAAGACTTCTCGAAGTCACTTCTATGTGACATGAGACTTTCTCGCTGCGGAACCTTCTTGTGGAGAAGTCACCTTCATCTGGAGCATTCTGATCAGAGAGCCGACAGTCCATACCTTACGTGAATCCAGAGCAAATGAATCAAAACTCCCTTATCCCCAGAGTGTTTCAACGGGGCTGTCCTAGATATGCACGAAGCCGGCCTTGACGTGCAAATAGGCTTGATTCAGTGAAATTCAGTTCCACTTAGCAAACATATGCTGGTGCCAACCATCGGCTATCCAACGATGCGCACAGAAAACTGTCGCTATCCTATTTAGTTGCCTGCCATTACTTTTTATTTATTTCTTTTTTTTATTTCTTTACACAACTTAATTGATAACCATTTCTTCCTGGAATACTCTAGTCTACTCTAGGTCTCTGAATAGCTTCACGAGAAATACGAGGCATTAGACTGTTGTGTAACGGTCACACCTAACCACTACGCCACAGGGCAAAAGACTGGGCTATAACTGCTATTGCAGCAATTGCAGTGGTGTGTACAACTGCTTATAGGAGCCTTACTACTTATGCTAACTAGAGGTTAATGTATAATTAAGGATTAAACTTTATTATTATTTATGCTAAAATTAAGGGATTAAATTTAAAACAAGAAGATTTTTATCTAACTTTAATAAGGAAATTAAGCTTAAAATAAATATATTAGACTTTACCTTAATAAAACAAAGTAATTAGTATAATAATAAGGGCCGGCTATATCTTATTATATTTTACTTATATCAGCTATATAGAGT
The DNA here is from genome assembly GCA_013396205.1 of Fusarium mundagurra. Taxonomy (NCBI): domain Eukaryota; kingdom Fungi; phylum Ascomycota; class Sordariomycetes; order Hypocreales; family Nectriaceae; genus Fusarium; species Fusarium mundagurra. The sequence goes on from JAAOAN010000012.1 coordinate 69,131, forward strand.
GAAGCTTAATTATTAAATTCCTAATAAAAAGTTCTTAGTAATTATTAACTATTTTA
>JAAOAN010000014.1:0-17886 GCA_013396205.1 Fusarium mundagurra
TGTGTTCCCCTCAATATCGTCATAATATCCAGAATCATTATAGTCGCTCTCGGCGTCTTCGTCGTCATCATCGTCCTCAAGTTCCCAGGCTTCAACGTTCTCATCGTCTATCTCATCGTCCTCGTCACATTCTTTCCCATCTACTCCCTGAAAAGTCCGTGTGTTGAGAGGGATGTTAATGGATTGGCTGTCCATAGGGCCACAGCGTGTTCCAACCAGGGGGGCTCTCTGTCCTCCCATGACCGGCGAAGTTCCCTTTGACGCGTCAAGGTACTTCCAAGCTGTGTGCTCCCAAATGCGATCTAGCTGTGTGGAGATCTCGGGCTTTATCTTCACATCCATCACTCCTCGTCGATGGTCTCCCGGCATTCGGTAGGTTCGCAGGATAAAAGCCAAGAATTGCTTCTGAGTCCTTCTGTATCTAATCTCGCTATTCTTCTTTGCCACAAGGTCAAAAGCGACCTCTCGGCGGCTCTTGAGCCTCGAACTGAGTAGCCAGCAAAGAATATTGTGACTAGTACAGCGAATCGTTCCTTCACAACGGTCTATTATCAAGTCAAGTGCTCTCATGATGCATGAGATCTTCTGTTCGTCCTCTCGTGGGCTCACAAGGTTCGGCGCGCCTTCCAGATTGCCCTGCCCCAAGATGTAGTCTATATTGAGAGAGTGGCGATCTGGTAGTCTGATCAACGCTCGCAGGACGTCTCGTCGGGACCCTCGGTAGATAGAAGCTCATTGTGTTCTGTCTAGCCACAAGCTTGTAGCGGCAAATGTGTCGGTTCCCGTGTCATTGATAGTTGTTCGGGGTTGACCCAAAGCTTCCCTATATCTAGATTCCCTGTCTATGACTTGTTGTAGATGGGTGGGTGCCTCAGATGTAAGAACACGGGGTGTTTCTTGCGGCTTCTTGGTACTTGACTTTACTTCCGATCTGCCTGCCCGTCCTTTCGTCTGTATGTTGACTTGGAACCATTTACTGCCTGCCCGAGAAGGAAAAAATCGTTGACATGCGACATGTTCCTCCCATGGTAGCTCGTAAGCGGATACGGGGCAATTCGGTGCTGGTCTTCCCCTGCCTCGTGGGTTTATCCATTGATGCTTTTCAGTGCAATGTTTTTGTATCTTTTGGATGCGACGGACAATATGGCCGCAAGCACGACATTTCAAACCGTCTGGTTCCGGTGGCGCAAGATACGGGATGGGTTGAATTATATCCGTTGGGTACTGTAAATAGCGACGTAGGTCGTCCCACTGTGGAGAATATTCGGGATCTGTTTTATCTTCTCTACCAGCTCCTGTCGACGGTCCGGCTGTATATCGGAACTCACAAGCCTGGCACACGAGAAGGCGGTATGTAGAGAGAACAACGTAGGGATGAATTGCACTGCATGGTTCAGATTGCAAGCTCGCAGTCGTCATATTAATCGTCATAGTGACTGTGGCTTGATAGTAAGATGTGAATGACGATTATATTTCAATCAACAACGAGACCATCTAGTGGTATAATTTACGCGAAAGGACGCGTCGCGCTCTGGATAAACCCCTGTTCTGATCAGCAACACCATTCCTATATATGGAACAATGTCAAATCAACTCTACACCCTGGCAATAATCAACCCTACTAGGTTTAAAGTAGGTCAATAAAATCAACTAGAGTTGATTTAGGACTGTAGTACTAAGAGTAGGCAGGTCCAGCCAATGTGATTAAGAGGGGTCGAAGGAGGCTAAATCTCAACCTGAAGGGTTCCAGGGTAGTTGAGAACGTGATGCGCCACACTAGGCAACAATTTTGGTGCCTGGTGAGTAGACTAGGCATCATGTAAGTATTAAAGTGGGGTATGCTTATCTACGCGTCAACAAAACTCTTGCGAGACTAGTACGGTGCCCTAATATCCATTATAACACCACGACGTTTTGCGCCGGTCGTCGTCTTATCAGAGCGTGACATTTCCTCCCTTAACTCTCATTCTCGCAGGTATCACAACGAATCCAATGTTATAAACGCACAAAGCCAAACAAGCAGGAATAACTAACGATACCAACCGAACAGAAAAAAGGATCTTTACATTTTCCTATAATCCATGGCTTCATCAGACGCATACAACAGAGAAAAGGGGAAGGAAGAACATATCCTCCTCTTGCCAGACAATAGGCAGCTGGCCTATGCCCACAATGGACCTACCACTTCTCGGACGGTGGTTCTGTTCTTCACTGGCATCATGAGCGTAGGCACCGCTCCAGACGTGCCTGTTCCATGTCGCGCGTTGGAGGCGCACTGGATATCGCCCACGCTGCCAGGCATGGGAAACTCCAGCACTCGCGACAAGACCGTGCCCTACCATGTGTCGCTCGCCAGAGACATGGTCGCCCTGCTGTCGCATCTCTACCCCACGGATGATTTCGATCAGCTCTATGTGGCGGGTGGATCGTATGGCACTGTTCCGGCGCAGATGCTCTATGGAGCGCCGTACGATCTTTTCCCACCTGGGCGGAGGATTGTGGCGTGTGCCTTGCTGGCAGGCTTCTCGCCTCACAAGCACCACCAGGGCTATGCAAAGTCTCTGAGCTGGCAGAATTGGTTCTCGGTTGGACCTCCTACACAGCTTTTGCCTTTCCACCTTCTGCAGCGGCTGTTTAGAGGCGTCATCGGATCGAAACTGCACACCTTGGAAGGTGCGAAAGTGTTCCTTCAGCAAACACTGGTAGACAAGATGGATCAGGAAGAAAAAAGGTTACTCAGTCAATGGTTAGAGGCACGGAATATGACCGACTGGGAATTTGTTGACAATATGGCCCAAGGCACAATCAAGTGTTGCCGAAACTGGGACGGGTTTATGGAGGTTTCTGACGTGATCCATTCAGATTGGGGGTTTGATCCTCGGTCATTGGATGCTCAACATGCTGCAAAGCCTATCCTGGTTGTGGGATCAAAGGATGACTATCTGGGCGGAAGCTCAAACGGATGGCTCGTGGAGAATTACCCGTCTGCAAAGCTGAAGCTCATACCAGGCGGACACATCTCATCCCTATTCTACATGGACGAAATTTGGCGAGAGGTGATAACCAGTGAGTACTTGGAACAATTTTATCCTAAACACTCGGTAGAATACTAACACAAGGTTAGTGGTCGGGTAATGGAACGCAACCGCTGACTAGACCTGAACCCAGAGGGCTGGTCGGCCAAAATTCAAGAATTGACAAGGAATAGAGGTGAATGCTTGCCGAAACCAGTCATAATACCCCCATCATCAACGTTGACGGTGTTTTCAGGCTTGAACCAACCATATTGGCCCTCCCGGATATCAAAGTACCAGTGAACCGCTCATGAATAAGCAGCAGGGATGCCGTGCATTTTGAACGATTGTTGATTGGTTGCTTCGAAGTAGAGGGGAGAGCACGCTTTAGTAGCCACTTACCCTATATACTCTTCCGGGTCATCTTTTTGCCCGTTACAGGTCGCCTCAGATAGAAAAAAATGTAATTTCTTCAACTAAATCAACTTATGGAAGATTTCGCTACCCTATGGAATTCTTTTTAGCTCGCACACCGCTACGGTTGGGAGGTGTTATGTCGAAATTTGTTTTTTGTTCTTTTCGAACGCACAAGTCAACCCTGACCCCTCCAACCATCAAAGATATCAGGAGGTATCAGGAGGTAGCATCGTTTTGCGCCACAAAGGCAAGTCTGGCTATGAAAGTTACGACGGAGGAAGAGGCTAACCAATGAGAAGGTGTATAATGCACTCTTAATTAAAAAGCCAGCTAGAAGCTCGACAACCCCGTCACTTTTTCGGTGAAAGAGGATGTACAGGGGTGTGAGCCAACGAAAGACCGCGAATTTCCACTTTCACCGAAAGTGAGCCGGATAAAAGAGGTGTAGAGCGATTAATTAAGTCTAAGATATTTAGTTACTAGCTTGTTCAGAATTTAATCGGAATTTTTCATACGTTTTAAAAAATTATACTTAGGTGAAATACAAGGTGTTACACTCACCCTACTGTGACGGTGGAACAGCAGGGTGGCCGCAAGAGGCATTATGTGGCCCATCAGCCATCTGTCAGCCAGGCTAGGCCTATTGAGGAAATCATAATAAGCAGACCCCTCTTAGAGAGGGGCTTCAATGGTGTGTGCCAATAAGAAAAGAACTCAGCAACGGATTTTGCTGGCATTGTCGTCTTCGGAATGATCCTCAAGTCCACGAGACGAGATTAATAGTGAACAAGATCGGCGTGACACCTTGGTGTAGTCTCCAAACGGTTCTGCACATAAACTGGTCAGGTCTATCGCTCCAGCATTCGCCAAATCGTGTGTGAAATCATACTTCTATAGCCTTGACGCCACAACTCTGCCTCTCCGTGGAGAGACGGCCTTGAGAGAGATCGGGGGGGAGCTTGTCCACATAAAAACCCACTGGTTCGTCGCAGGAATTATCTTTCTTTCTCTAGTCTTTCTTCATATGAAGCGGATGTAACACCTCAATTTATTTGAATAATTCTCCCCTGACTTCAGCCAAATTCGCCTTACCATTCGCCAACAGGTTCAAAACCTGCGGTGGCTAGTACAGAGACCCCTGGGCACGACGTTTCAAATAGGCACGGCAGAGAAGTTGGCCGATCTAGCGACTTCCAGCAACACCGTGGCGGCTGCCGAAGAGTTGCCCATCATCGACCTCGAAAACCCAACCTTACCAGTAAACAACGTGAACAACAAGAGTTAAATAATATGGCAGAAGAACACATGGCGACAACGATCTCTCTAACTAGCATCACGGCTACTCCCACCTTATCCAATGGCGATAGCTCAGCCACCGCGGCAGCTATAATACCGCTGAATTTGACTGATGCTACATTGAGCGAGAATACCGAGCTCGGCTTTGGGGACAGCTACCACGCTATGAAAGTCCATGAGCATATGCTACCATATTAGCTGATCCTGACGCAAGTCTAGTATTATGAGGCCACCAGCCGACGGAAAGGCGGCTTGTAGTCTTGACGTCGACCTCATGGACAGAATCCCATCCGGGAATCTAGTCCGTGTCTTGGCGTCTATCAACGTTGGCAAGCTTAATTCACAATCGCGCCGCTCATTCATTTGGAAGCGAGTAAAAGATACGAGTTGCAGCCTTCAGATACTGGTTAATGACACGAGTGTTTACGACGAGAGTCTTTTTACAACCAACGGCGATTTTAATCCCATTAGAAGCAGCAAGTTCGAGGCCTCAAAGACTCTGACGCTTTCGATGATCCAAGAGTGCGGTAATGATCCCCTCGAACTAATCATTGCTGGCCCTGGAATAGCAAACGAAGAAAGTAACGCACAACTTCCAGGCCCTACTGCAACGGACCACGCCGATAGAGGTAGGAATCCTTTTTTGTCCTTTTTAATTCTATATCAGCCCTCATTGCTGAATTTTAGGTACAAACTCGAGTATGGCATGGATAGCAGGGCCTGCGGTTGGGGGATTTGTAGGACTATTGCTTCTTATAGGTGCTGTTTGCCTTTTCAAGCGAAAGCGATCGCAGCGGGCTCGTCCTGAAGATACGGGAGGGTTACATGAAAAGCCCCAGCTTCATTCCGAATGTATACCTCGAAATCCTCCTGAGGAAGCAGAAGGCCGAGTGATTTATGAGATGGAAGGGTGGATCCCACAGCCTGTTGAAATGAACGCTAATGAAGTTCCGGCAAGAGAGCTGCCATCTGAGGAACCGACCTCAGTGGACCAAGTAGGGCCAGAGTTAACATAGAGATCTGCGAGCCAGCGAAATTTTCACTCATTGTATGACGGACTGTTCAAGAGATGGTTGAAGATTCTCATGTAAAGTGAAAAGAGACTACTGTACTAGGGACGGATACAGCTGCGCTGCATGTAGGTATCTTACAGTGGCACGAGATAACAGCATCTGCCACTGGCAAGGAGCAGAACACGGCACTGCAGATATTTAATAGACTATGGTTTGATTATACATATAGATGAGAGGGAGAAAGCATGCAAACTACTAGACTATTTAGCATAGCAGTAATACAAACTATATATTAAATATAGCCAGTAATACATAGCCAAGTGTTATAGAGAATATGATCACTACTAGATAAGTTAGTGCTCCATACCAAAATCAATTCTACGTAGAATTCATTTGTTTCACGTGGTCATGCCTGTTCTCCTTCGAAGTCTTTCTTCATTTTACGCCTCTCTCCGTCCTCAGTCCCGCATTTCACCTCATATGCTTTAGCTCCAAAAATGGTAAGAAATTAGAATTGTCCCAGTGTTCATCGTTTTATTGATGAAATGGGTCCTATATCTCCTCATTAGTGGCTTATTATACCGCCTTTGTCTTTTTCCTAGCCTCTTCTTGCACTCAATTCTCATATCCTACGGAGTCAGCCACGGAAAGAACGAAAAGCTTTCGGTCACAGTCCAAGATCCAAATGTCCCATCCGTGATTGATGTCAGCGTCAAGAAGAAGCGGCCCACGGCTCTTCTGGTCATAGCAGAGCACGAACGTTTTGTATTCAGTAGGTGCGTCGGTGCAATCTGGCCGTGGAAGACAGATCGCATCATGAATATCCATAACGTTGGAGTAGTGAGAGTTCGCGACATGACCAATGTAAAGGTTAAACCCAGGAAACTCTACCATGCAAAGATGCTCATGACACTGGTGTTCATGAAGTGCACTTAGGAAGTGTTCTAGATCCTGACTAGGTCGAGTTTTTCCCATTTGGTTTTGCAAGAGCGAGGGCTATCAGGGGCGGTTGCTTTAACTTACTCGCTGGTTGCATGAACTGCATATCCCATCCCACCAAAGCAGGTATCAAACCTGTTGAAAGTCTGCTGTCCAGCTAGTCCAGGTCTCAAAAAATCTCATGCCAGATACTTGGATACTCAGTCCGACTCCAGAATCTTTCCGAAGCTGACTCTTCCAACAAATCCTCGTCTAAAGTGGTCATCATGGAGCATGCGTAGCAGTATCAGGCGCATTGGACTGCCAAGTTTGAGATACGGACTAGATCTTTATAATCCAATTCGCCGGCTTAATAATGACTGGGTTTATTTTGAACTGTCAATAGACGTAAGTCGGGAGATTCATTGATACGTGCGTATCGCAAATGACCTCACAGCCCGAAGTAAGCACGCCTACTGCGGAGGCAGTACGTCCTAGGACGTACCTCAGTAGCATCAGCCATCCAAGTGCTGGGTACCTTGTTTGTGCTCATCGTGCTGCTGGAAAATATGGCCGTTTTGAAAGATGCGGAGGAACTACTGAAATAGAAAGACTGCGGGGACACAAAAGAAAACTTCGACCGGATGGGTTATAGCACCGATACATCAATTTGGTGGCGACACGAATAGCTTGAGACTGCAGCCTGCCGTAACAGCATTTTGGAAAGAGGGGTCGCCGTCTAGCGGACAAACAGCAGCATCGCCGTGATCTCTCATGGAAGCCAAGGTCCACAGATGCTAGGCCCAGTTCTTCATTTCTATCTAGATTTTCCTTCGGAACCGGACCACGACTGGTATTCTGAGACAGAAAACTACCTCTTTCTGGTCGGCCTATGTGGATTTAGCGCTGAGTTGCCAGAGGCACCGATGGCACCACGGGCCGCAACACGTCAGATCCTCACAGTTCGCAAGGATGGAGGTATTCTGTAGAAACGTCCCTCCAGACTTGTCGGAGGAAGGTCTCAGAAGAGAGCTTGAGACTTTCATGCAGGCGCTTAGCATCTTGGAATGGGTGTGCGACAAACCCAGACAGAAACCACAAGCATGGCTCAAGTTCCTTCATGCTTCCAACGTCCAAGCGTTTCTCAAGAAACATGGGAGGATCAGTGCAGGAACTGAGCACCGAGGGGAAGACATCGCTCTTGGTAGTCCACTGAATCTACGGATCAAGCCTAGGGATATCGCTCGCCTCTATATTCTCAAGACCGCCATCTATGCACTATTCACACTTTGGATTCACGTTAGATCAGTTTAGTTTCTGCGTGTAGATCGACTGGCAAAACACGACGGCTATGCATGGCGGGAACGATGCTAATACCAAGTACGGGACTAATGCACCTTGGTGGTATATAATCACATAACAGCCGACTCCTCCTATCTCTTTGAGTGTCATAAGCCTACACTTCCGTACCGAGCCCCACATGACCCCCGCTTTGGCTGAGGTACATGGAGTGACTTGGAGGGCCAGAGGAATCAACCCCGCCCATTTCATCATACATTTCTTCTTCTTCATTCCCTACGGCCTCATGGCTTCTCAACAAGCCTCCGACCTAGCGGTCAACGCGTATGACGATAGCTGTATTGTTGTTGCTACTAACAGCCGCCGTGAGCAGCCGGCTGATAATACCTGCCGACCAATCAAAGCTCCGGATCCCTCCCGCGGCTACCGTTTTCGGCCATTAAAGCTTCCAATTCGGGCCCCTAAGATCACAGCCTTGCCCCAGGAGCCGCTGTTGCTATTCCAGCAATTTTTACCTATTTCGCTAGTAGAAAGCTGGGCCTGTTACACGAATAGCTGGGCTAGCCACGTGCTTGAAGAGGCTCGCTGTGGCCGTCGTACATTAAAGCCACAGTCACGGCTATTCCAATGGAAATCAACCTCTGCTGCAGAAATCTATATATGGATTGCAATCTTCATTTATATGAGACTACACACAGATAAGCAGATCAAGGACTATTGGAAGGCTTCACCCCTAGGGAAGCAACGCCCTCTTCATCCAATTACAAAATGGATGACTTACACACGATTCCAGCTATTGTCACGGAACCTTCGCCTTTTTGACCACACAACTATCGATAAGGAAGCTTCTATTGAGGATTATAGCCGAACCTTTATCCGGGTGAGGGCCTGGTCTGACCATATACAGCAGGCGTCTTTAGACTTCTACACACCAGGCACATCTATTGCTATAGATGAGTGTATGGTCCGCTTCCTAGGGAGAGACTTAGAGACAACAGTCGTACCTAACAAACCTATCCCTCGAGGCTTCAAAGCTTGGGCTGTGGCCCAAGAAGGCTATTTCCTGCGGTGGCTTTGGCACCGGCCACATCGAAAATACGGGCCTGCAGGGGTCAGGCCTGCTTACCGGCGAAAATCACCACAGGTACGGAAACAGCGGCAAAGACGGCCAGTTAGGAAGTCAGAGAGAGCAGAGCATCTAAATCCTACCCAAGCTGTGGTTGTTGCCCTAGTAAAATTGCTGCCAAAAGCCAGGTATCACGTATTCCTAGATAACCTATTCTCCTCCCCTAACCTCTTCCGCCGGCTCCGTCAACTAGGGCACGGAGCCACAGGCACAGCCCGTCAGAACTGTGGCTTCCATGAACCCCTAGTCAAGCTGAAGAAGATTGACAACACAGCAGCCGCTGACCTGGAGTTCAACTACCTTACGGCAGTCCCTACGAAGGATAACCTGGTCAGTTAGAAAGACAGGATCTCTATGATTTCCCTTACTAATATGTCTTTGGTTAGGTTAATCAGATCATTTGGAAAGACAACGCTCTTGTGTTATTTTTATCTACGGTTTTCACAGGCGTTGAACGTGTTGACCGCAAGAGGAAGAGACCGACAACAGACCAACCGTCAGCACGGCCAATCAAGCGTTTTTTTGGTGCCGAGCCTGTGAAGGTTATTTCCATCCCGTCAATTGCTGCTATCTACAATGAACAGATGAATGCTGTGGACCAAGGTGACCAAAGGCGAGCCTATTGGAGCCCTGACCGCCGTGTCCGTAGGGGCAGCTGGAAGGCCCTAGCTTGGGACTTCCTGCTAGAAATAGCCCTGATCAATAGCTTCATTTTACAGCTTAAAGGGCAGCCACAGTGGAAGCCTATAAAGTCACAAGCTGACTGGCGGCAACACATTGTGGATAGCCTCATTGCTAAGTATCAACCTGACAGTCAGTCAAGGCAGAGATTTCGTACTGGAGACGAATTTACGCCTGTAACACTGCATAATTGGGTCCGAAATAAAAACCCCTCGCCTTGTAAAGCTTGTAAAGGAATACGGGTTGGAGAGGGTCAGCCGCAGCCCTTACAAGCTAATACAAATAATGGGAATAGGGGCAAAAGGGTTCAGTCACGGTATGGCTGTCAGGAGTGCAAAGTACCCCTATGTAGATCCGGGAATTGTTGGGACTTCTATCACCGCATAAATTAGGTGGGGCTGAATGTACCTTTTATTTGATGTCCTCTGGTTGGATAGACCCCCCTGTCCGGTACGCAAGTGTAGGCTTATGACACTCAAAGAGATTAATCTTCCTCTTCTCCTCGCTCTGACCAACACCGTTTTGTGGCCTTATTATCAATTGTAGCGAGGAGTAGCTTAGCGTACGCAGCTGCTGTTGCAGCCGCATATTCTTGCCATTTGTCGTTTTTGTTTGCATCACAATAATCACTGATACCGCGAATTACGAGGCAAGGCACCGAATTGACAATGCCGGCAGCTTCCATCTCGAAACAAATTACATCATGCTTGGCCGCGACCTGATCTCGAAACACTGCATCTTTGATAAGCCTGTTGCCCGATGCAATCTTTCCGTAGTGAATCTTAGCCGCAGAATCCTTTCGTTGTTCTCGTTGTCGAACGTGGTCGCAAGGTTGAAGTAACGAACGACAGGCTGAGCATGACTGAGAAAGAACATCTCGGTCGTGCCCTTGATGGCGGTAGTCAGCTATACCTTTCCAGGCGAAAATTGTGGCAAGGTAGGGGGCAATTGAGTTGCCTATAGGATCTGGGTTGGAGCGCAAGGAGCTGACTACAGCCCGCAAATGGCGTGGAGGGCTTTGCAGAGCATGATCCTTGATTTTGAAGTTCTCTCCCGTCTCACTGCCTAAGTCATACTGGACAATGGAGTGCCCAACAACAACATCACCAAGCCGTATGTCGTGCTGTTCCGTAGGGACACCCCCACCAATGCCTACCAGCAGACAAAACGGTGGATTGTAACTGCGCTTCATATCTCCAGCAGCCGATGCTGCAGCGTTGGTTCCGTATTCTAGGTTTGGAAGACACGCAGCGACAATGTGGTGGTGAGCAATCCTGCCAAGAAAATAGCAATTGGAATCACCCTCGAACGTCTTGAATTCTTCGAAAGTCTCATCAAAAAGCGCCCTGACTGCCTGTAGTTCTATTGGTAGAGCACAAATAATCCCCACAGGTCGTTTCCGCTGAATGATAGAGGTGGCGGATGCCGCCGAAAGACTAGTAGCGTTCGCCCTGTGTTTTAATGACGGCCCAGCAAAACTGTCTTTTAACCTCGGCCTAGGCCGACCCTGGCTTTCGACCTGGGATATCGACATAGACGATTCAATACCGCTATCGGGTGATAAGGTCAAGCATTCTTCGACTAAACCTAAGGGGCAAGGGGCTTCATCAAGTTGAGATTTCGTGGGATTGTCGAAATCACCCCAAATCCACGGAAATTGAGAGTGATGGCCAAAAATGAGAGCACCCTTATTGTCGTCTAGCATCTTGTTTTCTCTTGAGTTCACAAACTGAGACAAGCCCAGGGGAAAGCATGTCTGCACTGGCTCGCAATGGTAGCTTTCGTCGATATCTCGGTCCCGTTCTTCGCATTTGCAAAATTCAGATCCAGGTGTTGGCGAATGCCATATCAATGTATCGCTGAGCCGGAGATGGCCGTCACGACACAACCCGTGCTCCTTGAACACTTTGTCTAGATCAGAGACGCATGTTGCAATATAGTATTGTCCTTTTGGTAAGGTGGCCCATTTGTCGCAGGTTTTCTCCTTCAGCACAGCTGGCCGAATGATATCGCCAAAGCCCTTACCAACAAGGGTCACGGCCTTGATAGCCCTAATGAGGTCAACCCACCCTTTTCCGTTTGAGTTCAAAGTGGCCACTCGTGGATATAAGGTCCCGTAGTTCTTGACTAGATCCTCAAAGTCCCAGCCTTTTAGGTCTTTTCGTGGCTTTTTACCCAATGCGCCATCCCCTGTTATGTCGAACTGAACATCGATGAAATATTCCAATACACCGCACAACTCTTCGATCTTAGTTTTGAGGATAGTGCGACTATCTCCCTCACGGTACAAGGGAGATCTTTGGTACTTCTCATCATTCAGTATTTCGAGGGCTGTTGGTCTATGACGTTCGCGCGGCTTTTCGGACTCATGTCGTTCGAACAAAAATGCAGCACGAGAACCATCGATTCTGGCGTGTGCAAGGAATGACTCCACGGCATGTAACAAGGCACTCGCGCCGTTGACAAGCCAGCCTCGCTTGTCGGTTTCGTCCCAAAAAAGCACAAATTGTGCCTCTAACGACTGCATTCGGCGGACATAGTCATTAAATCCTAGTGACGGAGGTGTGTCCCTCGCCCCCAAAAAGTAGTCAGATTGTTTCAAGATGGCCCGTCCGCGACTAAATGACTTCCGAGCGAGAGCACCGTTTTCATCAGGTTTCGGGAGCATTGAGTGGGCGACCGGTGGGCAGGTTGATTGGTATGATCCTGATATGGCATTCAAGTCAGTAGCAGTACCACAAGCGGACAAGAGAAAGACTCTTACCTGCGAAAGGCTCCGCTTTCGAGCACCATCCTAGGACATGGCGAACATGTTCTAAATCGCTTAGAGACCTCACATATTGATATTGAGTCAGATCATTAGCGAAATAAGATAATCGACCGCCGTCCTTTCGATGGAGAAGATGCCAGCATAGGATATCGCCGCAACGATGAGTAGGGACCAGCATAGTCGAATAGCCTTTGATGCAAATCTTGTCGTCAAATTGGTGTATTCGATGAGCTCGAGCTAGCGCGGCCATGATATCGAGACGGGCTTCTAGTCCAATGTTCCACTCGTTCCGTTGGGGGATTGGCTAGCCCTTCACAATAACGGAATTCTTGAAAAGAGCGTGCCAACATTGGCCATTGATGGCTCGACTTTCCTCGGCCCTCTCCATCGCGAACTGGATCTTGAAAGTAATCTCGCGGGAAGGTTGAGTGTCGAACCGAGGCGATGGCGAATCGTTTTGTAGAATGGCAATGTTCGGTGAACAGTATACGAGTTTATTCTCTTCTGGTGAATTTCTGAAAGCGGCTCCCAGCCAGGCGAGCTGTTCTCCGATCTCCGCAATAGTTGCAGCCACTCCGTTGACCTCGGCTATAACCGTAGAATTACCGACTCTCACCCTAAGGGTGGTCCCGTCTGAAAATGACTCTAGTAGCAAGTTAATGAGACCAATTGCCGAGAGGTTAATGAAGAGTCCGAACACTTACTTGTTGGCGGACATCCTCGGTTCTCCATTAAAGATTCTTTCAACAGCTCGATGACTTGACGTGCGGTGGAAGGCCAAGTTTGAAATAGGTATTGGGCGCATGTAGCAGCCTGCGCGTCGTGACAGGATCCGGTCAAGGTTATAACGCCGTCGAACACTTCGTGCGAATGCTTTGGATAATCCTGTGTTTCAAAAAACTGGAATAAATTCCACTCAAGCTCAATTGTAACGCTGTACATTGGAGGGAGGGCTTTCCTGGTGATAAATCGAGCTGATGGAAGCGTCAATAGGATCTTTTCACCAACCGCTTGCATGATGTTTGGGTTTGTCGGGGTCAATTGAATCTCTTTGAGCAGTCGAGCCAGTAGCCATTCAAAAGCGACGGTTTGAAGAATAGCATCCTCGTGCATTAGCAAGGGACTGTCAATTGAATCCTCTTCCTCCTGCGAGCTTTGCTCAGTGATTTGCGGTTCCGGACTTATCGGTCTCATTTGTTCGCATTGCTCATCTACTGGTCCTGGCTCCACACTTTTGACCCAGTCGTGAACGTAACAACGCCAGTTAGTATTATCATTCGACAGTTCGGAGGTTTTTTCCTTGACTTCGTAATCTTGGCTGAATCGGATATTTTCGAAAGTCTCAGCAATTTTACTAAGTCATATCGTGTTAGAAAGGCGAGCTCAGCGTGGAGGACCGACAGAGTACGTGTGCTCGGAACATTGGGCTTATCGGCTTACCGTCTGTGCTTATGGACGAAGACCATGGTTGCTCTGTTTAGGGGCGCGTGAGTCTGGTGCCCAACTTGCAAGGCAAAGGCCTTCAGCAAAGAAGGGAGAACAGCGGAAATTCGAGTTTGTGTTTCTTTGTTGACTGACAAGGTGCGAGTACGACTAGCCAAATGACCTGCAAATTTCGATATATAGATATCTTGTCCAGGAAAGCTAGTGCTTGATGTCGTAGAGTATTCAGTCATTGTGTCGTCAACATACTCGTCGGTCGATTCCTTGCTATGAAGGGCGTTCGCAGAAGTAGACATGTACCCTGAGTCAGTCTGAGGTGCGGTTAACAACGTTTGTGTTCCGCTGTGTTTAGCAGAAAGTGCTGTTGCTGTAGCCTCAATATCTGTTCCATTCTCGAGAAGCATCTTCGCTATCTCCAAGTGACCGTTCCGTGATGCTTCATGCAGTGGCGTCGATCCATTCTCAGTTGCAGCCATAGCATCCGCTCCCTTCTCGAGAAGCATCTTCACTACCGCGATATTGCCGTTCCCCACAAATCTCACTAAGTCATCCACACCGACTTGCGCACCTTGGTCCAGAAGAAATGCAGCGATAGCCAGATGACCCTCTTCGCAAGCCCAAGAAACAGGGGTGTGATTCGGCTTTACTGAGTCTATTTTGCTTTTGAGGCCAGCCGTAATGTCGGTTCCATTATGGATCCTCGACGATAGACCCAACAGGGCTGTGACGCTATCTTTGTTTCCCTTGGCCATCGCAGCTAGGAGCGGATGATGGTATCTTCCACCTCCTCCGTCAATTCTAGGGTTTACTTCGAGCCTCATTCGAATGAGCTCAGGATATCCCCTGTCTGCGAGGATGTAGAGGATGTCTGCTCCTTCTCTATACTTTCGGATTTTATGCTTCTCAAAGATATTGAAGATACGCACCCAGTTAGATACCGGAAATTCGCTAATAAACCGTTGCTGGGTAATCTTGTAGGCAGCAGCATTAGCGTGGCCAAGGACATACTGACTGGCGTACTCCAGAAAGAGGAACTGTTTTAACAGATCATCCTTTATGCTCTGAGCTTCAGTAGACTGTTGTCCGTCAATAGCCTTCCCTATGGCCCTGTGAAATACATAGGCATTGCAGCATAACTTGAGTCTCTCGTGAGCTTGGCTTTCCCAGTCTGCCCCAAGTTCTGGCCATAGTTGATACAGACCCTTGTCCTTGATTAGGAAATCACGGACAGACTCATGTATAAACTGCACTGTAGGCTTCTTGGCTTTGGTAATTTCAGCAAGTCCTTTAGAAGAGTTGATGATGCATTTGTTGATACAGTCGCTGGCGTCCGAGGTGTTGATAGGCGGCATTTCGGGATCTACCAGACCTTTCAGTGATAATCCAGACCAAATCGCATGATAGTACTCTCCAGGCTTCAACGGTCGTTCTGGAAGAAGAATCCAGAGAATAGAGAGTAACAGATCTTCAATGTGCTCTTGATCCCGAGTCAGGATATCTTTGAAAAGCTCACTTAATTCACTTGGCACCTCTTGCAATCTTCTCCGAAGTGCCAGGCGTCCACGGCGATCCTCTTTGTTTAAAATGTCCACCACCAGAGCAACCCAGAGGAAAACGCCAGCCGCCTTGTCGAGCATCATCAGCCTCAGCTCGTCAACAAGGGCGGGATCCTGAATTCGTAAATGACTGTTGATATAACTCTCCAAGTCTTCAGTGTGACCCGCTTGGCTCTCTAGGATCAATCGAATTCCTGATCGGATATCAATGTAAGGGTAATGACGGCTAGAGAAGCACACCTGAAACCTCACATTAATTTCCACACATTGTTCCGCGAGTTCCTCAAAGAATTCAACCATGTCTTTGACCTGCTGCTCATCACATTCATCTAGCGCATCGACAAAACAGGTAAAGGTTCGCTTCTCAAGAGAAGATACTGCGGAACGGAACAAGTCCTTGAGGACGTTCAAGGGTGGACATGTGACTTGGTTACGTGAAATCAAGTCAGGGTCGTCCAGAATTCGCTGAAGATCGGGGAAGCCTTCGAGAAGCTGCAGAAGTAAAGACCGATACATGCCCAAGACTGATTTCTCTAGAAATCCTCCTCTGGCGTTGAAAAAGAACGAGACCGTGAGGGCTTTCATTGGTATATCTCTCTTCTTTATCTTTGTGTAGATGAACTTCATGATGATTGATTTACCAGCACCTGGTTTGCCTCGGATCCAAAGAAGCCCAAGATGGTGTGACTGCTTCTTTGAATCGAGCCATTCCAGGTAGTCAGGGTGCTTGAGGAACCAGCGGCAGGTCTTAAAGTGGGCAGCTTTGATAGTAGTCTTGCGTGAATCAATTTCCTCGAATCTGAGAGCCTCCAGTAGCTGCTGTCGACGATCACCAAGAGCTCCTTGCTCAGCTATAATGATAAGTTAGTTTCTCCTACTTTAGTAGTTTTAGGACAAAGAGCCGACGTACGAGGATAGGTATTAGGATAAGAGTCTCTTGATGTATCACTGGCCGCTGGTAGGGCCTCTAGAAACTCTCTTGCATACGCGGCAGCGACCGCCGCTGCATATCTTTGCCAATCTTTAGCTTTGTGAGAATCTGAATAATCGCATATACCTCGAATTGGAAGACAGGGGAGGACATCCATCAGCCCTGCAGCCTCCATCTCGAAGCAGATGATGTCCAATTCTTGAGCAAGTTTGTCGCGGGTAGCTGCATCTTTCATGACCTGATTGCTGGACGCAATTCCGCCATAATGTATCTTTGGCTCGCAGGATCTTCGTGTCTCCCGTTCTTCTAGCCGTGACTGGTCGCAGCCTTGGCAATTCGGCATGTGAGGGTCATGTTGATATGATGCCTGGAATAAATGGTCAGGTGCGCCGGGCCGGTGGTAGTCTATGTTTCTCTGCATTCTTTCCTGGATGATGGCCATAACCCGAGTAGGGTATATTTCATGGTTGGCTCGCAAGTTTGCTACAGCTGTGCACAGAGACTGGTCGGGGGACTTGGGGATGGCTGTTCGCTGAATTTCACCACCACTCAGAATCTTCCCTAGGTCATACTGCATGACCCTTGTGCCCACGACAATGTCGCCTAAGCGAATGTCCACCTTACCAGGGGCTCCACCACCAATACCAACCACCAACCCTCGGCGAATTGACGGGAAGGTACGGGTTAAGTTGGTTAGCACATGTGCGGCATTGTTCTTCCCGTATTGGTCGTGAGGCAGGCATGCGATGACAATATTGTGATTCTCAATGCTTCCAAGCATATAGGCATTGTTGTCATTGAAACGTCTCGGTAGTTGGCCATGAATCTCATCCATCATGGCCAGAGCGGCAGCCATCTCGAAGCGAAGCGCGCAAATCCAGGCTATAGTATAGCGATCGTATAGCAGACCATTCTCCGCACTCGCATACGACGTCTTCTGTCGCTTCAGGGGCCGGGGGTAGTCTTCGTCATCGCGGTCATGCAACAAAGCGGGGTTCATGTTGACAGAATTGATCTCAGGCTGCGCGCCACGGTCAACGCAGCAGACCTAGTTGTATGGCAAGGTAGAAGGGGATGCTGTCTTGACGCTCAGTAAGATGGTGACTCGTGGAGGACTGAAGATGCACGAGGAAAAGATGGCGAGGGCATGGAGGCTGGGATCAGCGCTCGTCATATGTCAACTCAATCAATCAATCACCCCAATCAAATCAATCAAATCGTCGAATTCTTCCTTTCAATCAAATCAAATCCTACATTTCTCAAGTTGAAATAATTGATATATCACACGTGCAGCATGTGATCGGCCAATCTGCAGTCAAAAGTCCAGATTTTCCCAGGCCACTACCCTACACTAGATAGTCGCAGATGAAAATCTACTTTTGAACAGGGGCAGAATTAGCGGTAAATTGAAGTACTCGCTAT
>JAAOAN010000016.1:0-250065 GCA_013396205.1 Fusarium mundagurra
TGTGATGACAAAGGAAGGTGACCCTGACTCGCAAGACATGACAAACCTAATCTATAGGGTAATCGAGAGTCAAATCAACAGAGTGACAATGATTCAATTGAGTTCCTCGTCAAATACCTTGTATTGGTGAATATGTTTGCTAATACCTTATCTTCAAATGCATGGCGACTCTATTGTAGACAGAACCATTGGTCTTACTGTCATCAGTCCTCTTTTGGCTTCTGGGCGTAAACAACATAGCTGTAAAAATGTTAGAATAATCAAGAGAACCAACTTGCTCCCTGAGAGTAAGTAAAGATCATTAGGGGAAGCTTACTAAGGCCAATATCCATGCATCCTTGGGTTCTTAATTTCCTTTCTCAAAAATGCAAGGAAGACAGTGACTTCAGCATCCGTCCATCCCAGACCTTTTTGAAACATCCTCGTCACCATAGCTTCCAGACCACTTAGCAGATTCTCCATCTCCCAAGCCCCCAGGAGCTTCATACGCGGATCCTTGGGCCACGGATTGAACGGAAGCTTGAAGACTCGCTCTGTGACATTTTGGTATCCGCGCTCTTCGAGCCAGCCTTTCCATCGCATTGGGTCGGTCAGACTGGCACCGAATTTTGCAGAGCCCTGCTCCATCATTGTTGAGAATTTGCGAAGATAGCTGTCTTCGGGAATGGAGTCGTCGTCGCAGCCGAGAACGCCGACGATGGCTTGGAACTCGACCCAGCCGCCCCCTCTAAGATGTCTAGCGGAATTAAAATCAATATCGCATACGAGCAGAGTTAGGGCTTACGTGTATGTTTGGTCAATCAGGGCTGGCCAGTCTCGAATCGCTAGTAGAAGATCTCGGGCATAAACAAAGTCAAAGCTATCTTCTTTCCATGTCCATTCTCTTTCAATATCGTCGACCTCAAAGTGACAATTCGGTGGCACCCTGTCATACATCAGTGTTAGAAAGTCTCACAGTGGTGCTCGCATCGATCGCGTACCAGTCGGGTTGCGTCGGTGCAACATCTGTCCCAATGATCTGGGAGCTCGTCAGCCACTGCCCACCCGATGTAACCACGGCAGCAAGATCCTGTACTCACCTCTGCAGATGGAAACTCCTCTGCCATTTCGATTGACCATATCCCTTTAGTCACCATTGTCAGTAGGGAATCCCTTGTCGATATAACGCGAAATTTCACACTTAAAGAAACGATGCTTCACGAACCTGTGCCGCAGCCAAGATCTAGAATTCTCTGAGGCTTCTCTAGAGGCGCCAAATAACGCTTCTTTCCAATCAGGGCGCAGTATTTAGCATGACACATATCGATGCGATCAAGCTCAGCCTCATCCATTGGTAATCCATACTCTAAAATTTGTTAGCACTGGCCAAGCAGCGATTTACTCTGAGAGACTTGCCCTCTTTGCCATACACGGCGTAAGTTCTTCCGCCCTCGACCTTTCCGTGTAAAATAGACGATGTCAGGGATGTCAAAGATGACCGTTCACTCTCATTATCGTAAGCCTATGTTTCATCACATCGTTGGTTAGCAAGTGGAACCATTCGAATGAGTCACATCAATAGGCCCACTAACCTCATCGTCAGTGACACTCTGCAAAGCCTAGACAAATCTGTTTAGTCTAACCTCAGCCCTACAGGGAATAAACTTACAGTGTCGGGTTGTATGAGCTCTTCTTCGGGAGTACGAGGAGACGACATTGCGGCACTGTTGGTATCACAATCGTTTGTGCATCAGAATCATGCAAAGTGGACACGGTCAAAAGGAGAACTTGAGCAAATATCGAAACAAACTCGCCATAGTGATAATGATCCTCAATACTGCGATAAATGCCACCAGACCAAGCCTCCCGTCACTTGGACCGTGCCGCAGTTCAAACTCCAGTTTATCACGGATATAATATTCTGATTGGGTCGTGATCTGCATGGTTGAGACACTTTACCCGGGATTACAGAACCTCGGCTGGATATATACCCACATACTAACCTTTCTTGTTAAGAAGTGGCCGCTCATGGACTGATATGATCTGAGTCCTTGCTTGGCTTTTGGTGGTGCCCCGCCTGAAGCACTCTTAAGTGAATAATATTTACTATTCACATGGTCTACGTAACATGCGGTGACAGTTGCCATCTCCGCCAATCCAGACCCAGCAGTTGAATCCTTCAAGCCACATCTCGATATCTCTAATATCTCAAATATTGACAATGGTTCACCCCAAAGCTGAAAAGGCCCTCGAAGAGGCAAAGAAACTGGTCGCCCAGCTCGAATCATACGAGGATGACCCCATCAGCCACCAAAATGTCCTTAAGCAGACGGAAGCAGTTCGTTCAGCTTTCCAGGATCCCATGGATCAGATGACACACCTAATGGAGCAATTCAGTCTCGGATGCGCTTTCCATACCATTCTCGGAATCCGGGCATACCACGCCATGCCCGAAGATGGAAGTCCCATCGCCGCCGAGGAATTGGCTCGCATTACCAATGTGGCTACTACTGTGATTCAGCGCATTTACCGTGTTGCTGTTAGTCATGGTGTTTTTGTTGAGACGGCGCCTGATGCTTATGCTCATAATGACCTTTCACGGATTTTGAACCCGAGGGGTTTGGGTTCATTTTTCATGATTGTGTTGGAGTTTAGTCGTGCTTGGATGCATCTTCCCGAGTACCTCAAGTCTCACAAGCCTGAAGATGTCTTTGATCTCAAAAAGTCCCCTGCAGTGTACTCGGTTGGCAAGGAGCATCTTGGAAAGTCATACTATGAGCTGCTAGAGATGGATCCTGACCCTGAGCGACGTGAGCTTTGGAATGCCAACATGGTTGCTGTTGATGAGCTGATGCCTGTCGTTGGCATGTTCCCTTTTGCGTCGCTCAAGGACGAAGTTGCCCAGGATCCAGGGCGACCTTTCTTGGTGGATATCGGGGCCGGCCGTGGTCAGTCGTGTATCGCCATCCGCAAAGACATTGGTGATGCCTTTGACGCGAAGTATATCCTACAGGACCTCCCTGGGTGTCATTGACTCGATGGATCCCAAGGGCTATCCAGACTTTGAACTTATGACTTATGATGCCTTTACGCCGCAGCCTGTAAAGAGTAAGTGACTCCCCGAAGTCGATAAGCGCATCGTAGTCACGCCTCTGGTTCACAACAATGACTGACCTTTTGCAGACGCCCGCATTTACTTTATGCGCCGCTTCCTTCACGACTTCTACACGCCAGTCTGTATCGAATTCGTCAAGAACACCGCATCAGCCATGGGGCCCGATTCCCGTCTGATTATATGCGACCAGCTGATTCCCGACATGGTTGAGAAAGACAAGTTCACAGATCTGTACTGGCTCGATTTTGCGCTCCTCGCCATGACTGGCCAGGAAAAGAAGAAGGCCGACTTCGAAGAGATTTTTGAAGCTGCTGGTCTGGAGTTAGTCAAGATTTACTCATCTGCCTATGGTTGTACTGCGATGCTGGAGGCGAGGTTGAAGAAGCCTGAGTAATCGCTTTGTAGCTCGATGGCATGAGTATGAGACTAAAATTGGATGGCTACTTTACTAATACGCTTTATACTTACATGATGTTCTTAAATACTTATTTGATGTTAGCTGCGCAGACCAGCTGTTGAAACGTTCATGTCAGACATGAACGCTATGATTCCGTGAAGCTGTCAGCAACAACGATACAGTCATTCTCAACAAATATGACGTTTCCCACTATGACTAATAGGTTCGAGTGTTAGATGTCTTAGAGCTATCTCGTGCAGAAGCTATGTCATCAACGTGAGCATGTCGTCTGTCATCCTGATGACACCTATCACGAGCCACTAACTGGTCCTCAGTCTTACGTAGCGTCCTCCCGTCTGTGCCACATTTATGAATGACTGTCAGCTGCATAACTTACGCACCGTCCAAGCGTACTTCATCCCGACCCTCCTTAAGCCATCTGCATGTCTCTGCAGGAACGAAGTGCTTTCCCGTATGTGCCGAACATGGCTTGCATTCGTGTGAGGCTGTGAGCCACAGGGCTACAACCTACATTGACGCGCAATGTACCTATTTCTGTCGTCTGATAACATCATGTGCAATGTTTCTGCAGCCATTACCCGTGAAGCCTTAAAACTCTAATTGCAAGCGTTGTGAACCTGGTTTCCGGGTTCATTTAAACTCAACGGCCACTAGTGTCACTGAACAGACAAATGTCTCAAGGATCCCGTGTTCTTGGTATGTCGGGATATCCCAGCGAAATGGATCAAACGTCGGCTTAAAACAATATTGACTTCTCTTGGTTCGTATTGCGCGTTACATGCATACACGGATTACAGTATGACCCGATCACGAAGGTTAACATGGATCTGAAGATAAACTTTGTCGGCAGTTGAAAACGGTTGTCTTATCTCTAGTGTCATGGTCAGGAGGATGAACGTCAGCTCGGCAATTGGTTTATCGTTATCGTGATAAGTGCAGTCACATATGAGGTTGTCCAAGAAAGAACATTCATGTAAGAGATTTGTATTAGATAGTAAAGCGACGTCTGTGTCAATATATCTAACTGTAGTTGGTATCAAATTATATACATTATGAATTAGGATACTTGTACTATCCTCGCTAGTATTATAAACGCAAAAAAATCATTTTATCGCAATGTAGACATGAGATCAGACAGTGACCTTAATGGTGCTGGCAACGCTGGGAACACCAGCGTTGTTGAGGACGAAGAGCATCCAGTAGCCGGGGAGGGCAATACCAGAATCATTGGGAATCTTGAAGGAGTACTTGTTGGTACCAGCACCTGTCAAGGCCAAAGGAATGCGGCGCTGATCGGTGTTGACAGTATGTGTCGCAGTTCCGTATCGGATAAGAGAAGCGCTCTTGATGGCGCTGTTGGCAGTGACGGTGATGGTGCTGCCGACCTTGGCAGTAGTGGCCGAGACAGCAGTGATCTTGGGGCGGGTAGCAAGGTTACCGTTGCCATCAAGGAGATACTGAGGGGTGAAGATCTGGGCGTCAAAGTGGTTGCTCTTGCAGCTACCGCAAAGACCACCGCCACCGTTGAAGACAGTAGCATCTGGCAGCAGCAGAGACATACTGTGATAGGTGCGGGGAATGGTGTTGGATTGTTGCTTAGTGAATGTGTTGGAGGAGGAAATGAACATCTCGGGCTCGAGCTGAGCGTTGGTGTCGGTGAAAGGGTTGGAGTAAGATTGACCACCAGTGATGAAAACGTTTCCGTCAGGGAGGATGACAGATGTAGCGAAGACACGGGCGTGAATACCAGCGCCGTTGTTTCCAACGAGAGCGGTCTGGGCGATAGCACCGGGCTCATCAATGGTGAGAACGTGAGCGTTAGCAGTGGCAGGAGCTTGCTGGTAGCTGGTAGCACCGCCAAAGGTGAGAATCTTGCCCTTGAGGGCATCGAACATGGCAACGTTGCCGTTCATGGAGTCAGGGTCAATTCTGCCGTTCTTTCGTCGAGTACCAGCAGCCTTGGTGTCACCCTGAGTACCCCTGGTGGTGTAGTACCAGTTCATGGCTGTGCTGGGTCCAGCCTGGAAAACACTGTTCTTCTTCCAGCCAAAGAGCCAAGCGTGGTTGTCAGCCTTGTAGACACCCTCCTTGTCCTTGGTGAGCATAGGGCCGACGAGACACTTGGGAAGGGAGGTCCAGGTCTTGGCATTGGGGTCGTATATTTCACCGTTCTTGCCGCCGCGGGGACCGCTCCATGAACCGCCGATGGTAAAAACACGGCCGTCAGAGCATGTAGCAGATGCTTGGTAACCACGAGCAATCTGCATGTCGGGGCCAGGAACCCAGTTGCCATCAGGCATGAGAATGGTGGTCTTCTTGGCATCGTTGCCACCAGTGACGACAATTTGTCCCTCACCGTCCATGGAAATACCAGGGCAGAACATGTCGTGATGGTTGTTGGAAATATTGCGGTTGGAGATGACGTTGGTCTTGGGGTCCCAGATAGAAGTGAGAGTGAAGCCACCACGGGGAGTGGTGCCTTGGAAAGCGTCATATCGGTAAGCAGACCAGATAACGACTTTTCCGGAGACAGGTTCAACGGCACCAGCGACGGGGATGACGGGGAAGTCAAGAGTAGGACCCCATTTTCCAAGACCTTTAACAGGAGGATTGTACTTGAGAGCGTTGTAGACTTGAAAGTCGGCAATAGCAATCCAAGGATAGTCAGAGTTCACGTTAGAAAGGGCAACAAAGCGAAGATAGCGAGCAGGCTGAGTCTCAAAGTTTGTGATCCAGGGGTACTTGTCTCCCCAGTAGGTTCCAAAGGCAACGGGCTTTCCCCAGTTGGTGCCGTCAGAGCTGAGGTAGACTTCATGTCGACCAATCCAGTTACGGGTGTTGCCGTCTTGGCGAGGTGTAATCTGGAGACCACTGACATACTGGGTCTGCTTCATGTCAATGGTGATGGTGTGAGGAGGCGGCGTGTTGGTTGTGCCATAAGGAGTCTGCCAGAAGGTGTTCTTGTCACTATCGATGGCTCTACCACAGGGGTAATTTGGAGCCTGGCTGGAACACTTGACAGTCCATCCCTTGCGGTCAATGGGGTTTGAACCGACTGGGGGAGCAGCAGCGAACTTTCCAGGCTGTTGTCCCTGCTCCTCTGGTGGAATGGCAGTGACTGCATTGAAGAAGGCACCAAGGCACAAAGCCAAGGTGTAGAAGGACTTCATCTTGGGTGAGAGATAAGCGACAGTCACAAGCCTAAACCAAGAGTGGCAAAAAAGAGAGAAGAAACGAGATGGAGTGAGTGAACGAGCGGGCTGGAGACGGAGAAGAAAAGGGCTAGGAGACGGACGTTGCATATTTATTGATTTCGTTTTTATTTACGACGCCCCTAAATAGGTACATGCAGCAGACGTGCACAATATGCAGCCCGTTGCAGTGTGCACACCCATTCTGTCTGTTCGGGCGTTACTAAACATGGACAGGACGGGTCAGAAAAAAACAGAGTTGGACATTTTATGAACGGGCGGGCTGAACAAGACGCACAGGCGGAAAAAGTCATCGGATGCCGGGAAATCCAAGTTACATTGGCCCGTTCAGTTGAGGCGTACTCCGTAGAAGCTTGGACGATCAGAAGTAACTGACTGTTCGGGCTGGACAAGGCTGTGTGCGCTGTACACCAAGTTTCGTTTCAAGAGGCCACAGAGGGAGAACTGCCATGTCGATAGATCACACCACGAGATCGGCCCTCGTTAGCCCAGAATACAGCAAAGACCAACAGTGAGACCCCTGTAAGCTGAAACAGCGAGACCAATCAGTGGAAGTCAGTAAGATGCAGCCACAAAGGCCAAGTGTAAGTACATCGTCATTTATTGTGTTGGGGTAGGTACTTGGAGGTTAGTGTGTTGGGTTGGGCTGCCTGGGCCGGGTCTGCCTTGGCTCTGGGTCTGGCCCTGATCTGACTGTGGCTGCGACTGTGACTGAATGTGACTGACTGGTGATGCCCAGAGGGGTTCGTATACACGTGTGCGGGATAAACCGATAGATGACGTGAGACAAAGAGAAGAGAGCTCACGTGCATGGGAAGAACTCAAAGATCCTGACTGATTGAGTGATTTAAACCGACCTGCTTACACATGTTCCTCTGTTCTCCAAGTTCACCGCTGCAGTGGCAGTGAGTGAGGGGGAACCTTTGGTGCTTATTGTTGCAACCAACTTTGATTATTGAGGCTGCAATATTACATATGGAATCAATCAATGACTAAGCGACGTGCACATCGAATGCAAGTCTGTTCGTATTGACCCTGCCCGTGGCGCAAAGAATGCTTATTTTGGGTAACGAGACTGGCCAAGCAAACACTTGCACGTTCTCGCCCCAAGAGAAGATGGTCCCAAAGGCGTACCCCGGTAACCCCACTGCAAGGTACCCCTGTCCCTGGTGATCGGTCTAACGAGAGGCACTAAGAGACCGTTGATTCGTTAGCTCGAGGATCTCATCACGAGGAGAGCCTGAATGGTTAGCCGAATTTATGCTCCCTCTTCTTGTCTCACCCTCCAAAAAAAAAACAGAGAGAAAAGTTAGCCCGACGCGCCGGTTAGAGCGGGGAAGATTGGCCCAAGGATTCCGGGAGAATGGAGGACAATCATACAAGGGTCGACGTTACATCTGACGTCCTTCTTTAACTTACTGCTCAGAAACAGAAATGAGAGAGGCAGCCGCCACTTAATTTCGATTACCGCGCCCTCAACAAGAAATTCCGCACTACGGGCGATTTCGTGACATGGTAAAGAGTAAACAAGTGGAGGTGGCGTCTCTGATCACAGGCTACAGGGGCTCAATCTTGACCTTTGCTCCCGATCGCCAGGTAAGTTTGTAGCCTAAGACCTTAGTAGCTAGCTTAGGATCTTGATTCGCAAATTAGCAGCCAGATGTGAGACATACTCCACTGAGTCTACTTCCAACGAGAAGAGGGAATTCGTAAAATGTGGGCTTTCCGTTACCTAAGCGCGAGAAATCTGCGTTTCAAAAAGTTCCCTATTTTCGTTGCCGCAATAACGATGACGACAGGCTAATTTCACTAAAATAGATTTCTTGTCCAACCTGAAACTCTGCCCAGAGTTTACATAAAAGTATCGCGGCAAGTGGGCGGAAGATGCATAATTCATAATCTCAGAGCAGAGCAAGGAATATTCGCCATTGGTCAAACCGTAAAGCTTTCCCCTATTGAGTTGCAGCACAGCCCGGTCAAAAGATGAAGATCGCCCAGGGCGTTTTTGACAGATCAGAGCTAATCAATCCCCGGCTGCAACCTCGGCTCTCCCTCACATTGATGTCGGGATATCTACGAATCGTATGATACTGGTCCCTTGACGTCGTGCTCACAGCCCAAATCGTCTGTGAAGCAGACAGCGTCCAATTTATCGCTTGCCGACCCCAGCCAAATCTTAAATTCCCCATCAAGCACAAGCCAGTCTTGAGCCTTGACATCCCAGACGCTCAAGTCCTTCCGGGTCAAGGTCAATTGCACCGTTTCACTCGAGCCAGGCTCCAAAACCTTGGTCTTCTCAAAGTCGCGCAGCTGGATGACGGGTGTCTCGTATCCGGCAACGCTCGGAAATTGGACGTAGGCCTGCACAGAAGCTTTGCCGGAGAATTTGGAACCTACGTTAGTCACCACTACGCTCAGAGTATAAGCTTCGTCCCAGAGAGCAGGGTTGCCGCCTGAAACACCGCCCGCTTTGGGGAGCGCTGTCTTCTGCGCAGTGGAGTAGCCGTCTGGGTAAGG
Source organism: Fusarium mundagurra (assembly GCA_013396205.1). Classification (NCBI taxonomy): domain Eukaryota; kingdom Fungi; phylum Ascomycota; class Sordariomycetes; order Hypocreales; family Nectriaceae; genus Fusarium; species Fusarium mundagurra. Next base: position 9,242 of record JAAOAN010000016.1, read on the forward strand.
GTATTTCGATGTCTCGGCTTTGGCGGCCGCAGACTTTGCATCGGATTCGGAGAGCCAAGAGTAAAGGTAGCGCCAGATGGTTTTAAAGCTACTGGGTTTAACCGCTTCTTTGTAGTCTGGAATGTCTTGTGAATAGTCCAGAACCTTTCCTTTTGCGGGTCGCTTTGGAGGGTACTGGCTTAGCTGGGTGCCTCTCTTGATGGTCGCATTTGTGTACGTGAAGTTGGTGTAGCTGAGTCCATGGCCGAATGCATATCGAGGTCGAATCTTTTCCTTGTTGAGCCAGCGGTAGTCGATAAACAGTCCCTCACTGTAAGTATCCTGCGGTGCATCGATGAAGCCAGAGTCAATGAGCTTGGTAACACTCTCAGGCATGTCGTCTTCCTTCTTGGTGATTGAATAGGGCAAGTGGCCGCATGGCGACGCGTCACCAAACAAGATATTGGTGAGAGACTTTCCAGCCTCTTGACCAGGAAGATGAGCGACCAAGACAGACTTGACCGATGGAAGATCAATCCATTGGTCGACGAGGACAGGCCCGACAGTGTGAATGACAACGACAACATTCTTGTACTTGGCGGCGGCAGCTTTAATAAGTGCATCGCCGTTATGCCAAACGTTCAATTTGTCCGCATTCCGATCACCATTGTTACCCTCGACCGTGTACTGATTCTCACCCGCATCAGAAGTAACAAAGACAATTGCGACATCGTCGTCAGAAGGGCTCGGAACAGATGGAAACTTGTCTGTGTTGTAGAATGTCACATCTTCGGCCTCCTTCTTGATAGCGCCGATGGGGTCATCGAGGTACATGTAGTCGACTGTACCCGATCCCCAACCTTGACCCAGCGTGCCCTTGTTACAGCTTCGATCGACACAAGCATTGGCGCCATCAGGGTTGGTTTGTGCGCCAGTGCCAAAGACCTTCAGTGAGCTCTTGGTGCTCAGTGGAAGAAGCTTCTCGTCGTTCTTGAGGAGAGTGATAGCGTCTTGGGCGATTTGTCGAGCAATCTCATCATGGTCGTCCTGAACTTGAACAAACTGGTTGACAACTCCCGAGGGTGAGTTAGGCCATGCTGCTGGATACAGAGGACCGACTCTGTTGTATGTGTTGGTGTCAAAGTTGACAGAGGGGAAGTCCTTGTCTTGTTCGAACTGGTACCAGGTTGCCACGATACGAGTAGCCATATCGTTCAGTCTCGACATGGGAACCGAGCCATTGAGTGCCGAGCGGGTCAGCTCGTACATCCATAGAGAATTGCCAAAGAGAGGGATGATGGTGTCACCAGGCATGCTCATGTCCATTCCCGCAATGGCGGATTGCACGCCGGTGATTTGAGAGAGCCAGTCTGTCATGACGAAGCCTTGGAAGCCGAGCTCCTCTTTCAACAAGGCGTTGATGAGATATGAGTGCTCGCTGGATATAGTGCCGTTGACCTACACATGTTAGCCATGGTGAGTGAGAAGCGTTAGACAGACCAACTCGGTTGTAAGCTGTCATTGTCGCTCCAACTCCAACTTTGACTGCCTCAGCAAAAGGCCAGAGATACAACTCATGCATAGTTCGATCATCTATGATGGTTAGCAACGTAACATTAGGAACGAAGAATGCTCTCACCAATGTTGGCCGAGTATGCGGGAGACACAAGGTCAGTGGTCTGTCGTCGATACATCTCCTGCTCATTTCCAATGAGATGCTTGACCGTAGCAATGACTCCCTGCTCCTGGACGCCCTTAATAGTCTCTCGTGCACCAATACCTTGTAGCGATGGGTCCGCTCCAAATCCTTCCCAGTTGCGTCCGCCCTTTGGCTTACGTCCGATGGGACCGACGGACGGACCAAGCCAGACGTTAACACCCTTACCGCGCGCTTCCTTTCCAATTGCTACACCGCGCTCATACATGAGCTTCTTGTCGAAGGTTGCACCGGCTGTGATTCCATCGGGGAAAGCAGTTACGTTGTCGGCTAGTCGAACACCACTGGCGGCGTCATTGAGACAGAGTTGAGGGAAGCCAACTCGATGAGCTGATCCGGTGTTACCATTGCAGGGTCTATTATGTCAGTATACATAGTCGTGTGAAAGATAAAGAATCGTACCCTAGTAGCTGTTAACGGGAGTTCCGCTTTTTTTTGTGATGATTCTTACCCATAAAGAGACCGGTGCCGGCTGTGATGTTGGTCTTTTCAGCCAACGTCATAGAATCAACCATCTTCTTAGCTCTAGCATAGCTATCTGACCATGCTTCATCCCATCCTCCATAGGGAGCGGGATAGTATGGCGCAGCAACAAACCCATCCGCCACATTCTTCGCAGATGAACCCACGGCCACCAAATTGGCTAGAGTGAAAGCAACCTTAGCGAGAGTCATTTTCGTATCAAGTGAGCCTCGACTAGAGAAGATAGAAACATCGAAAGGCCGTGCGGTCTTATACTATGAAGGTCAACTAGTAGCCAGTATAGTATGAACAACCTTATGTCACCGAATCTAGCATCCAATTCGTACACTATCTCCGAATTGTATGGTCATGTGTGACAGTGCCGTGAAGAGCGCATAGAACTTCAAGCCAAACCTTGATTTTAGTTGTTAATTGCCCAATCAGATCCGTGGAAATGTCACTCTACGGAGTTTGTATAGCCAAAAGGGTATATCATCCGAACGATGCAACAGGGGGAGATGAAGATCAGCTGAATTAATTCTCTGCCAAAAACGGTGAAAGAAACGAAACATGCTATTCCCTCGATAGAAATGCCGAATAAACATGTGATTTTATCTAGACAGGCTTGAGATGCGTGCTAGATGTGCATCATAGTTGATATCGGCCTCATACTATTCTTCCCCGCTCGGCTATATAGCCGTCGCTATACACCCTCTTCACCGCCATCAAGGGTCGACCACGAGGTCGTTTATTCACCTCCTTCCTTCTTTGACTTGATTCTCCTTCGCTCCATTCCGATACTAGTCAAAAAGGCGACGCCGCCAAGTGTCGTCGATACAAGGAAGGCATTTGAGATACCATACCTAAACGCATCTCTGACGTAGGCGAGGGAGTCAGGCGACACGACATGCTCCAAATCAGTTCCACCTGCAGCAATAACGGCTTGTATGTCAATGTCGGCTATTGTCTTTAGCCTCTGGCGGAGAGAGTTCTGGAATACGTTTTGGGAGATGGACAGACCCACTGAACCTCCCAGGGCTTGGGATAGGATGATCAATACTGTTCCCAGGGGAATGTCTCCTGCACCCAATACGACTTGTACGGCAAAGATTGGGATCTGGATCGCTATACCGAATCCAGCTCCGGCTAGCACTTCGTAGCCGAACCATCTCGCCGTTGGGGTGTTTTGCGAGATCGTGTGCAGTAGACCTGCACCAGTTGTGAAAATGGCCGAGCCGGCCCACATGAACGGTACGTAGTATCCCAGCCAGGTGATAATAGAGCCGGTAATAAGATTAGCTATTGTGACGGTAACCCCATGGGGAAGAATGTCAACACCAGATGTTTGGGGATCCACTCCCTTGACAGCCTGGAAATAAAACGGCAGATGATAAGTTTGCGTGGTCATAGCACCTTGATACAGTGTAGAGAAAAGGCATCCAAGAAAGACGGATCTCTGTGAGATAATGCGAGGGCGGATTAATGCACTAAATGAGTCAGCGATGACGACGTCAGACAAGGAGGGCGCCTGAGATGAGAAGGGGACTTACGCTTCTCCTTGTCGTATTTGTATGAACACGAAGAGTGTCAGAAGAAGACCAAAGCCTACCAAACAGCCCCATACACGTGAATCCGACCAAGGATGTTTGGTACCTCCCCATTGTAGAGCCAGGAAGAGACATATCAAAGCTCCTGCAAGGATCACTGCGCTTTTGAGGCCGAGGCCAAGTATCTTTTCCTTGAGGGCATGGTCGCTATCTGGCGCTTCACCGAGTGAGAGGGGATAGTAAAAACAGATTATGAGAGCCATTACAGCACCCAGTGCTTCATCAACGATCAGTAACAGTCAAGTAATGTTCTCAAGATTGAGGAAGGAGACTCACGCAAGTTGATCCAGAAACAAAATCTCCAAGTGAGTTGCTTAGAGTGAGTGAAAACACCACCAAGCGAGGGACCAATGACAGATGCCATGCCATACATACTAGAGATTATGGCCAGAAGCAATGGTCTTTTTCTCATCTCCACAATCTTGGAAATGATGATCATGGCACCGCAGAAGATACCGGCTGCCCCGAGTCCCGCGATTGCTCTACCGATGATAAAGGCTGCTGAACTTGGTGCTGCAGCACAAAGAATAGAACCCCCTTCGAAAATAATTGAAGAGATCAAGTATACCCATTTGAGATTGAAGAAGGTATATATCTTGCCAAAGGTAGGTTGGAAGGACATTTGGGTTAGGAGATATGCCGATGCATACCAGGCTGCCGAAAGACGATCAGTAGGTGAGTTTGCTTGAATGGATGGGTCTAACTTACCGACGTCGCCGAGACTATCAAACTTGCTCGTGATCTTTGGGATAGCAGTAGCTTCAGCCAGTTAGCAGAAGTCTTAGAATACAGAAATGAATCCTTGCCAATAATGCTATTATCCAATGCGATCATCAATACACCAACCATCAGTGAAAGTGTCATCAGTACTAAAGGTAATCCATGAAGGTAGGTATCGTCCTCCTCCTGTAGTGACTCTCCCTCGACAGTCCCATCTTGACGGAGACTCGCCTCGAGATCCGCTGGCGGATTTGACTTCTCCTTATTGCCAGCCTCTACAGAAGCATTGACCGGAGGTTTAGTGCCATCCTCGTCTCTATGTTATAGTCAGGGCCCTTTATCCAGTTGTTTGGTGAGTTACACTGACATTGGCTCCTGATGATTCATTCTGGTGTCAGCCATGATCATCCAGAACCTCTCAACAATTTCTTAGCGTCATTTCCGACCTTTCTAGGTTCATAGAGCATCTTAAGTAGTCTGAAAGAAATTTGTTAATGTTTTGTTGGGCATCACACCATGTAATCCGGCTGCATCGAGGTATTACGTTATTTTCAGCGTCGCACTCGCACTCGCACTAACATCCGCATTCGCCAGTCCGAAGATAAGCAATGCATAAGGACCTAATCATTTTCAACGTTATTTGGACAGTGGTTACTAAGCTTGACTCCCGGTTTTTATAAATCGCTTCACATTTTGGACAATCTCCTGCACGTAGTGCGCTCTAGGCAAAGCTTTTATGCATAACTGTTTTAGCCGAGCTCCTAGGGAGTAAATAAGTGGTGGTCAGCTAAGAATTGGTACAGTAGTACGGCTTCTTGATAACAGTCTTAGAATGCCTCATCTCTACAGCCATAGGGTGCAAATGTTGTCTCCAGGCTTTTGTAAGCACTAGTGACTTTATCCGGATCGTGCTGACGTTGGCAGACTTCATGTCACCACGAAGCAAGATGGATTATAAATAAGAAGCTAACTATTAAAATTCAATCATATGAAAAGATAGACTAAATACTTAAATACAATCATTCCAAGTTTACCGTTATCAACACGCAGTTTAATGTAGACTATTCGAATACAGAGGATGCTTCTAGCATAGACAGAAGATGGATAGCTCATAGTCGTACTTAGATCTTAGTATAATAGCCCAGTGCATCAAAGTAAGAAGATTAATTGAGAGTCCTTACCTCACTCATTGATAGTACCATTCTTTTCAATTTCAATGCTCCAATGTCCGAAAAGCAGCGAGAGAAACAGGAGTGCAGGGTAGTTGAGCCTTTAACATGACCAAATCAAAACGCAGCATCCGATGAGTCAGCTGTAACACGCACTGTTCTGACATCATCATCACGCTCGAACAGGGTCAACCGATTGATCTGAAACTTGGAAGTTGGAAGTGGACAAGAATATATCAGGTTATTCTCACCCTCAAACCTCTCAAATTCTGTAAATTGTAATATCAAATAATTGTCAATATGAACGTTAACATTCCAAATCTCATCAAATCTGCCGTCCCAGAGGCTGAGGGGCGCAACGTCCAGATCCTCTCAGACAACAGGACCAATCACAGAGACCAGAACTTTCTCTCGGGCGATTTCCCGCGTAATCCTCCAAAGCTCTACATAACCGCTGAAAACGACGATTTCGACGAGGTCACTCTTGCTGAGTGGAGAGATGAGGGTTTTGATGTTGAGTATATCTCAATGGAGAGCTGCGGTGATGGATATCTGAAGAAGATCAAGTCGTTGAGCAGGGAGAACCTGGGTCCCTGTGAAAAGTTTGGAATTGTCGGTAGGTCAATACGTTCCTCGGAAGGTTGAATCCATATTGACAGGCAGAAGCCTACGACGATGCTGCAGCTATTTGTCTCGAGCACTTTCACATTCTCGACAATAATCCGGAATTCAAGCTGGGCCTTCTCATTGCCTACTACCCAACTCGTATTCCTGACACCAACGGTAGATTTCCCAGCAGTATCAGCGCTCTTGTGCATCTAGCCGCAGGTGAGGAAGTCGGTGTTGTCAAGCAATCTCAAATGGTGGGTATCCAGGGCAAGAAACGCGTGAGGCGCACCAAGATTCAGAGCGGCATGGGCACTGGCGGGAAGCTTGACCTTGCATATCCCAGCTACACGTATGAAGCTGAGCCTGGCTTCGCTGAGCACGATCTGGATGAGTACGATGGTGTTTCGGCGGAGCTGGCCTGGAGTCGAAGCTTGGCTGCGGCTAGGAAGGTCTTTGGTATCAACCCGGATCTAGAGCTTGTTTTGGAGCATAACTTGCAGAGTAAGTCCGGTCGTTTCCCAATAGATGGTTTTTGAACAAAACTGACTTTGAACAGGCAAATTCTTTTCGAAGAACCTCGGTCAAGCATTGTCGACTTTCACCACGCACAAGACCCCTCATGTCACTTACATGCCAACGCTAACAGGTGCCACTGGCGCAACTGAACTGAAGCGATTCTACTCTGAATCATTCACAACTCCACCCTCACTAAAGATCACACTCTTATCGCGCACCATCGGCGTTGATCGCGTTGTCGACGAAATGCACGTTCAGTTCAAGCATACTGAGCAAGTCCAATGGATGCTTCCCGGGGTTCCACCAACAAACAAGAAGATCGAGATTCTCATGGTGAGTATCGTCGCAGTCAGAGGCGGGAGACTATACCAAGAGCATGTCTACTGGGATCAAGCTAGCGTGTTAGTCCAAGCAGGACTTCTCGATCCCAAGCTGCTACCGCAGTCAGCAAAGGATCTTGGTGTCGAGAAGCTTCCAGTAGTAGGACGACGAGCGGCGAGGAGAGTGAGGAAGAATAGGGATGCGAGCGATGATGAGGGAGAGGCTGATAATGAACTGATTCCAGGGTGGAATAAGCAAGAAGGCGAGGGCAACAAGAATGACCAAAATTAATGTATAGATAATGACTAAGAATCGAATCTTTTAATAATAGTCTGAAGAATAGTGCATGGGCCCAGGTCGTCTATGATAAGGTGCTAGTGATGACATAACTGGGCTATCCGGTCCAGCCTATCTTTCTTTGTTCGCACCAGGGTTTGCCGATAAACCGGCAAACTTCAATCCATGAAGATACTGTAGTCATAACCCATAAAAGTTGGCCGATGATGAATCTTGGGTCATGTTTCATTGACCTATTGACTTACTCTGTACAAGAGCAATATGCGCAAACAAGATCTGGATATTGTCGTGGACTAAGAAGTTGAGTAATTAACAGACTCATCATTTATCTGCTGTATTTGATGATATATAAACATTAAACTATTATGTATAAAGTTGTTTCTAAGCTTAAGCCAAGTCTCGCCCCATAGTTGTCGTGATGACTTTTCCGAAACGATCACGACATTTGATCCGCATATTGCCAATCGATGTCGCAAGCATGGCGATGGGCCCTGATGTAACGGTTCTTTAAAATTCCTGCATTTCCTCGGAAGATCGACCATTTTTTTGTCGGAAGCATGTCTCCTATTGACTAGTATAGGTAGCTTTTGCATTGATATTACTCGCATAGAACCACTTGGTTATCGAAGCGATGGTGCACGTTGATCTCGCAATGGCTGACCCCCAATTTATTATTTGGGGCTTATATTTGGCAGGGTCGCATCAAGAGTTGGCAACTGTTTAAATAGCACTGATGTGACCGTTTTATTGCATTTTGTAGTGCTTGTAAATGCTGTATTATCTCAAGATTCGGTCAAGAAAACGATTGCACTATGTCGCATCAGCAGCCTACCGTCGTCCCATCATCAGGAGTATCAGACTCTCCTTCTGACAATGGAAGTCTTAAAGGGAAAAGCAAAGCCGAAAACGATGGATATCCCAGCGACTCAGTGCCTCCAACCGCACCAGCCCTGGCTGCTCAGCAAGGGCAGCGCATGGAAGCGGCAATGGGAGATGCGATCCTACGATTCCTGCGAATAAGAAAGCCCCGAACGAACGACGTCTACGATCTTGATGCGGTATGAATGAGAGAGATAATTTTTCGTTGAGAGGGATGCTTACTAGAAGAAAGGTCGCGACGCAGCCTAGTATCTGGGACTCTCCCGACATCGAACGATACAAAGAACTGTATATCCACCCGCAGTGGGAGAACTGGTCGGCGTTTGATCCCAACTTCCGTTGGACGTGGCGTGAAGAAAACGCTGTTCGCCACAAGGTTGACTGGAAGATCATGGTAGGAACAGGGTCAGCTTCATAGTTGTATAGGAGACTAACCTTTGTAGGTTTGGATGTGTATCATGTTTGCAGCGTTGAACATCGACAGGAATAACATCCAGAACGCTGTGTCGGATAACATGCTTGATGATTTGGGTATCACACACGCCGACTACGTGAGCTTTTTTCAACAGATGGGAGACGCAACGCTGACCGGGGCAGAATATCGGACAAACCATTTCCCGAGTTGGCTTCCTCGTTGCTGAGCTACCTTCACAACTGATCTCGAAGCGGTAACTTTCTCAAGCGCTCTTGCTAGTCATGTTGCTGACTGGGAAACTAGAATTGGGCCCGATATGTGGATTCCAATCCAGCTTTGTATCTTCAGCCTGATATCCGCGATGCAGTTCTTCTTGAAGGGTCGCGCATCATTTCTTGCCACACGATACTTGATGTAAGCTGCTTGTGACTGTAATGGTAACAAACTGCTAACTACTTCGACTAGTGCAACATTCCAAGGAGGCTTCATTCCGTAAGTGCATCCCTGGCCTGAGCTTCTGCATCAGACTGACAGCTCGTAGGGACACTATCTTGTATCTCAGTTACTGGTACACTGGTACGAGGGTATGTTGGCTCGTCTTGAGACGCGCAAGTGACGCTAAAAGTCTTTCCAGCTCCCAATACGATTAGCCTGGTTTTGGATGTCTTCGCAACTCGGTAAGCGACTAGGTCCATACTGTCTCTGGAGTCCATTGGCTAACATTGCATAGTCGATATCGGAGTTGGTTTCGCTGCCGTCGGTATGCTCTCCATGCGCGGAATGCTTGGATATGAAGGTTGGAGATGGCTCTTCCTTATCGAAGGAGCATTCACCTGTAAGTTGATATCTCGTTCATAGAAGTCGCTCTGCTAACGGAGTTGCAGTCCTGATCGGCGTTGCATCCTTCTTTCTGATGCCGCAGTCGCCAGCAAGGACCAAGAGTTGGTGGAACCCGAAGGGCTACTTCACGGAGCATGAACAGAAGATCATCGTCAACTCTGGTAAGTAGGTTTCCCAGTCAGTGGCGAATTAGGTGCTGATGACGCCTAGTTATTCGCGATGATCCTCAAAAGGGAGGCATGTACAACCGACAAGGTCTATCCGTCCGCCAAATCTGGGAATGCACCAAAGACTACGATATGTGGCCACTCTACGCTCTCGGTCTTCTCTTCGGTTTACCAAAGTACCCCGTCAACCAATACCTCACGTTATCCTTCCGTGGACTGGGCTTCAACGTCATCGAGACCAACCTTCTGTCCATTCCATATATCGTCGGATCATGCATCACGATGCTTGCCATCACAGCGTTCAGTGAACTTGTCAACAACCGAAGTTTTGTTTCAATGGCAGAGGATGCCTGGTTACTTCCATGCTTCATCGCTTTGATTGCGTTGCCTGACCCGATCGGACCTTGGGCTTACTTTGCCATCTCAACCGTGCTTCTGTCTTTTCCCTAGTGAGTATCTTTCTTCTCAATGGAACACGCTTCTCTGACCGTACCTAGCACTCATCCCATACAAGTCGCGTGGACAAGCAGGAATGCGGGGTCTGTGCAGAACAGAACAGTCTCAGCATCGTAAGGGTGCTCACCTCCATCTCAAGGTATGATATCTAACGATGTATAGACTTTACAATATGTGGGTTCAGGTCAGTGGAATGATCGGAGCAAACAGTAAGTCCCCATAGCACCGCGTGAGCCAAATCACTGACGTGCCGTAGTCTATCAGCCAAGCGACTCGCCACGATACTTCAAAGCCAATACAGGTCTACTCGTCATTTGTGTATGGATGTGTGTAAGTATCATCCATCGCCTTTTTAAATTATGAAGCCAGGCTCACATCTTCACAGCTCGTTCAATATCCCGGGACATTCTTTTATTACAGGTGGAGGAATAATCAGAAGGCCAAGAAATGGGACGCCATGACCCCAGAGCAGCAGCATCATTACAGGACTACCACGGCCGATAAGGGCAACAAGCGGTGAGTGTCCATTCGGCTGCGACGAAAATGTTATAACTTGCTGATTGTTTTGCAGACTCGACTTTCGTTTCGCGACTTAGGCTTGACAGCCGAGGCAAAAGGTCTTGGGTTACTGAGGACGCACGGATCGCTCCCGAATCGCGGTGGCAGCCGACGTTCAAAAGGATGAGCGATTGGCATGAGTGAGAGATTGTTTGTATTACGTGTCACTGGTCTCTACTTTAATCCTTGATCGAGCCTGAGTCAGCGTGATACACACTTTTCAATCCCATTACCACTTTAAGCCGTGAACCTTCTTGTCCAACCACTCAGAACCAAATCCTTCAGATTGACTTTGTTACCATGTTACATCAATTAGAGAAACACCGAAACTCAAAGATTGACCGAATCACCAAACCCTCACTTTCATCTCATCTCGCAAACCTAACCCTCCTCACTCAACACCCCCCACCTATTTCGGATCAAGGAACCCGCGACCGTTTCCAAGCTATCTCTCAATCCGTCCACCAGATCGTGCCTCGGCTTTTTTTCTTCCAATGCTCGATCGTCGCAAGCGAGCCGAGGGTCGAACGCGGGGTTGCAGTGCCAAAAGGAGCAAAGATTGGTTGCTACCCCACACGGTTTTCGCATGGGAATTCATCATTTGGTGGTCGAAATAGCTTGGTCTACCCCGGATTTGCTCTTCAGCTTGCTCTAGGCCGGGGAAATGTGTTAAATAGCTTGTAATCGATCTGTAATTCTCCTCTTTCAATGCCTGATCTCCCTTGAATGACTGAAATCTGTTTGCTTCGTTCTCAAGTTTGTCTGATACCTCTATTCAATATGGCTCTCCATTCACGATGGTCTGAACCCATTCCAAAATGCTCTCTTCAGCAATGGGTCTTTGGTTCAGCTTCCGAGCCCATGGAAGAGGGCGATAGGCCCATCCTCATCGACGCAGATCGCCCAGACACGCACTTCCTCACAAAGGAGCAATTCCGACTTCTCTCCAAGCAAGTTGCCCTCGGTCTCATGAAAGCCGGTCTGCAGCCAGGAAACAAAGTACTGATGTTCTCTTCCAACAACATCTACTTCCCATGCATATTCCTCGGCATCTTGATGACCGGTGCTATGTTTACCGGTGCCAATCCCACCTTTACACCACGAGAGCTTGCCTATCAACTCAAAAACTCTGAGAGCACCCATATGTTTGTTGTTGCGAACCAACTACCTACCGCTTTAGAGGCTGCTGAGACGGTCGGACTTCCAAAAGAGAACATCTTTGTTATCGATCCGTCTGTGCTTCCGCCTGTTGGAACAACACCGATTGCACCCTCGATTACGAAAGATGGTCTTCGCATGTGGACTGATCTTGCAGCCGATAACCAAGCACAAGCTAAGAACTGGAAATGGACTGAACCTGCAGACCCAGAGACAGCAGGTTGCTGCCTCAACTATAGCAGCGGCACAACGGGCGTTCCCAAAGGCGTTGAGATCACTCACACCTCATACGTTGCCAACGGCTTAGGTGTTGTCCTCATTTCAGACCTAGAGCCTGATCCCGAGCTCCAAAAGCGTAGCAAGGGTCTCGCCTTTCTCCCCATGTATCACGCATACGCGCAAACATACTTCATCTCCATCTATCCCCATCTCAACATCCCTGCATACATCATGCCCGCCTTTGACTTTGAGAAGATGCTACAGCACATTCAGCGCTTCCGCATCACAAGCCTCCTCTGTGTCCCTCCCATTCTGGTCTACTTGTCAAAGCATCCTCTTGTCAAGAAATACGATATCAGCAGTGTCGAGCGCCTCGGATCTGGCGCTGCACCTTTGAGTAAAGAAGTTGCCATGAGTGTTGAGAAGCTGTGGGTTGATGGAAGAGTCAACGTCAAGCAAGGTTGGGGCATGACAGAGGTTACCTGCACCAGTATGACCTGGGACCCTCGGGTCGTTTGCGATCCCTCTGCAGTCGGAGAATTGGCGCCGAATTACTCGGCAAGGCTCATGCATTTGGATGGTAAGACTCCGGTAACGAAGCCTGGTGAGCGAGGTGAGCTTTGGGTCACGGGACCTACGTTGATGAAGGGATATTGGAAGAACCCCAGTGCTACAGCTTCAACAATTCATGTTGATGAGAATGGTACGAGATGGTTAAAGACAGGTGATATCGCATTCGTCGAGTCCTTCAAGCCTGGAGCCATCTTCCATATCGTCGATCGAATCAAAGAGTTGATCAAGGTCAAGGGCAACCAAGTTGCGCCTGCAGAATTGGAAGCCGTGCTCTTGGATCATCCCGAGATTGCAGACGCTGCGGTTGTTGGAGTTCCATATGAAGGCGATGAGGTCCCTCGCGCTTATCTCGTCAAGGTCCCCGGATCAAACATCACCGAGCAGCAAATCATTGATTGGATGGAGGCTAGAGTTGCCAAGTATAAGCGTCTCAAGGGCGGTGTGTCTTTCGTGGATATGATCCCCAAGAACCCGGTAAGTGAGATCTATAAGCTCTATGTGATGTCGCTAACTTTGTGCTTATAGTCCGGGAAGATCTTGAGAAGAGAACTGAGGGAAAAGGCGAAGGAGGAGTTGGATCCCAACAGAGCACCCTCATCACGGCTCTAAACAGGAGACATGCATTAGCTACAATGAGTGCAGAATAGACGTGCATGTATCAAGACAGAGGTTGGCGAAGCATGAGAGCGTTGTGCCGTATTAGCGTAAATATATTCGTATTTTATGGTACTTGTACAGAAGCATACCCGCTTCCATCTGATGAACTATCATTGGGGCCGAAAGTAACCTGAACAGGTACCAATATGCCAACCTTGGTCCTGCATCCTGACTATCAAACATCCCTCCCCCCAAAACCTCGTTTTCCGTTGCGACGCAGCCAAATAATGTCAAACATATCAAAAAGAGATGACGAGCCCAATGCTCCGGACCTGTTCCACTGATGCGAAACCGAACATATCGTTGTCGACAAGAGGTACAACATGAGTCTGCTGAAGATTACAGCCCCAAAAGTATCCTCTTCCTTGCCCCTTCACAAGATGTCGAGTTTGACTCATCGTATTGACGATACGCCTGGTAATTCGACACTCAGTCCATGGGTACATCTGCCTGCTGACCATCTACCTGGGCAAGGAGCCCACGTTGCTCAATCGACGCACGAAGGTCTTCAAGCGACGAACCGTTGTCCTGGAGTAACTTGTCAAGAGTTGCAATGGCCGAAGGACTAGTTCTGACCAAAAGTTGAAGAAACCCCGTGTATTTGACAGTCATGCCGAGTCTCTCAGCCGCCATCTTCTTCTCCTCGAGCTGGGGCGTCTCGTTGTTCATGAACTCCAGGGCAGGGCGCGCAGCCTCTTCAGTCTGATGGCATGCCAAATGAGCTGCACCAAGTTCTGCCTCAGCTTCCTTCAGAGCGCTGGCGCTGGCGGCCAACTGAGCCACCACGTGTTGCTCCACGGCCTCGAAGTTCTCAGCAGAGGATGGCATACAGAGTTTCTGCGAGTCGGCGAGATTCTTGAGGCAGTTGTTGAGTGTTTCGCTATCCTTTCGAAGGCTTTCGACTTTGGCCTCTGCTTGGAGGGAATATTCTTGTGCGGCTCGATATGCCTCAAGGCAGGGCTGGTGGATCTCCAGCTCGTGGTTGATATGATGCTGCTGAAGCTCCACATTGCCGAGGAGATGCTCGTGTTGCTGACGCAAATCTTGCACATACATCTCCAGGTGATGATGGAAGGTGTCGGTGGCCTGGATTCCCGCGGGACGGTCATCGTACTGCCATTCAATTAGCAAAGCACTCAATTTAGGCAAGATGTGAGAGCCTACATGAAGCTGATCAGACATCATGGGAGGTGTAGGAGCGGCTGGCTGAAGAGGCTGCAGAGATGATACCGCCTGGTTGCAGACACGCTTGTTGGACGGGTTGACGGACGTCGCCGAGATAGAACGGCCTCGCTTGTTGGTTGGTGGATTAGGCATTGGAGAAAGTGTTGCAGGAGTCTCTTCTGGTGAATTAGACTCAGCCGGAGTGATGGTGTTTTCGTTATGAGTGAAGGCGACGATACTATCAGCAGTGGCCTCGTGCTCACGAGCGGCATCTGAGAGCTTCTGAGAATTGATGGCAACCAATATGTGTTGGAGCCCTCCTCGGGGGGAATGCTCGTCGGCCATGGCGTCGTCGTCGTCATCAGTTGCTCCAATCTCGTGCTCATCTCGAAGCTGAGTAGCAGGCTTCGAAGTACTTCGAGTGCAGCTTGCGCGCATATTTTCAGTAACGAATGCCCTGGCGGCCTTGATATCTTTCATACGAAGTACTTCCTGCGGGCCATTGCGGACATTCCTCTGGAGACGATCCTTGATGACAGACACATCACAAACCTTGGTGGCTTGTTCGAGTAGGTTAGCCAAATCTCCTAACATTTTGCGATTCTATTGCGTAGGTTGGAACTCGGCCAACCACTCCCAAGGCTTCTGGCCCACGACGTCTTCAATGCGCTGAACGTAGCGCAGGATGGATTTTCTGTCTCCCGGGTCTTGTAGTTTGACGTTCCATGGCAACATAATCTCCTCAAGGTCAGTGGCCGGTGTTGCAGTTGGAGCCGGAGATGGCGGGACTGGCGGAGCTGGCGAAGCTGCTGCCTCTTCAGCGTGCGCCATGAATGCGACGAGGTTGAGAATGAGAACGAAGTGTGCAGCAGTTAACGGGATGTCGGTAATGGAATGAAGTCAAGGGTGAGGTGAAAGGAAGAGAAAAGAAGAGCAGAGACATCAAAACAAGGCAGAACTCTCATATGAGCGCTTGTGCAACGCAAGCACGTGACTGCACCCTCACTCTTGATGCTGTGCAACATCACAGCCTGCATTTCATAGGCTGTGAGTCATCGGGATCGTCAACAAGTCTATGCTTGCGTCGTGTTTATAAGGATGCCAGATTCCCTACAGTGCCAGCCAGTGGTTGTCGTGGATACCGCGAGGTCCTTGATGAAAGGCAAACGAAAATTGGAAAATAAACATCAAAAGACAAACGGAATGACCCATTCGTGCTCTAAAGATGTTGGAAGACTTGGAACTCGCGGAGGTGGTAGTTTGCTGGGTGCAAAGTCTCCAATCTCATGCCACTTTAAGGATAGGCTCTATCATGGTGCTTCTGGGCTCGTGGAATTTGAGTACATCCAAATGAAAAGAAAGGAGCCGTCTTTCAGAAACAAATATTAATACTATTGTGCGTATGTACGTACAGACCCGTTCATCTTTCGCGTACCCAATCCAACGTGCTTTCACAATTCTTTGTCCCATTCTTTTAGGCAAAGCATCCTTGCTTGGTGAATTTTAATCTCTCTACATGAGAGCGAACAAGAACATCATGGAAGCCCAAGCCATTCCGATAGCCGCGACTCCGGTGTTGAGAGAGTTGGCACCAGCAGTGGGAACAGGTGTAGCAGGGATAGGTGCGGGTGCAGTTGGGGTGACGACAGGAGGGGCAGTAGGAACCTAAATGGGTCAGCTTCTTCATTCAGTGTTCTCAAAGTGTCTGGACTTACGACAGGCGGGGCGGGAACAACGGGTGCAGCGGATGTTGGTTCTGGAGCCTTAGACTCAGCCGTGGCGCTCGGGACGGCGGTGATAGCAACGCCAGCAGCCTGGCAGATTTGAATGCCAGCAGAAATCGCAGCTATGGATATCAGCTTATGATCAAGTTATGTCGAGGAGAGTATCGAAACTTACCAGCGGCTTCACGAGGGCTGCAGCTGGTACCGACGCAGCTGACGTAGGACTCTGCGAACCCTGGAGCTTTGCAGACGCAACCGGGATCCTCAGAGCCGCACTTGCTATCTTGGATGGCCTTGAGGGCACAAGGTTGCTGTTTCAAGATGTCAGTTCAGCCTTAAGAACAGTGATGCGATTAGCTTACTGCGCACTCGGGAAGGACACCGCCGCCGCCTGACTGCGCCAAGACGGACGAGGAAAGAAGAGCAGTGATGAAAAGGAAGAAAGACTTCATTTTGAAACTGACTGTAAGTTTGTATTGAGGTAGATTGTGAGTGATATGAAGTCCCAGATGGTCTCAAGTGTGATATTCAGCGATAAGTGATCAGTCTTTCGTGGAAACTCGCCAAGGAACATGGGGAACGTCAGCTTATATAGGTGGCTACTTCTTCGTAAAGTCCAATAAGGCATCAAGAAGAAAAGTGTAATGGAGCTGGGATGAGCCACCACGCGAGCTCCCCGGTTTGGGAGGCTGGAAAGACTCCGGCACGCACGTGCAACTCATGTTCCTGTTCGCCCAAAGCTCAAGCTTTAACTCAAGGTTCAATGGTTGCGGCGGCTCAGATCGAAGGTGCAAAGTCTGGAGATATCCAGGCCAATCGGGATTACCAGAGGGCTGGCCGTGTAAAGGGACACCCGAAGAATGGATACAGCCTCAAAGCAAGTTGGCGAGCCACCGTCATATACCAGGTGAAGAGCATGTTTTCTTGTTTTTTCATGGTATCATTAGCTACAGGGAGTTGGGAAATGGTTAAGCTCCATGGGAGTTCAAGCAGGTAAAAGTCTACAGCACAATGTGCAACACTCATATTGATTCAATGCCATTTCCATTGGTCAATTACATCTTAATGGATGCATCGTATTTTCTGACGCCTTGGCGTTATAGTTCAAGCCCAGGCGATATTGCCTCGGTACCTTGTCAGCTTATCAGCCTTATGGTTCAAGAGCTTTCAGCTATCGATGGCAGTGCTACCAAGAGCTCCTTCACTGTACTTATCACAAGATGCTGAGCTCGGGGAGAGTGTTGGTGGCAACCGTCTCACTTTGTTTCTTCGGGGTGTCTATCGTGGATTCTTTGTGTATCCTGAGCTGAACTCAATTGAAGCTCCAGTGCCAATGTCAGACAAGGCCATTAATCATGACTTCATCTTTAGAGGGGTAAGCATCGATCGGCAGGGCGAGTAGCGGGTGGCTTGTCGAGCTTCGGTTTGGCTTCGGCTACATCGATTGGCGCGTTCCCCCACGGCTTGGCTTTTTCCATCTCTTCATCCTGGCAATTCCGTTTAAATGGCTGTACTCAATGATCTGGCGTGTCCTTTCCATCACAGCGCTACGAGTTACACTATGATCATTTCATGAGACACATTATCCTCTTTGTGTTCCTGCATCAGGTCGTTTGGAGAAAAGACTCCGAATAGTCTGTATCGGGGCTTTGGTGCTAGACTGCAGCTGAAACGCATGTATTGGTGGCACTCATGCTGATGCGTCTGTAGTGTAACACACGGCCTTCAATGACTCCTTCATAGCTCGTATCAAGCTGCAAGATGCTGAAGTTTAGAGTTACTCAACACGGATATCCCGGCACAATGCCATCATTTGTATGCAAGCTGCACGAGACACAGTAGCTGAGTAGGTATCACGATGACAGGCAGAAGCTCGATGTTGCGATACGCAAGTAAAGGCAGCTACTGCACCAAAAAGAAATTAGGCTTCTGCTGAAGCTGTAAGAGAGAGAGAGGTACGGATCAAATCATAAGGATGTTTATTATGTATGTGTCGGTGATGGATATGCAAAAAGAAGACGAATGCAAAAAGAGACAGGATTGCGGTTTATGTGGATCGAACACATGACCTTCAGATTACGATTCCCGAAGTTTGACTTCAGTCTGACGCTCTCCCAACTGAGCTAAACCCGCCAATCAACTAAGCGATAACGTAATCTATTTCTGTACTGGTCTATAGCCCAAAGCTAATCGCACTTTTCTGTTTCCCTGCTGAGCCTGTTGAGAATCAGTCTGTTGAGGGACGATGTTGTCCAGTCTCATGTCCAACTTGTCGCTCCCCAGCGTAATTATTTGGCATGTCACCAGTGAATCGGGATCCCGCTCCTCTCACTTTCCAGGCACTAAAAGCCAGGTCATAGCTTATTAATTGAAGGATTCGAGAAGTCTCCCTTCATCTTCCTTCGCCGTGTTTAAAATTGACTGTTTCAAGCCAACAGAAGCAACTCGTCTGGTGCACTGCGTTTCTCTTATATGGCCAACGCTTCCTTCCATTGAATCAGCTGCTGAAATGACACTGTTGCACAAGGCTGAGCAGGGCAAACACGATCCTTCGCGTTTCATCAATGATAGCGGGTCGCCATGATTGGCAATCCAAACAAAACATCTAATTTTAACTCCCCCTTTACCTCCCCCACCGACGACGAGAATGAATTCCCGGATATAATCAACGACTCGTCAGCCCTTCACTCTTCATTCCCAGAGTCACATACAAGACAATCCCCCTTCAACCATGGCATTCACCAAAGTCGCGTTGCTCTCTCTTCTTTCGCTGGTCGCGGCCAGGGACGCGCTCCAAAGCCCCACCGAAAGCCCTGTTCTCGGCCAAGTCACCCCACAGGGCTGCTTCAGTGCCCTCCCCAGTGAAGCCGATGGACGATCCGACAGCTTCTACAACAGCGTCGGCTCATGTGCCCAATACTGTCAAACACAGAAGAAGACGGTCGCGATACTCAAGGGTGTAGACTGCATTTGCGCTGATATTTACCCTGCCAAATCTGCCAAGGTAGACGATGACAAGTGCGACACGCCTTGTCCTGGATACGCCAAAGACGCTTGTGGTGGAAAAGATGCCTACAGTGTTTTCAACCTTGGTGTGAACTTGTTGCCTGGCAATGAGGGTGACAAGAGATCGTCCGGCTCAACTGCTGAATTGACTGGTTCGACCCAAACCGCTGTTGTGACGACTGCGACTGAAGTCTCTACCACCAACGCCGAGACGACTTTTGCGCCTACGACTGAGGTCGAGGAGACAACATCCGCTACCAAGCCTGAAAAGGCTTCCGCCACCGAAGCGACAACGAGCGACAGCACTGCCGTTTCTACGCCCAGCGCATCTGCATCGTCTGTCCCCGACAATGCGTCGCGCAGACTCAATAACCCTATCGGCAACTTGGTCGGACTTTTGCGACACCTGCTATAATCTTGGACTGGTGATGGGTGATTGACGGTGGGTCTGTGATGTACGGTAACAACTGAGCAATAGATTACCCCAGATCAGAGAGGATCATATCAATGCATACATGATAGACTTAGGCTCGCGCATGAATTGATCATAAAAGTTTGTGCTATTGAAACGTCTGCGGATAGGGTCCGAATGTGTGCTCCAGTGGATCTTCAGTCACTGTGGACTGGGGGCATTTCCTGTAAAGTACAACAGCCAATTGACCTTCATCGCCTGAACAGCAGCGCTTAGATCTCCAGACCCCAACAGCAATATCTTTACGACATTTATCGTCTTTCAGATCCCCGGTCGCTGTTTGATTCATGGCTGACTTGATAATGTGCTGCTGGTGAGAATGCGCCTGGTCCTGAACATGTTGTTGGAAAGAAAGTGGAAAGAGCCGCTATAATTTAGGGAATAGGGCACTATTTCTCAGCAAGACCCCCCGCTATTTGACCACCACGAACAACTTTGGGCTGCAGCCTCTAAAAAGACCAAGAGATTTCACAAGTGACATATTTTCGATCCCATTCAATTCTCAGATCTCACGCCTTTGTTTTCGCTGAGAACGATATTGCATTCAGTTAGTCATATGCTCATTAAAGAACGATTGGTGCCATCCAGCCAAGCAAGCTGGTTCTCATCTTGCAATTACTTAACATGTCAGAACCGCCGATGCACCATTCGGAACCTTGATGAAGTTCGGCGGTCCAGACAACTCCTCATCAGGATGCGCCTTCTTCTCCTCCTCCAACGCCCACTCGATTGTCCTCGGCGTATCAGTAGTCCAGACAATTCTCATGAATATCCCGGTATATTTCAGCTCAGAAGAATGCGTCGAAACCCAGTGCTCTACGCCTCCAACCTTTCGGTGCAGCCCAAGACCCCCCTTTGCCCCGTAACATGTTTGGATACCGCCAGTATGGCTCTCTTTAAGGCCGTGCAGCATCGCAAGTTTCTTTGTCTTAGGCTCGGATGCAAGGAATGCTTCGAGGGGTTTCGCGTCGAGTTGCACGCCGTGGGGAGAGTCTAGAATTGCTTCGTGAACTTCTTCGCCGTTGACGGTATGGGACCAGATTATGGCAAAGACAAAGTTAAGCTCGCTTTTGCCGAGTATCATCAGTGGTGTGAACCAGCTTGGAACAGGGTCACCTGGGTGAAGGTCTGGTGAGTTCCAAGTTCTCGCTGAGGACTCGAAGTTGTTGATGATTTTGATGGTCTTGAAGTGATTCCATGGCTCGATGATAGCAGCTCCAGGTGCTGTTGCTATAACGGGAATCTCGGAAGGAAACGTCTTTAGAGTTTGTGGATGGAGATGATCGGAATAAAAGAAACCAAGAAGGATAGCATCGAGTTGTCTTGTTGACTCTCGGGCTTGAGTATTTGCTGGCAAATGCGCCGAGGCAGCTTGCTCAATCTCGCGAATCAGATTCTCCAAGTCTTCAAAAGTCGAAATACCCTCCTTCTCAACACGGGCAAGATGTGCGATCCATGGATGTCCAACATGGGCTGCTCCATTCAGCCATGGTTCAAAAGCAAGGTGGTAGAAGACCTTCCCTGCAGCAGCCCTCTCCGCCTCAGGCCTAGGGAATGACATCAACCAGCTGTTATCGCCATTTAAAGATGTAAGTATCGGTCGAAGTGGTTTGCTAGAATCCGAGAAGTGTTTTGCAACGGTTTCTTGCGGTGCTTCAGCCATTTTGTAGTTCTATAGATGCACCAGTGAAGTTCGGCATGTCGAAAATGGTCTAAGGTTGAGCTTAAGAAGTGGAGGAGTCGATGACGGCATGGGACGGTAGGATCCTTAGCTCATTCCAGACAAAGCGGCCGTGCAACGTCGTGACGCCCGCTCATCTGGGCTAGTTGGTGATCTACCGTCTCTTCATTCATCTCACGGGTCCATCATCGAAGCGGACGCACGGGACGGTAACACTAGTTCAGGGTCTGCAAGAAACAGTGCCATGACCACGGTAACTCTGTTGCATTGTCTGGCCAGAGAAAAATGCCTCATAGAAACCATTGTGCTCATTGACTTTGTCGCCAAAGAAGAGGGGACTCTAGTGCAGCAAGCAGGTTGAGGTTAGGCCAGAATTCCTGTTGTCTTACCAGCAGTAAGCAAGCGAGCTAAAATCTCATCGACCGTCTAGACTCTAGACGTCTTTCCGGGGCAAAAGCGGGATTCCGGCTGGTATGTCCGCAACGTTGGAAAGGCTACATGGGATCAATTGGGTTTGGCGTTTTTTTTTCGTGGAAACATGCCTGTGGTGTAGACAAGTGAAGCATAATCAGCCTGGGAGTTCTTTGCCTCATTATCAGCAACATAATGGACAAGCATAATCCCGGGACCAGAGGCCTGGTTTGACCAACACTTCGCGAATGCAGGTATCAATCCTTTGGCCAGATCCTCTCCCATCATCACATGGTGACTAATAAGCAATCTTATGCGTAAGCTTACTCGAAATTGTGTTGTGGAGTTGACTGCAAGCAAGGCTTCCACTTGATCCTCGGCAACCTTTCCGACGATTCCCACGGGTTGCATCGAGCTGCCACTTACCCTGTATGAGTATAGATCAAGATGTCAATTTCCAATTTGCGGGGTATAGCATGCATTTAATTAAAGCAATATAAATCGGCAATCGGTCAAGGCACTTTATTACACTTCGTCGTGTTCGGAGTGGTCGGTTGTTCATCACTGCAGGGTGGTACGGGCTTGTTGAGATGCGTAGTGCGTTGGCTGTCAGCGTAGATGTCGTTGAAGCATTTGGGTTGCCAAGTCCAGCACGGGGCATATCTGCATGGCACATCGGGACTGAGGGAAAAGGATATTGACATCCCTGTAGATTGGAAATTTTTCTTTTAGTTCTCACAGAATATCACGCTGATGAAAGCATGTAAAGTAATGAAAGACGCTCATCAATTTGTCGATATCTATTTTCATCAAGACACACGATCAATAAGCGGGTCTTGGATTCAGCTGACAACGTTGAGGAAAAATAAACCACGGGTAATATAATCGATGCTCTAACGACCATAACGATGGCCATTTAAAACTCATTCCGCAGCAAACTCACTGTATCCATGTTTTGAGCTAATGTCGGACCGACGCCAAGGATCACAGACGGAGGAAAGTAACGGCAATTATGGCCGATTGACAGGTTCAGTCTTGGCTTATTTGACTTTCATCTTCATAAAATGCAGGCATTCGAGGAGGGGTCCTGTAAACCCCCCTCCTCACCTCGGTCCTTTTTTTACCCGAGGCATGGCCTTAACTCCGCGGGCTTTAACTTGTTAATAGAAACAGAATTACTTCCACAAAATTATGGCAGTCACTGGATATTTTGTTATCTCATCAATCGATAAAGACGCCAAGTCATTTCTCTTCTAATTAAAGAAGGTCTTAGTAACGACCCGCTCGGGTTGTAACAATGCCGAGGAATATACTACCCCAAACTTACTCAGTACTATGAAGCAATAGTCCAAAAACGACCAAGATGAGATGTCTGTGTCCGTGTATCTTCTAGATCGTTCTTAATGTCAAACTGGCTGCTGCTCGTTGGACTGAAAAGAGTAAGTAGTTCGTTAGATTATAAGCATGAGGGCCACGAACCGTTACAGGGATGCAACAGGCTGTTTAGAGACAAATCCACATGATAGCGTCATCATAGCGCTCAAAGGATGTACGGAAATCATTCCTAGCGATAAAATCAGGGGTCCAGTCGATCCAAGCACGGCCAAGTCTTGTCTGTTCCAAACAAAGCCAGAAACCTAAGTAGCGTCCCGGATACATGGGAATAGCTTCCTAGTTTCTCACTCCAGGTCTAAAAAACCTGGTCTGGCCATGCTAAGTCTCGATCGGTTCTCGGATTCTTTTCGTCCCAGCATCGCTAATGATCACCGCCAACAAGTACCATAACAGGAATGAAGGCTTGCTCAGTAAATGAAGCTATCGGGCTTTCGGGAATAGTGCCATAGAGCGCGATTTCTGAAGTGAGGAACTCTTGCAATCGCACTAATCTGCCGTGCATATAATCCCTGTCGTTACCCCTGAATCTGTGATGAAGCTCTGACCCTTCCGGTTGATGTTTTCCCTGGAGGATTATGGAGTGCGCGTACCTAACGTGAACCGCGATCTATGGTGGAAAATGGCATCATGAACTTATGAACGAGCTTGGCGGACGGGATCAGCGACGGCAGACTGTGCGCTCTGACAATGTCTTACAGAATATCCTGTATATCTGTGGCTTTGCGTTATAATCAAGCGATTCCCTGGGTCCGGGATCCTGGGTCGAGTCATTTTCTGCAGCAGGGCTTCAAGCCACCAACGTGGCAGCTTTGCGTCAGCAAGAAACAAGAGTTCGCTTAAGTTAGTGGTTTCTCAGATCTACGCGGGGATTCGACTGGCTCCAGCTGTGCATGCAAAAACAGAGCCTTTGGCAAAAAAACATTAGCTGGCATGACCCTAGCAAGCCATGGTCGACGCTTCAAACTGAAAGCAGTCACTCGAAGCGCTGGGCGCAGATCCATCGATCGGGCTTCACGAGTCAGTACCCCTGGCCGGGCTGGGCGTCGGCCGCGAGATACGTATCCTTGTTCGCGAGGCCTCGATAAGGTTCACTAGACCGTGCTACTGAAAGGATGGGATGGGTGGAGAGTTAAAACGCGGGGAATGGGGCAAACTCTGTAATACCCGGGATTTGGAGCCGTTACTAAAAGGGAGAGGGAGGACCAGCCTACCAGGCCAGTTGCTCAAAATGCCAGCCCTGCGCTGCCTGTACCTGGATTTCGTATTTGCTTTTCTGCGCTTGTGAGTGTGGGTTTTCGACATCGCATCGCCCATCATGCTTGATGAGAGTGCGACGTCAGTGGACCCCAAGGGTCTAGGGCGTGTCCTGGTCATTGTCTCCATCATTTTCTTGGTCCTTACAGCGGTAATTGTCATTCTGAGATGTGTTGTTCGATTAAAGTATCGTCTCTTTGGTACCGATGATGGTCTCATGCTTATCGGTTGGGTGAGTCTGTGTCACAGTGAGACAAGACAAGACACAGTACTAACCCAGTCAGATACTACACGTTGCATTCACTGCTGCTGGTCTACGTGCCATTTATGCAGGCGTGGGGACAAAAGACAAAGACCTCAACGCATACCTGCAAGTCGATGGTCGAAAGGTACTTCATCTCGACTATCAACTCAACGCCCCTGCTAACCAGGACACAGTGGATGTGGATTGGCCAGATAATTTACGACTTCTCATTGACGCCTCTCAAGACGTCCATCTGCGTTACTCTCCTACGTATCGCCGTCACCAAAACTCATCGAATCATTGTCTGGGCAACTCTCATCTTCACTATTGTCACTACGATGTATAACACCATTGGCACCTTTTTCGGATGCAGGCCGATCTCTGCCAACTGGAACGACAGAGAAAAATGTTCTGTACCATTCTTAATGAGTCTCGGCTATGTCGTGTCTGTTAGTGCAGTTATTTCGGATTGGACTTGTGCTATTTTGCCTATCTTCATGCTCTACAAGTCCCATATGAGGAAAGCCACCAAGGTCTCTGTCAGCATCATCCTTGGTCTGGCTGCACTGTAAGCTGTAATGTCACCATCAATCTTCATGTCTAACATTGCAACAGGGCCTCGCTTTGCACTATTGTTCGAATACCTTATTTGAAAGCGTTCTCACATCCTGATAATTACTTATGTCAGTATCCCAGGAACAACCTTTTGGGCACCGTACCGTACTAACAGGACTAGACAACGTCGGAAACATCGTCCTATGGTCCACTCTGGAGTCGGGAATTGGAATTATCGCTGGGTCCTTACCGTCATTACGAAAACTCGTCAGCTCTCGTTTCCATTTTGACTCATCGACGGGTAGCTCCCCAGCTCACATTACGCCCTTTTCTGGAGCCAGCAGAGCCGTCATCACTTCACAATCAGTAGCGGCAACACGCAGAACTCACAGGGGCGAGGTTGGCGATAATTGGGAGCAGCTTGATGACGTTGAGGGCACATCCAGTCAGAAGATTTATGTCAAGGTGGACTTGGAGATGCAGTCTTTGGAGAGGCCAGAAACATCGAGAGAGTCACATGGGTCCCGTGAAGACCTGGTACATCCATAAACAGAATTTTAATATTATTTGTATTCTAGCTAGACTCTAAATAAATGGGACAACAGTACAGAGAAATTTGCCCAGCCTTGCGTGTCGAAGCTCTATGTATTGGCTGTACGCTGGGCGGAGTATTGACTTCCGTGGCCAAGTCTACAAACTTTTCATGAAACATCGATTTGAGAACTCATGAACTCCATAGGGTATCCCCTGTGTTATATCAATGTTTTTAGTCATCTCATGCCTAGTTTTATCTGATTCATAGGCTTGTGAAGGAATTTGAGGACGAAGAGAAAGCTATTGACTGCAACTCCCCCGAAAGAATTCTAAAAGTTGTGTTATACTGAACTCATATACAAAGTACCTACATATAATCATGAAATGAAACGATGTTGGCCTTCGCGAACTTGCTCAAGTTACTCGAGTTACCCAACATGATGGCCAGGCGTATCGATAAGATAAGATATTTGATAAGTATCTCATTTCTAATTGGCTTCATGATGGTAAAGTGGGAACGGCTTTGGATGATGAATTGCCGCTCGTTACTCGAGAAGAAGCAATTGCATGCTTTCCATCCTCTCTTCTTCAAGGATTTGCGCATGGACTCGTATGGGACACGCCGCGGAGAGCTTCGGATGCCGTTAGTAACACTGTCAGTGAGTGTTGAGTAAGTCAGCGATGATCATTCAACTCAGCTTAGCTGCCGAAGAGGTTCGCTCCCTTGCAGAATGGATCGACAGTTCGTTAATCACAATTCCGCGATGACGTATGGATACTCGCAGATCAAACTTAAACTAGGGATATTGTACTGTACCGTAATGCTAAGGTAATGATCTACTAATTCGCTCTGTTCCACGGCGGTTGTTAGGGTCGGCTATGGGATGTCTTGGCGATGGCTTCCCCACTCGGCATTGACTGACTCTCCTCTTTGGTGCCCAACAGCGATTGTAATCTAGCCTCATCTTGCAATACTCCGTGGACTCGGCATATCTCTACAGAAAATATCGCTAGCCAACACCATGCTTTCATTCTTGAGATCGTCAGGGCCAGCACGCACTCAAAATGCCCAAAACAACCCAATTCTATACGAAGGCGGCAAGTCTTCCGTCACCTTCTCGGGTCCCGGCTCAAAATACATCATGACCCATCGAATCCCGCCAACAGACAAAGAAAATGGTGTTTCAATCATTGCGCCTCCATTTCACTATCACATCTACCAAGATGAATTCTTCCGCGTCCAGTCCGGCAAAGGGAACTTCTACCGCGGCCTCGACCCAAAGCCCTTTGCCGTTCTGTCCGACGACCCAGATGGTCAAGCTACCGCATCGGTGAAGGCTGGATACTTTCACCGCTTCGAAAATGCGACTGAAGACAGAGATCTCGTGGTGGATATTCATCTGACTCCAGAGTCATATGAGAATGAACAGCAGTTCTTCAGAAACTTCTTCGGGTACCTGGATGACTGTAAAGCGTCGGGTAGTGCACCTAGCATCTTTCAACTTCTCGTCTTTCTTCACAGCGCCGATACTCCATTGGTAATTCCGATTCCTTGGGAGTTCTTGGGTCGGGTGGTCAGTCGGATACTGCTTACAACTGCCGCCTACTGGGGAAGATTTGTGCTGGGTTACAAGCAGACGTATCCAGAATACTATGAAGCAAAGAAGTCGATATAACAGGGTGACGGGCATCAATGAAGACAGTTTTCAAGTAGGACATCCAATTTCGGTTGTGATTCATCTTTCAATTTGAAAATTCCTCAAGCAGCTACACCTACGATGCCTGCCTCCTTCTTGACATCATCTTCCTTCCTTAAGCTTTCAGGACCATCTTGGACCTGACGAACCTTGTAGCTGAACATATCATTTGAGGGAACCGAGTTCCTATCACGCATCTTGTCCGCGGTCTCAATCCCGATCACCGGAACACGGTACTCGTACTTTGCACCAGTAACTACTGTCTGACCAGGGACAGCATAAGGAAAAGGTAGATACTCAGGCATAAGACCAAGCTGTCGGAGCGCAGTACCTTGGTCCCAAGAGATGTGTTCATGATACAGGCGATCGCCCCGGATGTTGACAACAGCGGTGAATGGAATCTCTGCTCTTTGGAAGGTAGGTGGAATACCAGGTAAGCTATGGAAAACGTAGTCAGCATGAGAAGCCATGACAGGTTCTAAGGGTACAGTATCTTACAGCCAGTCAATCTCGCGATCGTGGGTGAATTTGTAGATGAACTCGTCAATCACACGATCAATGCCTATCGTGCGACTAATGAGATCAAGCGTAGTATCAAGGGAATTGTTGAAGATGAAGTTATCTCGGTAGAACTTTGTGAGACTACTTCGGCCGATACCGCCAGTCAACTGGATATCGTTAGTCAATGGGACGTTTGTATGTTCAGAAGGAGACCAACAGTTGGAACATGATTCACATAAGGTTCCTGGACCATTGTGCTCATCGTATGCTGCACCGATCGATCACTAAACGCGTACCAGGTATGCTCATCCCAGATAGCCTCGAGGTCAAAGAAGGGACCATTAAGCTTGGGCTTCAGGAACTGGAGATTACGGGTATGAGACACCGACTCGGTAGTGTAGTGAAAGTGAGGGTGCCCCGGAGTCGCGAAAGCATAGCTTGAAGACTCCTTGTAAGAGTAGTGCGATTGACTTGAAGGCTTGAAGTCTTGACCAGCAATATGCTTCAACAGAGGCTTTTCGCTAGAGTCCAGAGTCTTTGCCGACTCTGCGTCGGCGTAAAGAACACTGGCAACGATCTCTGGTATTTGATCTATTCCAGGAGCAGCGATGTTCCATAATTTTGGCTCATACGCTGGACCCATGTCAGAAGGCATGGATAAGTAGAGGGATAGGCATCAATGACAACTTACAAACCAGGCCAACCTTATCGTTCTGGTCGCACTTCTTACATTGCTTCAAAGCATCCACCGCTTCTTTGAGAACAACTCCGCTGCCCTTCCCTTCAAATGCAGCGGCTTCAACCTGAACAACGGCATAACCTTCTTCAGCCCACTTCACCAATGAGGAAGGGACACCTTCGCAGAAAGCCAACGGGTTCTCAGTAGTGGCGGAGAGAATAACCAGACCGGGGCCATGACCTCGTCTGGATAGTGGGTACAGCAATGACAGGCCGGGTCTCAAGACCTGGAGATTGATGGATGGGAGAGGGGCTGGTGGCTTGCTGATGTCTGCATACATGGCTAATGGAATGTGATGGGGCAAGGTATAACGAAATACGATCCAAGGAGTATATACGGAGTACGCTGAGATACAGTGTTAATGGACTTACTGTTATGGTCATGGACTCAACTGAAGCCATCATAGTCTTCTTAAGCAAGGAACAGCGGCATCAAGTCTCATCCGGTTTCTGTTGTCTATATCCGGATTGCCGAGATACCATGAAGAGCACATCGTCTGATCTCATGACAGAAGCCATTTGAGTCAATGGCCACACCTTCGTTCAACTATACCCGTCGTAGACACGAGGTCCTTCAACGGTTACTACCAATTGAGTCAGATACGAGGGTGGAGTTGGCGAGATAGAGCTAAATGATAGCGCTTATCTCCCCCAGATTTTGGTTCTGCCAGCGGCTGTGCCCACTGAATGATAGCGGGTATGGGCACCTGGAGCGTGCGTTTTCCGCTGGGCGGCCCGCGACAAAGTATTGGGAATGTCTATAATTACTAGTCACCACATACCACACTTGTATAAATGCCGGTGTCCGAGACGCTATGTGTTGATTGGCTTTTAAAGATACGGTAGTTGAATCAGATCTGTGAGGCTGATGATAAGTGCAGCCGAATGAAGGCTCACCTTGCTTAGTGGCTTTGGCATCATGGGACTCGCAACCGAGTCATAACAGAATGACACGTCTTTGCTCCCCGTATTTCAGTTGTCCCTGATAATACAACAGCCCACATAAGCTATCTAAAAAGGGAATAATTTCAGGAATGAACTTTGAAAGATTTTGAAAGGCGCTGCCTGCAGCGTAGAGCCCAAGAGGCTGAGAAGAACAGAAACCGGCGGTTGTATGAAACGCTTATCACTCAGTTCAACGAGGCATCATCGCAACAGTATACACCGCCCGGTAGCCGACATTCCTATATCTTGGTGTTTTTTTCTTGTACCCGATAGCCAGTAATGAAGCAGTGATGCAAGTCTGCAACCTTAATAGAAGCGACACCAATAACACTGGCATTTCGAAAATGCGTCCCGGAAGTCCGGTTAAATCGCGACGCCTCAAAGCGTGTTCCCCATCTTGGTGCGGAATTCACCTTTCCACGTGCGGAACCTTCCATCACTAATCTCTGCTGCCCCCGTAGCCGATTGTCGCTGACAAGGTATTCACTGCAATTGGCAACTCTACACGGGGATATCGCCAAAGCTGGTCCTGATAAGCGGGCAAATATCAGTGGTCGACAGGGTTTACACTTGATAAAGCGACCCACGAGACCAAATCTGATACCGTCTAGCTCACGATATGCAGGCCCAGTCTAGACCCTAAAGATCAAGTCGGGGTAGATAACCTGGGGTAGCAACCGATTTCGGATCCAGTAGAAATAAGGACAAGATCGCCCGTTGGGATTGTGAAGACAGACTGAGTCACTTCCTCTTTCACCTTCACTTCTCCTCATCAGCCTCTGCTTCATAGATATCTCTGTCAACATATACGAAGGGGATCATGGCCTTTCAAGAAGTGCAGCAAGTGAACGACGACAAAGTCACACCATACAGACCCGCCGATGAGGAGGTTGTCTCCATGAAAGGCGAGACGCTCGAGTCTCATGAAGTTTTCCAGCAGACAGACGATGGCGTCCAGTTCAGAACTGTCAGCTGGCAGCGAGCCACCATCATCTTTCTCAAGATCCAGTTCGCGATGAGCATTCTGAGCGTGCCAGGTGCGTTTGCAACGCTTGGTGCCGTTGGAGGCGGACTGTCGCTTGTTGGTTGGCATACACTGAATACCTGTAAGCCATGAATCCAATTGTTAAGATAAAGAGGATAAGGAGGGTTAACAGCATTTAGACACGGCATATATTCTGGGCGAGTTCCGAAACCGTCACCCCGAGTGCCATAGTACGTTCCCCCAACCCATTTTAAGCCTATATCGTGAGCTCTAACAGCGTGAATAGCGCTCGCTGATATGTGCGGTCGTCTCTGGGGTCGTGTTGGCAAAGAACTTGTTGGCCTTCAGATTCTGGTTGCCCAAGTCCTCATCTCCGCCGCCGGCATCGTTTCCATCTCAACGGCCTTCAACGCCATCTCCAACCACGGCGCGTGCACTGTCATCTTCACCTTGATCGGTGCGATCTCAATTACCTTGTTCTCCTCGGTACGAACCTTCAGCCGCCTCGGCTGGCTTACATGGATCGGTTTCTTCACATTCTTCGTGGCTGTCTTCATCTTCGTTGTTGCAGTTACTCAGCAAGATCGCCCTGCAATGGCTCCTCAGACTGGCGACTACGAGCTAGGTTGGACTGCCATCGCTCACCCTACATTTGTAGCGGGCATCACTGCTTCTGCCAACATCTTCATCAGCAACAGTGGTTCATCCATGTATCTGCCTGTGCTGTCGGAAATGAAGCGCCCTGAGCACTTCAAAAAGGCCGTGCTTGTCACAGGTGTCCTCGTCATGGCTATGTACCTGTCCTTCTCCCTCGTTATCTACAGATGGTGCGGCGTTTGGCTGGCAACCCCCGCCTTTGGAAGCGCAGGCCCCCTGTTTAAGAAGATCTCGTACGGAATTGCGCTCCCAGGTCTTATCATCGGTGTTGGCATTTACCAGCACGTGGCTGCGAAGTACATTTTTGTCCGAATCCTCCGCGACTCACACCATCTTCAGGAGAACACGATGGTACATTGGACGACCTGGATTGGTAGCAATCTTACTCTCGGAATCCTTGCTTTTATCGTTGCCGAGGCTGTTCCCATTCTCAACTACCTCCTGGGTCTTGCTGGAGCCGTCTGCTTTGCTCCCTTCAGCTTGATCTTCCCAGCACTCCTTTGGATGCAGGATTTCAAGCATTACAGAACGGGCAACTCGACTAACCAGGCGAAGTATTGGTCCCATGCCCTCATTGTACTCGTTGGATCCTTCATGGTTATTGCCGGAACGTAAGTCAATAAACGACCGCCCTTGTGATATGCGATAGCTAACCCCCTTCAAGTTACAGTGTAGCTGTATCCATCCAGGATGCCTACAGATCCGGCCTGATTGCAAAGGTGTTCAACTGTGCTGATAACTCTGGAACCATTTCTTGAGCTGTAGACGAGCGTTTCGTTGGTCGACTCATGGTGGCTGATTCGGGAAAGAAATGGAGGGAAGACCTAGCCTAGTTGTGAATAGAACAAGCATGCTCAAAGCGGCGTTCCAATACGAAATAGCGTGAGATAAGGGAGGTCGGTATTTATATGATACCTGTACTTATGGCACTACCCGCTCTTCAAGAAGGGGTAGAATATCCGCTTATCAAGTGCATTATCCGATGCGCGGGCCGCCTGACTCTTGAATATCACAGTCGGATAGTGCACTGCCCCAACTGCTTGACGCGGGTGAAGTGACCACTCGGAGATGTTCAGTTTGATCGATCCTAGAGATTCCTAGTGTAACGATCATGGCATGCGCTTGACTCCTTATCCGCGTCACTTTGATTGAATGCCCTCCTTCTTCGTGCACAGTGAAGTTGTGATAGTATGTGCCTAGACATCATCGGAAAGTAATGCCAAGCGAGTGTCTATTGGTATCTAAAGCGAAGGTATAATAATTCGAGTCCATGCCATGTCTGTGTATACCCAAATACTAAGCTGTACCCTTCCTTGTTCTTACAAACACAACTGTGTTGCAACTGTCTCTTCAAGAAAGCCCCTTGGCGATGTTGGCATACTGCGAGTTGGGGTAGCTCAAACAATTGTTAGTGCTATCAAGAGTTCCAAGCTTCTTGGAGCTGGTGCCGATCAACGAGTCAGCACCAGTCTTGTCAGCAGACGCCTCCCAGAACATGCTGCCACCAAGTTTAAGGTTCTTGATATAAAGGACCTTGTTCTCGACCATACCAGGGGTGTCAAAAGAGATAAGCTCCTTCGTGTTGGAGTCATAGCTGTAAGAGGCCTGAGCATCGCGGTCATAGACAAGACTAGCTCCAGCTTTGGGCAAGGCCTTGTAGTCCCAGATACCGTTCTCCCAGCTTCCAGATCCAACACCAGAGTATGGCTGTCCAAGGCCGGCAGTATTCTCAAATGCGCGACCGTAGATGGGCATACCGAGAACCATCTTGGCGGATGGAACGCCACCGTTGACGTAAGCCTTGACAGCCTGGTCGGTGTTGAATGGCGTAGCGTTGGGGATCTTGGTGTTGGCGTATTTGTTAGCTTGATGCCCGGAGAAGGAGCTCCAAGAGCCGGCGTAATCGTAGGCCATCAGGTTGACATGGTCGAGGACAGATCCAAGGTCCTTCATCTTGAGTTTATTGTAGTTGTCAGGACCAGCCGGGGCAGCGATTGAAAGCTGGAAGTGATATCCATTGGCGTATTGCTTGGAGTAGGAATCGAGCTCACTGCGCACGGCCTTGAGCAGAAGAATCATGTTACTAGCGTCGGTAGCGTTGGCGGGATATTCCCAGTCGATATCGATACCATCGAAGCCCCAGTCCTTCATGAGAGTAACCGAGCTCTTGGCGAAGGTAGATCGGGTAGCAGCCGAGGCAGAGGCAGCAGGAAAGTTGGTTGACCAGGTCCAGCCGCCGATGGAAAGCATGACTTTGAGCTTTCGGTTGGCCTTCTTGAGGAGGAAGAGCTGCTTGACACATCCGTAGGCATTATTGCCGGGTTCATCCCAGGCTATGTAGCGTCAGCATCCATTCTCAACATCGATGGCTAGATGGGCCTACAGTCACCGGTGTAGTGCTTCTCAAGATCGGCATACGAGTCACCAGTATACCTGCAATCCGTCAGCGTCTTGTAAAGTATTGAGTGTGATATGTAAGTACTTACACGGTGCCATCAGCTCTCACATTCATGAAAGCATAAAGCACGTGAGTCAGTTGCGATGCGGGAAGGTTCTGGGGTTGATAGTTACGCCCATAGATACCCCTGCATGTGATGAGTGAGTGAACCAAGAGCACGTGAGAAGGAATACGAACCAGTTGACAAAGTAAACAGCGTTGACGCTGCCGGTCGCTTCATCAGAGATGTCATCGTTGTTGGCTGGAACGACAAGGGCGGGAATGCCAGAAGTCATATCGTCGAGTGCGACCATTGTGAATGTTAAGTTGCGCTAGCGGAAGTGTTTATAAATATTGTAAGATTGTGATTCGATGTTGTAATTGTTGTTGATCCTTTTTGACCAACTACCGGTTCTCGAGAGCATTATATACGTCTGGAATGATGCTTAAAACATCTTGTCAAATGCAGTATCCATAGATAACAGAGACCTCGTCATTCTCAAAAGTCATGGACTCATCTCAGCAGGATCTTGAAAGACATGGTGAGTTGCAGTTTTGGAAGAAAGAACATGTGCAGAATACTCAAGTGACTTTTGCAAGGCTGTGATGACTTGAAGTCCAGTGGAAGGCGATTATAACCATGGTTAATGGCCAGACTGCGGTCAGACATGGCCGGTTGCAACGTTGCAGATCTGTTTCAGCAACGACGATCATAGCAACTCTCAATAAAACATGGCGAAAAGACTCCCGGAAATAAAGAAACCGAATATCTGGGAGCGACTTACTCACGAGTTAGAGTCTGGTGATATCGTCGCTTGCGATTCACTGTCGCGTCGGTTTGACAATGGGGCTGATAAACGGCTTTCTCCGATAAGGTTGGCGACAGCAGAAGAAACATTGAGATAAGTTCAGTGGTCGCGCGTCACTTGATTAACGTCTGGTAGTGACGATGTAACCCAAAACGGAGTTTATTCTGTAATCCGGTGTCTTTTATCGTAGTTGCAAACAGGGTAGTATTCGCAAGAGCGTGATGCGGGCACCGGGCTAGTGAGCTGGCACGACGAGTGACATTCCAATCAACCAGCAATAGCCCCGAAGACATTGGCCTTTTCGATCTTCATGCTCCCAAGCAAGATTTGTAGCGGACGGAATATTATCATTTAGATGTAACGTAGTGCTTTGCGAGCATTTAAATGCCAAGGGAAGTGCATCCTCCGGCAACCGCAAGAAGCTATCATCTTGGCAAGCCCGCTCGGAGATTTCCAAGCGCCCAAGAAAGGCTCTCGTGATCACTTATTCACTCCGAAAATCCCAATACTACATCAATGTCTGATCTCAAGTTACTGTGGCGTCTGCATTAGGAAGGTGGCTAACCAATGGGACACTGACGGACTGATATTCACACAAGACATTGGAGCAGGTGGCGCATGTCTCACTGCCGAGTTGGGGCTAACTGATAAAGGATATCCCTTCAGTGGTCAGATATCAACACCAGCAAATCATGTTGCAACGATCGCCAGCCAGCAAAGGATTCGGGCCGGGCCATTACTTGATGTCGATAGAAAGTCCGGGGCACGAGGAGACATGGTCATTCGTCTTTCAGACCAAGATAAGAATCCTGATTTCATGCTTTTGACCCGATACCCAAACTCGAGGATCTCACATTGTGACCAGTATGCTATCATCGTATTTTTACTGATTCCACTAGCTAAATGTTATGCAAATGATGGTATAGTGCTATTTGAGCTCATTCCAATACTGAGAAGATCCATATAATTCACCAACACCTCACTATCAGCATGAAGATCCTGCTGCACCCAAATAGCCTGAATGGCATTTGTCACGGCCTTCATACTCCTGATCCGCGCATCCCGCTGTGTTCTGTCAATCAAGTTAAGAATCGCCACCCGCTGATCGTCTCTTCCTGATTCACACGCTAGAATCAGCAGAGGGAAGAAGTGGATGCAAGTACACGATGCCACTGGTCCATCAAACAGTGCATCTATCAGCGAGTCTAGAAGTGCGGGTGCCTCCCATGGACTCTGTGAAGCGCGCGCTATGTATATTCGTGTTGCTACGCGATAGAGCTCCAAGGCGAATGCGCTTTCAGGATTTAGATCGTTCGGGATCGGGCTGGCGATGAGATCTTCGACCTGCGCTTCAAGCCGCCGAAGTGAGTTGCGATATTCTGGGCTGCGATTTTTGGGATCTTTTGGATCGATTACAAGATCGCATGCCTCAAAAAGAAGGCTCATGATCGAAGATGTTGGATCTATAGAGGGGTGATTCTGAGAGTTTGTTTAGCTGCTGCACTCGAAATCATGCTCGTGGCAAACATACAGGTTTGTATATTGACAATTGAGGTGTGGCTACGTGACCAAAGCGTTGGATCGGTTTGATAAAATACTTTTGAGCTAATGCTTTGTGTCGCCAGTGCTGCATGCTAAAACGTGAGAGCGTATGATGATAGTTGACCCAGTCAACGAGAGCGTAGGTGTCACTCTCAGAAGAATGATCGATAAGTTGAGTGGCTTGAATGACATCCACAGCGCCCCAAATATGCCACAACCATTCACCTGAGCTCTCAGAAGGGCGCAGAGTCTTAAAGTATCAGCAGGGCCTCAAAAGTCTCTGGGACCACGAACCTCAAATGATCCAAGCAGCATGGAAGCAGCCACGTGCTGGGAGGCATTCACCAAGGACAATTCGCCCTCTTCGGCAGAGGTAGATAGTAGATGAAGTGCCTGAACTTTGAACTTGAGAGCTGCTTCGCTCAGGCCATGATGGTGAAGGGAAGCATAGGCTAGGATAGCATGCAGAAGAGCTGAGGATGAAGGACTGTTGTCGATCATGGCCATTTTCATGAGTGCATCGCGGATGCCAGCCGGTGTCGTGCTGAATGTGACCAAAGATAAGTGCGCTAGATCATGAACTAACACAAGTCAGAAGACATGGACATCGTAAATGTGCTGTAGCACTCACAGTACTGCAACAGTTCATTCTGATTGGTATGTATCGCGGGCTGTTTGAGTGACTTTGAAGGCTGGGTAGATACTTGAGCTCGGCCATACTGCGAGGATAAGTAATTATATATCTCGACATCGTGAAATGATGTATTGATTAAGAAGAGGCGACTTGGGATATCGCTTGTCTTTGGGGAGAATACAGGCGGTTGCGTTGCTGTTGTGCATACCATCGCCCGCTTCCTGTCATTATTTCGGGGCCATGATAAACGAGCTTGATAACCTTGACAGGTCAACTGAGACCGCTTGCATTTGTCACAGTTCGGTCGGACTCCATCGCATTGAATCTTGCGGGCTGATGCTGATGCTTAGTGATGACGAATTCGCTACCCGCTTTGCCGACACTAACCTGCACAAGTCCAGCAGCTTTTTCGGGCTTTCATTTCAGCAAGTCAGCCCGAAACACCGATTGATATCGTTTCCGTAGCAAATATCGATACGGCAGATGAAAGCTGTAAGATCTCAATCTCTCGGGCAAAGTTGCTGGTGACGGGGTCTCTCAGATGATAAGCAGACCGGGAATTTGTCATCAGCACTAAATTTGGGGGCACCAATCATCAGTTGAAGTGGTATTCCCCTGTCATCATGTCCCCCACTGGAAGCAACTTTTATCGAAGCTGAGATCGGATTCTTCCCTTCGCTTAGCCTCAAAGATGACCGGACTTTTAACATGCTTGCGAAGACTCCGCCTCCAAAGAACTGCAGGATCATGAACATTCGTCAGGTCAGGGTATATTATAAATCATTGGAGAGTGCCACTGTTGCTAGAATATGGCCGGAATCCGTAGAGAAAAACAGGCTGTATATATACCGCTGCACAATCACCAAAGGGTAGCTACTCTGCCATCTAGACTCATCCAGCACCATCCCTAATTATCACTGCCACTCCCATAATCTCTTTGCATACAACACTGTGATGTCTGTCTATCTCGTCACCCAGGCCACTGGTCAACAAAGCCAATCGGTCATCAAGAACCTACTCGAAGCTGGCCACAAGATCCACGCTGTCGTGCGCAACATCGAAAAGATCCCAGCCCTGCTAAGCGACCTGAGCATCACTCTCTTCCAAGGAGAAAGCAAGAACCTCGACGATATCTTCAAAGCTGCTCAGGGATGTGAGGCCGCTTTTCTCAACACCGTTTCATTCCCTGGCTTGGAGGTGCTTCAGGCCAAAACAATTGTAGAGGCTTGCGAGAAAGCTGGCGTCAAGGACCTCGTCGCCGCTACCGCCATCTGTACAAACCAAAAGGACAAATGGGATACCGAAGATATAAAGGCTATTCCTCACCTCCATGAATACTATACTTCTAAATATGAGGTCGAGAATATTGTTCGCGCTGGAAAGTTCGAATCATACACTATCCTCCGGCCCGCACTTATCCACTACGACTTCTTTGTTCCAGGTGCCTACTATAACTTTCCCCGTCTACCAAAAGATGGCGAAATTGACAGTCTTCTCATTGGGGGCGCCAAGTTCCCTTATACTGATGCTCACGACGTGGGGAAGTACGCTGCTGCGGCCCTTCAGGATCCCGCCATATTTCGAGGCCAAGAAATTGACCTTGGAAATGAACTCTTCGACTTTGAGCAGGTCCGCGATATCCTGGTCAAGGTCAGCGGTAGGGAAGTCGGTATTGTGCAGCGCACTCCTGAAGAGGTGGAAAAGTTGGGTATCAGCGTTCATGGCCATATGTTTCAGCGTTTTGCCAACATGAAGTCTTTTGACTTTGTCGAAAGGGGAGCCATACAGGTTCAGGATAAGTTTGGTATTCCTTTTACTTCACTTGAAGACGCGTTACGAAGGGACAAGGATAGACTCATGGACTGTATTCCAGCCAAGAAGGAGGCCTGATGAGGGGCTATGATGAGTTGCGTCTCAGGATTACAGTTAAATAGCCTTCAGGAGAGGTCGGCCTTCAAAATCTGATGTTTTTTAAACAGAATCCCTCGTACTGGAACAAAGGGGGGGCAATGCCCTGGTGTATAGAACGCCATATTCAAGCGTCTCACAAAACACAATCTCAAAGATCCTGAGTCAAGAGCGAACTCAAGGGCCTGGGGCACTTGCAGACCTTGTGTTTTGTATTAGATGATTTGTGGACACGTCATCGATTGAGTTTTCCAGAGCTTGTATCAATTTTCACCGACAGACTTGAAACTCTAATGTTACCTTCCGTACATGGGTGGCACCACAAGGCGTTTTTCGATAACGCCACTTTCATCCTTATGACTGCGGTCAAATGTGGCACTCCGTCGTCAGATCCACAACAGGCCGCTCTCTGTAACGGACTTCAGCAATCATGATCCAGAATAGTCCGCAAATGATATGCAAGAATTCCCGCCTAGTACAATACCTACAAGTGAACAGTCAATTATAAAATGGACGTCTCTGGGCCTTGGATTTGTTAAGCTGGAATACCTCCTTGCCTACTGCAGACATCTCCAAAAGCTTCCTCCATCATGCCAAACAACGCCGAATCCCCCGTTTTAGTATACAAGCCCGTGCCACTGACGAATACATTACACTCAACAGTGTATGGTGCCATAGATCCTTCACAGCCTTCGCTTTCCCAAGCTGGGAGGACAGTCCTCATCACCGGCGGATCTGCTGGTATCGGCTACGCCATTGCCGAGAATTTTGCTTTGGCTGGTGCAGATAAGGTCATCATCACTGGTAGAACTCGTCCAAAGCTTGACGAGGCAATATCAAGACTCGCTCAGGATCACAGCAACTGCGATACCAAATTTGAGGGGGTAGTTTGTCAGATGTCTGATTCCAGCAGCATCGATCAGATGTTTGACTCTTTCGGCGCAAATGGTATTCATGTGGATGTCTTGGTCCTCAATGCTGCTTTTAATGTTAATGGGACATTGTCGGATCAAGGTTGGGAGAAGACATGGGAGCAGTTTATTGTCAACACTCGCGCGCTACACCAACTATGCGAGCGCCTACACAAGCAAGAACAGGGAAAAGGAAAGGTATGAAGCCGGCGCTCTCTCTGTACCCGTCTCGCCTCTTGCTCTCGCTTTATAAACCACTGACCATTCGGACCATAGTACTATATAGTCAACGTCTCATCGGGTGCCATCCATGACTCCCGCGCCCCTAAAAACATGGCTTCTTATTCCCTGACCAAGGCATCTGGGACCTTGCTGGTCCAAAAACTTGCAGATGAGAAGGATCCCTCTCAAACTCAGATCGCCAGCTTCCATCCAGGCGCCGTTGTGACAGACCAAGTTCGGGAGAAAGGCATGACAGAAATAATAGTGAATTGGGACGACGGTAAGTTTTGTGATGTGTCGCTGCAATACAAAAATGCCTAACAGTCTGTAGCGAGTCTTCCAGGCGCCTTTGCTGTCTGGTGCGCGTCGGATGAAGCTGCCTTTTTGCATGGTCGATTTGTGTGGTCAGCTTGGGATGTTGAGGAGTTGAAGAGTGGATCGATCAGGGATAGGCTTGACAAAGACGGCCAGTTCCTTCGTATTGGTGTTCATGGTTTGTAGTGGCAGATCACCCAAGAGCGAGGACTTGTATGTAGTGCTGTTATGCTGATGACAAGTCATACGCCTACTTGGCCCCATCGCTGCAAGGCTTCTTTATCGTGACGAAGCCAGGTATTCATGTCGGCAAGCCCTTCGCCCGCAGCGCGCAATAGAACCCCTAGATCATCCAAGTCACCAGGCATTGCATCGCGAATGTCTTTATGTAAGCGAATCAGATTGCATGGCATCGAGGGATGCGCGAAATCGTCGCAGACCAAACTCCATTCCGCGGCCGACTTGGCTTCCCAAAGAGCCTTCTGTGCGTTAAATCTTAGGTCGTGATTGCACCGCAGCCCAACGGGCCAGTTCCCTCGAAGGTAAGTGTAGGTGCCTTGTGCAAGCTCTATGCATATGAGCGTGCGACGGATAGCTTCTTGCTCGACCCAAATCTCCCAGCTCGCCTCAATAAGGTCATCACCACAAGGCAGTGATAATTGCAATCGTGATGCCCAAATTTGAAGAATAATGTTATCGCGTTCCGCCTGTGTTTGTTGGCTGATACTGCCTGGTGAGAAGAGTCGCATACATTGGTAGACAAGAAGTGCTTGGACCGAAGGAAGCATTTGCAAATCGACGGTATCGTCGCTTATTGACGCTGCATGTAAGACGGCGACAGTGTTCGATGCGCGCCTTGTGATCTCAGAATCGACGAAGCGCGCGTTAGAAGTATTTCTCATTGCGCACAGAGCACTGCCAGCTAACGCGTCGCGCAAGGCATCTGATGCCAGAGTCTGTGACGAATGGATGAAAACATTGAATCCCTTCTCAGCCAGTGCCGTGGACTGCAGCGACATCATATGAGCCAAGAATTCTGCACGCGCCGTATAATCGTTTGCTGTGTGAGGATGATATTCTGCAATGTCGAGCTGTGTACCATATGTTTCAGTCGGGGAGGTGAAAGAGGGTAGTTGAAGCGAAAGCAACACATCGTCAATTGAATTACTGAGGAGCGGGCTGCCAGAGGCACTTGGAAGCGGAGGCGGCACAGGCGTGATGGTGGGATACGAGCATTCTATGCCTTTCGCTGCGCAGCGCCTGCAGCTGGGGAGACCGAGACTGCAGCGACGCTTAGACCGCGCGCAAGCACTGCAAGACTTTCGCCGTAGAGACTGTCGCATCGCCATGATTGATGAGGGGATGTACGTGAATGCGAGCGATTCACAGTTGAGTTTGCTGGAACTTACGTTTGGCCGTAAGTGGCGGGTCCAGTTTGTTTAGGCAAGTTTTACAGGGAGCGATCCACTGCAAAGGCGCTATAAAACAAACACGAGCGGAGCCCAGCGGAAAACGGCGGCGGGTATCCACTTTTGGCCGCCTCCTGTAGCCTGCAACTTACCTCGGGCATTCTCATGAAACTAAGATTCGGGTCTTCTACGTCTCTCGATATACGCCGGTCTGAGGCACGATTCGAGCCAACAACGCCACTGTCTTTCTCCGCTGACATTTGGAGTCTCGCTCATTCCATCTGGGCAGTAATGGGACTGAGGACCGTTTTTGGTAGCTTCTTGTTTAGTGAGGATCATGTTACTCAAGAACAAGTTGATACCCTCAGACGCTTGCCTGATGAATGGTGGAACAAACGGGATGCGAGATCCCGATGGTTCATGGATGACGGAAGCCACGAAAGCCGCGGGCCACTGCAGAGGTTGGATGGAAGGTTCGAATCGAGTATTCGGGATCCGAGACGTAAGAATGCCATGGAGATTCTTGGTGAGAAGGAAAGTCACTCTTTTAAAGGGATGATACGGTGGATGCTCTCTTATCGGCCTGGCGATCGACCAACCGCAGAGCAACTTTTGAATACAGATTGGATGAAATGTTGGGCGATAGACGAAAGTGAGAACAACCGCAAATGGAAAGGACAACCTTAATACTTTTAGAATCACGAAATCTTTTAACGGTTTTTGACACAGTCTGTATATATATTGCTATGGTGTGATTAGGCTAACACAGCGATGCAAGACTGGGCCTGCATCAAATTCGTCTACAGTGCGTTGCCAAGCCTGCCTTGTCCTCTTCAATCATCCTCTTCACCTCACACTGAGGACATTCCGATGCTGGCAAATATCCAGCCAAGTCCCGAATCTCAAGCTGACAATCTTTCGCTTTATCAATACGCTCGTAGAGAACTCCCTGGCATGACAAAAGTTGATCGCATGACAAAAATTCCTTGCACGCAGTGCAATAGTACTTTGTGAAAGTAACTCGACACATTTTGATGTATGGAAAAGGATATGTTGAGATTGTGGGTGAGGTTGGAGATGACAATATGATGCCTAGAGACGAGAGAGGACGTGGGTTATATATACTGTTCCTCATGTTGTGATATCGTGGGCTACTGCTGTGCTCAGCGATCAAGTCAGCTCAAATATCAACTGTTTGGTGAACAAACACCACGAGTTCGTTGCGAGTCTGCTATGTTCTCCTCTTTGTTCACTTTTCTTCTTTCTTTCCAGACAGGGTAGACACTGTCTCCAAGCATGCAACTTCATCTGTTCGGACAGTTCTGTACCGCCCTTTTTCTGGCTGATTTGGAAAGACAGAACATACTACTTTCTTTTTATAGTGAAGAATTTCGACAAAGTCGGTGCAAAAGAAATTGGCCGTCACTGCAATGGACAACTTTTTGAGGTCAATGGTTTCGCATTTGACTAGACTAACTTCATGGGAGGATATACTAGGGTACAAGGCAGCTTTCATAGATGTTTGAGGAGTAGGGGAATCTCTCATGAATCAACCAAATATTCTAATTTGGTTCTGAATCGCAAAACTCCAGTACATAACCAATCCTCCGCCTGCTCATGCATTCATTTTGAGTTGATAGATCTGACAGCTGATGCTTACATCACGCGCCTCACACGCTCATGTATTCATGACACCTTCTGGCTCTGCTGGTTTCCTCTTCTTCTCCCTGCACTTTCGACATTTTTTATTGGAGCGAGGTTTGTCGGTCCTCTCGATGGTAATCCTGCAACCTCTTCTCGGTTCCCCTGGATGCTCATAGCATTCATGGTCTGTTCTCCAGCTGAGAAGATGGTCGCATTTCGCGCACCGGAAGTTGGTATATTTTGTAAAACACATTTTATAACAAATATTCGAGAGGTTTTAGTATTCTTTAGAACGGCGTTTGAATTTGATCTGAATTTGGAAGTTGGGAGAAAATATAGAAATATGGGACGAAATCGCGGGTTTATATAAGTTTTTATTTATGATCCGTGAATTACATATCCATCTGATTGTCTCCTTCACTTATGTGCTCTTCTGCATACATGTTTGTGACTCATCTTTTTCAATTCTTGTTCTTCACCTTGTTCCTTTCCTTCCTCAAGCAGTTGTTGCAATGCCGATGGCCTATGTCCCTATTCACTGTCTCGCTTGTGGTTATACAGCTGCCACTTCCTTTTCGCTTGTTACAATTCTGTAGCACTGTTTGTTCAAAAGGGAAATGTCTGCACCTCTCGTAGTGGTACCTATACCTGACATTCCTGCACATATTGGCTTGATGATGAGTTTTGCTAAGCCTTATTGGCTTGTTAGGCTCTGGGGATTTAGTGGATTTATTACATGAAATTTATGCGGGATCTCTCAGGTTATTTATACATATTCTGCCTTCAGTCGCTGTACACGTGTCTTGATCT
Organism: Fusarium mundagurra; assembly: GCA_013396205.1. Lineage (NCBI taxonomy): Eukaryota > Fungi > Ascomycota > Sordariomycetes > Hypocreales > Nectriaceae > Fusarium > Fusarium mundagurra. The sequence continues at coordinate 53,165 of JAAOAN010000016.1, forward strand.
GTGACTGATACATAATGGAATTATGGCCGAAGTATCTCGTGTTCCATGTTACACCTATCCAGCTGACACAAGAGTACAGACTCATGAAAAGCTCAATTCAATGTCATCAATGGTGGCTTGGTTCATTGCCGCTGAATCAGTCTCCTACTCATCCTGAATCTCTCCCTCCTTCACAGCACTGTGCCAAAACTTTGCCAGCAGATCCTTCCGCGAAGATTTGGAGGAACCATTAACAAGTGCCAGGGTTTCTTTCGTTTCCTCATCATTCAGCACCAAGTTCCTATACTTCTTCGCCAAATCAGTACCGTATACAAAGAACTTGTATCCATGAGCTCCGACGTCAGGCTTGTGCGAAGAGGTACACTTGATATCAGGCAACTGTGTATTTCAATCAGGCATATCTTTATCATGTTCAAGACCACGGTCGGAGAGGCACATGTGCTCACGAATTTAGTTACAGTCGAAGAAGATAGATCCAACTGACCAAGCGTATCCGTTACCGGTCGTGTTCATATGTGCGCGATGCGTTGTGTGGTGCCGAGTTGGATCGTCTTGATCAGAGTTTTTTAAACCCGTAAAGGCGGCTGATTGAGTTATCCTCTGGGGTTTTATACTATGTATTTTTATGTTTTAGGACTTACTTAGATAAAATAATATATTTTCTCAGATACACGCTAACTGTGGTATCTATAGTTAACTTACGGTCAAGAGTTTGTATTAGCATGACAACTTAGTGCCTGAGGCGTTTACCATAGTCTATCAAAGACCTGCTAATTTGACGCCTGTACTGATGAGTAACCAGTAGCGACCTATCAAGGCCCTCTTCATGACAACATCCATTTAGTTAGTACTAAGGCTACTGAGACTTGTGACTGGTTACGCTTTGGAAGGTTACATCCATGGTTGGTAAGCTGAGCGCATATCCTTGGCAAATCTATCATTAATTAGGGCACATATGTATGAATCGTTTTCTTTGTTACTTCTAACTCATTGGACACTATGTACTTGGAAGGAGACTAGTTGCGCGGCGAGTTGGCAAGATAATGTGGGAAAGACCATCCTCAGGATTGTGTCTAAGCACAAGCGGTGCAGACAGCGGCGGCAGAAGCCTGAACCTGGAGAGCCTCGAGGAAACCGCAGTTGTCAAGGACACAGTTGATGGCCGAAGCCTGAATGGCGCTGGAGCTGGCGCACTGGCAAGCAATGTTGCTGCAGCCAACGGCCGAGGCGGCGGAGGTGATGCAAGGAGCCTTTGAAAACACCGTTAGCACTAGGAAGACCGCAGCTTTTCAGGCTTCACTTACACCGCAGGTAGGGATAGCAGAGGTCGCGGGGCAATCAGTAGGGTTGGCCTGGGGCATGGCAAAGGCAGTGCCGAAGAGAGCAGCGACAAGGAAAGAGGTAGAGAACTGCATGTTGAAGAAGGATTTCTGGGTGATTGCTGAAGACTGAGTTATAGAGTGTTTGTGTTGAGAGAGTTGGTTATCTGTTTCGAGGGCGAAGGCTCAGTATTTATAGATGAAGTCTTCTATAGTGAATCACATATAAACATGGCCTTCCTGTTACAACCACGCATGTTCTCCTGAGCTTGGAATTCTCAATTTCCTTCGATGAATCAGAAGCCATGTGAGCCCTACTCCCTGTCCAAGAGATCCCTGATAAACTGTACTTCCCCACGATTTCGCATGCCGCTATAACCTGAATGCCAGGATTCCCCTCGTTTCTCGGCCAGTCGATAACGGCACAGCTTTCCCCATGGGGCGCTATGACCTCTGTAGATCTTTAAAGGATCGCAATTAAGGCCCAAAGCGGGCGATCGGCCGATACACAGATTTCACACGCCGAGGAATGCAACTCTGAATGCTCTTCGTCGGCCCTACATGTGAAGTATGCTGCTTAATGATGCAAAGGCAGTTCGTAGGATGCAGGCTTTGTTTGGTGCGTTTGAATTTGCTGTGTGAATCCTGCTTCGGGAATTGTCACATGCTGAAACAGAATGAGGAGGGGGAATATGCCGCTGCCTGAAAACGCTGGGGACTAGTACTATCTGAGTTCCCTGTCAATATCACCTTCTTATTCTAGTTCCTGAAGCAGATTCAAAGAAACAGACGTCGACCAAGCACGCTCCGTTCGTGCGGACATGGGCCCAGTTCGTCAGCGCAGAAACAAAAGTGCCAATCGAGTTATCACGAGATGTCAGAAGCTTAGAGCTGTAAAGATATATTGAAGCACAAATTGACCCGCAGAATAACTATACTTTTCTAACCATTGACCGCCAAATCGTGGAGTCCATGGAACAAATCTCGCATCCTTCTTTTATCATTGTCATCCTTCAGATCACGGATCTTGGACAGTTCCCAGGACAATGGATGGAGCTTTCTACGGTGTTTAATACACACGTCCCACCACATCATTGGGTGTTCCATCCAATCAATGAATACATGTAACTTCGGCATCTGACATAAAATTTCCATCAATAATAACCAGCCTGGCAGATCTGTAAACAAGGCATCGTGGAAAGCCACACGCTCCAGGGTCTCTCCGTGTCGCTTTATGACGTCCACTAGTTCGCTTGGATGACAATGTCTGCAAGAGAGGGTGAGCTCTCTCAGCCCTGGTATTTTGAAATCCGAGAAGTACAGGCTCTCATCAGACCTCTCATCAAAGTCCAGTGTTAGACTTGATAGCTGGGGGAAGCACGAAAGCAACTGAGCAAACGCGGCGTTTGGCCAAGCCCGAGGCCGTGCGTGCACAGTCATTTTCAAGGACTTTATGTTTGAGATGGCAGCAGGCTGTGCCACGCAAACATCATATATCCCGATGGAGCTGCAACACCGGCAAGGAAATGCGGGTAAGACTTTGTGGCAGATTTTGTCGGCAAAAATCTCAACATTATTCATGCCAAATTTGATGCTCAAGGTAAATATATACCCAATCAAATACCGGATAAGCCAACTACCTAGGGTACTTTCGAACTGATCATAGTTCCGGACTTGCAAAGACTCGTGTATTGTAAGTTTACTTAAGCCCCAAGGCCGTTGGGCATTGGTGAGCGAGATTGTGTGGCAATTTGGGAGTCTCTCAAAGGCCTGGTCTATGGCAAATATGAATGATAATGACGGCAACCGCTGGGGTATATCATTTATATTCTCAAATCTTATTTCCTTTACTGACGTTGTGTTAGCACTTCTTCATTCTTGTTCCTCGTGTTCAACGTCGTGCTTACTTCCAAAGTTCAGACGGGCTTCGCATTCTTCCTTGAACCCCAACCAGTCGCCTCTCACGAAACTGGGTGCAAAGCCAACCTTTCGGACACAGGAAGCGAAGACAGGGTGGTTCGCGATTGAAACGAGATTCTGGACACTTTTCTCCTGGAGCATAATATTGCGTATGTGAAAGAATCTCCTACCAAACGTCACAATTGTGACTTCGTTGAACCGTCTGCATGTCTGTCGTAAAGCGGCAAAGGTGGAGAACGGCACTTCAGCTACCATCATTAGGAGGAGCTCATTGGGCATGTCCTGTATGGAAGCCATGGTGGCATTTCGTGGAGTAAAGGGATAAATGGAATTAGTTGTTGATCATGATGTGAGCGTGGTGAAAAAGAAAGTGAGCATGGCAGACTGAGGGAATGATCGTTCTTATATTGTGCTTCGACGCTGAATTCTAATGCTGAAACCCCTCACATTCAACACAATATTCCACAGCATAATCCAGGCGTCTCAATGGGCGTTGTCCACCTCCGCCAAGGCAGACAGTAGTTCCTGTGGCCGTGGTGTTTGAAAGCTTAAAAGTTTGATATTGAAGTGATCTTTTCTACGCCCAGGCATTTGAGTATGATGTTCAAGTTGTGAATCCGATGTGTAATTTATAGTGGCTTGATCAACACAGACTACCAAGGATTTCTCCGACGTATGTGTCATCTGATCTCGTGCCAATCTCGTGTCTGGCAACAGTGGAAAGCTTTTGCAATTGGTTCATCTTTTAGGTTTTCACGACATCAGCCTTATGCTGTAGCAATTGGTTGAACATTGTGCTACGATATTCAGGTTGTGAGCCACCTGTGTTATCTGCAGTTGAGACCCGAAGCCAATAGCTCAAATCAATGAACTATGGGAGGACTGCAGCCTATTGATTTGATTGATACTCAAAGCTTATGACATCTCAGCGAGACATATCAAGCCAACACACTGAAAAATCCCATTTAACTTTAGGACTGCAGCCTATAAGGTTAAGCTTTAGGCTGCGAACACAGGTGATAAATAACAATATGATTTTCTTTTCTTAATATAAGCTTTTCCCTAGAAGCTTTTATAATGACTAATAAATCTTACTATAAGCCCTAAAGTATTGCAAAAAGAAGAGACTAAGAAGATATAAAAAGGGATATAACCTCAAGTTTACATCTCTATATACACATCACAACACACCATAACATAACTCCACATATAACATGTCAGCTACAGCAAGCCGAACTGTTGTCAGCGAGGACTCGACGAGCCGGGTAGCTCAAATCAATGTTGCGAATAAGAAATGTCGTGTTCCTGTCATATGCTATTCGCCTAAAGCTTAACCTTTGTGGCAGCAGTCAGGTACACAGCTGCGCCCTGTAAACCCTATGTCCTTTACTGCCGAATACTGGGTCCAATATTGGCCCAGTAATCGCACTTCTTTTGTAAATCTTTGCTCGGCATCTCCATCTTGGTTTTACCCCCCGTCTCAAACTTCAGCCGCTTCCGCCCCTTTTCAGTCCATTGCTCCCACTTGACAGCACTCTTATCGCGATGCGTATTTGGATCCAAGGTGCGAATGAAGCTTGTCCAATAGGCTTGGATCACAGGGACCACGGGGACGTTCTTCCCGCCATTGAGGTAGCTGGCTGGCGAGCCAGGTCCCGGACCAAACACAGCTTGGTTTTCCACGACATGAGGAACACCGTAGCCTGCAGCCACCTGAGCTGGGTCCTCTACATCATACCAATAGTTCCAAGAGTTGGGGACGCCGTGGAGTGGCAGCGCATTAGAGATGTACATTGACGAGCACATGTATCTCATATCACCGTAGACGTCACTGACTTGACGCCACCAGCAGCCAGGATTAGGGCAAGACTCGTTCTTGTTTGGATAGAGTTCGTTGATTTGCCCAAACTGCTCTAGAGTTATGAAGGGAAAATTCGCCTTAATAAACTCGTTGCTTTCCGCCAAAGAAGACGTATTCACAGGTGTGAATACCGTACCTCCATTTGTGTCATCACCGGTCATAAGAGGCACCTTTACGAACTTCCCCTCCTCATAAACCCGATAGGTTACATCAGGTACGAGCTTGCCATCAATGCTCGGAGTCCACATGTATAGGGGCGGGGTAGTACTGCCGAGGTTCGGCAGGTTCTTGTTGATTGTTTGGATCTCCTGGGGTGTCTTCGAACGAATGCAGGGAAGGATATCCTTTTTTGCGCCAACGCAGCCTAGGCGCACCGCCAGAGTGTTGAACTGATACACAGATTCCTTCTCAGTAAGGAGAGACCCGAACGAGATGGATTGGGCAATTGCGCCGTGGAAGAGACCTTCATCCTTGCCTCCATAGGCGCTGAGATGCAGACTGACACTCGCAGCACCAGCAGACTCGCCACCGATGACAACATGGTCAGGGTTACCGCCGAACTGAGAGATGTGCTTCTGGACCCATTGGAACGCCTTTCGCTGATCGTGGAGACCGACATTTGGCGTGATCTGGTCAGCATCATTGAGAAAACCGTATACGCCGACGCGATAGTTGATGGAAACGACGATCATATCCAAGTCGCCTGCAACGACCAGAGCAGTACCGTTTGCGTTGGCATTTGAGTTGCCGTTAAAGCCGCCGCCTTGGATATAGATGTATACTGGAAGCTTGTCCTTGGTCGAGGCTTTTGTTGGTGCCCAGATGTTGAGGAAGAGGCAGTCTTCGGATTGAGTATCGCCAATGATCTTGGGATCAGAATCTGTGCCGATGCATACTGGTCCCCGCTGCAGAGTGTCAGCAGGGGTATTGGGTCGACGGAGAAGTGGCGTGACCTACCTTGGTCGCATCCTGGACAGCTCTCGTGCGGACAGGATCTTGAGGAAGCTTGAACCTTAAGTCCTTGACTGGTGCGGCAGCATATCGAACTCCAAGCCATTCCGAGACACCATTGTCAAGGACGTTGCCTTTGTACTTGCTATACCCAAGATCAACCGTGGGGCTAACTGCAGCAGAGAAAGGCAGCAGTGCTGCCAACAGGATCGTACGATACAACGACGCCATCGGGAAAACCTGCCGGATCATCTACCTATTCATTCGACTTCATCGCAAACTACCAGACTCCATATACTATCGTCGGCAACCAGAAGTTGACTCCGGTCGGCGTATCACCGGCCCTTTTACATCTGCCATGCTTTCAGCTGTTAAAAATTAGCAGGCTAGACCTCATGAGCTTTCAACGACCGGCGTCAAGGTTACTGTAATTGGTCAAGCTTTCGGAATCTGGGGAAGTGGTGATGAAACTTGCGGGGAAAATGTAACGCAAGCTCCTGAAATGGCATGGCTCGCCGGCATCATGGGGGAAGACCTGGTCCGTTCGCCGATGAGAGAGGAGAGTGTTTGTTGAGGTGCTTGGATGTAGAAGGGAAATACTGGTTGGAAATTCTCGATTTTGAGTGAGACAGTCCAGGCAACATCACATTCCTGGGAAACATACAGCCCTTTGTTCATTGGTAGGAATTGTTTCACTTCCTGAGTCTCAGAATCATTCCATGGTTGCTTCACCAGACACGGAAAAACCACGGATGTCAGGGTCGCTTGACAAGTATCGAAAAACGGCCAAATTCAAAGCGTCGTGTCTAGGGTAGCGTAAAGCTCGCAACATCTAAAAAGAAAGGATGAGAGTTGCAATTCATAAAAGGACAATAGGCTGGAGATACGAAGTTCATGGCTGAGATTCTATACTGTAGGAGCAAGATAAGTAATCATCACCATAGCTATTTTTCCAGGTTATTATTTTAAGTCAAGATTCGATTGTAGTAGTGCTCTGAGGGCTTAATAATGAGACGCCGATGGTTGGTTTCAAGCTTCCAGGTGACGATGCAACCAACGGTTGATGACCGGGCCTAGATATTTCTCAGAGCTTAAATTAAGCTTTATTGGATGAATTGGGAAATCACTATATATATGTCTTAGAATAACCAGTAGGACTTGAGATTTTACTATCAGTTTATTGCTGACTAAAGGTTGTGCGGGACTGTAGATTTGTTAGCACGTCCTTCCGACGATCGACCCCCAAACAAGTGCAAGAATTCCATCAACGCCAGCAGCCTCCGGAATCAATCGACGGATGTTGTCGGTTCCTTCGCTGTTGAGATTGTTCGTGGACTCATCGAGCAACGCATTCCTCACTTGAACCTTCTCAAAGCCTGCCAATTTTCGCATTGCCACACTCGGGGGGAATTCTTTGACAGCACTGGTTACCATGGGCGTGGCCTGCCACGACTGAGATTTGCCGAGTGTTTCTGACCCGGATCGGCCTCCATGCCGCGTACAGCATATGATGATAGACTTCTTGTGCGCAAATAAACTTCTAGCCACTGTACTTCAATTTTTTGTTGAACATGGGTTTCTGGTGAGACATGTGACGAATACAATGTCTTGACGCCATTTACGTCCAGCAAGGAATTTCCTTCTGAGACATTTCAACCTTAATCACGAGCAAGATAACTGACATACGGGCTCTCTTCAAGACCATCTTGCTACTCCAAGCCTTTTGACTTTCCTGAGGGTATTTCATTGGCCTATCAAGCTGGCAAATAGTGAAACAGGGCTTACGTGTCGCGGGTCTTTGCCTGGCAATTCGAAATAAGCTCATCACGCTACTAAACGCCTCCCTTCTCTGGCCATCCTGTTTCCCCTCTAGACCCCAGAATTAAGTAATAAAGTTTGTATGAGGCTTTTTAATATTCTCCGAGATTATCAACAATAACATTGAATTCCCTTCGACTGATCTCCCTGTTTTGACGCGACGTCATCATCAAGATTTTCCCCGCCGACGTGTCTTGCACATGGTCACAGGATGGCGTATCAACGATTAATGTCTCACTGGTGCGCCATTTAGCTGGAATTCAGAACCTTTGAGAAGAAGGTTATCGGTCACTGAAGACATTAACTTCCGGCGAAACAATCGAAAATGAGAGCACTGACTTTGCGGATTCAAACCCTACGTGGGCATTCCAGCTTGACAACGGTAAATATTTCTCTGAACGCGGTTCTACAGGCTGTCCAGTGTCTGGCACGCAACAAGACTAACTTAGCATACCCTGCTATGCAAATTAGATCATCCCGGATGCTCCAAATACCCAACGGTCGCAGGTCATACCCGCATCTTGAGTCAGAGAATGAGTCGCCAGGCAGATATCACCTTCAAACGCCAAGAAAGATTGCAATGCTGTTCCGCTTGACCTCTGGTCTCGGCGGTTCCAGTGAGCTTTTGCTGGGCCGGTCATTGACTGATTGGATCACCTGATGGAAGCAAGGAGTTAAGGATATTCACTGCCAAGTAGTAGTTCCGTTTGGCTTTAACTTTATCACATACCAACCAGTCTTTAAAGTTTAAAGTTTAGTAACAAAGCAAACAGTGACATTCAAGACCTCGAGACGCAGTTTTCTAGCCTGAAGCCTTCCGTTGAGCCAAGACGGGGGGGTGACCTCCTTTCACTGTAAGCGACTTTTAGCTAGCGCTAAGCTAACACTATTACTGCTAGTTCCAGGAGAGAGACTCCAACGTTGACCATTGAACACTCGGCATCTTCAATATTTGGGCGCCTGTCAGCAAACATTTTAGAGCAATGAGGGGCCAATTTAATGAGCGATTATCTCTGATCCACGCACGAGGCCATAACGAGGTTAGAGCAAGAAATGCTTTTGCAGGAATTCACTTGAATCCCCTTTTCACTTGGCGCAACGCGGCCTCGTCAACTCCAATCCATAAACAATCTTTAAAACGTGGTTGATGGCTCTACTCAAGAATAACCAACAAAAATATTTTGTTGTAAGCTGTATGACAAGATGAACAAATCTTGGAGCAGATTGATACCAGTCGTTTTTGCAACTCTTTTCTTAGCCTTGGTGGCGTTCAAATCTCTTTTCCCCGGAGATGACCCTTATCGCTGTCGCGCCGTCCAGAAAACAGGTCGATGGATCGACCCGGTTCGTGACGAGCAGGGAAATCGGGACCCATTCAAGCAATGGCAGCCTGATGGATGTATACTCAATCACTACGACTCACAGGATATTCGCAGATGCACTGAGGGTCGTCCAATTGTAATCGTTGGCGACTCCACGTCTAAGAATCTTGGTCTTGCCATGGCTAGCCTGGTAAGTCGTTCCAAGCGACCTTGAAAATGCCATGAATTGACAAAATGATAGCTCGATAATAAACAATATAAAAAAGATGAGGCAGCCGAGTTGTTCAGCAAGACAACATCCTTCAACATGACATATCATGGTCAAAGGATAGAACGTGTCGCAAACGTCTATCTCTCATCGCATGGTGTTCCAGGCCGAGAGCAATTCGTTAGCCATCTGGAAACTTACGCAGAGGAGAAGACTAACCCTCCATCCATTGAAGGCCAGAAAGGCCCGGCATTGATCTACATAGCTGGAGGCGCATGGTATACTCATCCCCACTATGGAGGTATCGGCTCTACCGCCCTTGATCCCTGGGATGATCGTTTCTCGGCATATCAGGATCATCTGTCAAAAGTTGACAAATTTATCGGCGACAATACACCACGTGAAGACTGGTTTAACTCACCGATGGATCCACGAGATGGTATTGGCAACCAGATCTTCTACGCACCGCCCGCTGGGCCGCGGTACCTGGGTAATGATACCAAAATGGTTATCGACAGAGGTCGCCGAGCGGAAGAAGTCATCGAGATGCAGGACTGGCTACTGGACAAGGAGGATGACTTCAACATTCCGTTCGTCTGGTCTATCGCCAACCTTGTCGAGGGTCAAGACAAGGTCTGGCGCGATCCCCTCCGCACTGGCTTTCACGTCAAATTCCACGTTGCAGAGCTTCGAGCCAACATCCTTCTCAACATGCGTTGCAATGCAAAGCTGGACCGCATGAAGCCGTATCCCTATTCACGGACATGTTGCACCGACTATGGCGTAAAGCCAATGGTGCAGCTCTTCGTGGTAGCATTTGGCATCATGTACCTGGCTGCTTGCATCATTTGTGAGGTCCTGGATATGTGTGCCGACCGGAGTGCGGACCAGCCTCGCTTCAAGCTCCTCAGCATGCAAGCCGGATGTTTCGTACTAGCACTTTTGATGTGTTACTACGCTGACCGCACACAGATGATGGCAAAGGGTAGCAAGCTTTGGCAGATGAAAGACTTTGTCGTACTTTGCATTTCTTGTATCGCAATCATGTTGGCTACGATTCGTCGCATCAAATCGCCCGTCCCAGAGGATCTGTCAGCAGAAATTCAAGAGCCAGACCAACCATTCATCTCACGGGATCAAACCGATGAGTGGAAAGGATGGATGCAGTTCTTCATCCTTATCTATCACTGGACCGGTGCTCATGGTGGCTCCCTTCACGTTCTCATCCGAGTCTGCGTTGCGGCATATCTCTTCCAAACCGGCTATGGACATACGCTTTATTTCCTGAACAAGAACGACTTCTCATTCAACCGTGTCGCAACCACCTTACTGCGCCTCAACATGCTCAGCTGTTGTCTCGCGTACTTCATGGACACAGACTACATGTTCTACTACTTCCCGTCTCTCTTGTCGTTCTGGTTTCTCGTCGTTTACGCGACAATGGCGATTAGACCAAGGTACAACGGCGATCTGCAGGTTATGCTGGCCAAGATCTGCATGTCTTGTCTCATAGTGTCGACGATCTTCATGGGGACGCCTCTGACGCATTGGGTCTTTGGGAGTCTCAACACTGTCTTCAAGATCCAGTGGAGTTACAAGGAATGGCATCGCCGCGTCACACTCGACATGCTCATTGTCTATGTTGGTATGCTGACTGCTGTTGTCAATCGGCACTTGAAGAAACCTCTTCACCTAGGACTTCGTGTAACACTTGCTCTAGCTGGCTTCTTCGCCACTATACACTATTTTTATGCGACCGCAGGTCTTCGCATGGCTGCGTACTCAAAATGGCATCCGTACGTATCGCTCGTACCAGTTCTGGGTTTTATCGCCATGCGTAATGTCTCGGGCCCTGTTCGCAACTATCACTCCAAAGTTATGGCTTGGCTAGGTCGTTGCTCTTTGGAGACCTACATCCTCGAGTTTCACATCCTCCTCGCCGCCGATACTGAGGGTGTTCTCATTGTCGATGGCCTGTTTGGCGATGGATCACTCATGGGAGACCGATGGAGGACTTTGGTGATCATCCTGCCAGTTTTCCTGTGGATCAGTCACGCTGTGGCTGGTTCAACGGGGTACATCGTCAAGATGATTATGCATCAAGGCACAGAAGATGAGAAGTTCGGCAGACCTTCTTTCTGGGCTTGGTTGGAGAACATTCCAGGTTTCTCTGGCCTCTCAGCACCCAAAACCAGGGTCATTTGCATTTTATTAGTTATGTGGTTGCTCAATCTGATGAGCCCAGGACATGAGGTCCCGGCAGTGTTTGATGGTGGACATTCAGTGGTAGTGGCACCAAAATTTCCAAAGGAATTTCCTTACCCAGTGGCGAACAGGACGGTATGACAAAGACTGTACTTATGGCTTGGGGTATCAATGGAGTTCTTACGGAGTTTATATATACATAGAATGCTGTCGCGCGACATTACCGATTGAATAGAGCGCCTTTTAGTTGCCTTCAGCCTTCAGAAGCCCTCGCTCGGTGCTGTAGATCCCGAGTTCGCCACATCTTGGCCCCGATAAGCACTCCAGTGAGTTAGTCTAGCGCAATCCCCGCCATTTCTCGCCGATGAGTCAAGAAGATTTTTTTTATGCGCCCTCGAAGCAAATTCTTGGCCCTTCAATTGATCCCATTCAATTGTCCAACCTCAACCTGAGGTGTCAATTCAATTCGTTCAGTTCAGTTCAGTTCACGATGGCTACTTCTAGGTCTTATCCTACCCAGGCTCTTGAGCTCGAGACTTTCAGCCTCACTCACGAGACCGGTACAACGCCGAAGCAGCCAAACCCGGTTTTATCAACAACGGGGCGTCGGCTTGGATCGCGCAATGACCATGACGATGAGCACGACAATTTCACTGGCTCAGGCGATGAGGCCGCACCTCCAAGGGCCACTCTCGTTGTAGAGAAGTGGAATAAACCCATTGGCAATGCCTTTCGAGTCGGCGCTGTCTACTGGAGTCTTTTTGTCTCAGGCGCCAACGACGCAGCATACGGAGCTTTGATCCCTTATCTGGAGACCTACTACGAGCTCTCTTACCTCGTCGTCTCACTCATCTTCCTCTCACCATTCGTCGGCTTCATAGTCTCGGCTGCCGTCAACAATTATCTCCATATGAACATCGGTCAGCGATGGATCGCCTTCATGTGCGGAGGATGCCACGTCTTGACATATCTTATCTTATCGCAGCATCCGCCCTATCCTGTTCTCGTCTTGGCATATGTCCTTGCAGGTCTGGGTAATGGCATTGGACTTGCTGCTTGGAACTCGTACATTGGCAATTTGGCGAGGTCTAATGAGTTGCTCGGTTTTATGCATGCAAGCTATGGACTTGGGGGTACTGTAAGCCCTCTTATTGCTACTAGCATGATCACCCAGGCCAACCTTGGCTGGTATGACTTTTACTATGTGCTTGTAAGTCTTTCTCACTATAACCCCGTTCTACAGGATTGCTGATCAGTGTTCCAGCTGGGTATGGCAGTTCTAGAAACCGCAACTCTCACCTACTCGTTCTGGCCCAAGACAGCTCAGAAGTATCGCGAGGCTGTTCATACTGAAGGCACTCGCAACGAAGGCACGCGAGCCGCTCTCTTCGTTAAGCCCCATGCTCGCGTGGTTTGGCTTTGTGCTTTCTTCCTACTTGGTTACGTCGGTACCGAAGTCGCTCTTGGTGGCTGGGTCGTGCAATTCATGTTGCGCGTTCGTAAAGCCGACCCCTTCGACGCGGGTATGACAGCTGTCGGCTTTTGGCTGGGCATTACCATTGGACGTCTGGTTTTAGGCTTGGTGATTCCTAAGATTGGTGTCAAACTGTCTCTCATGATCTTCATTCCTATCACCATGGGCCTGCAGCTTATCTTTTGGCTCGTCCCGCAATTCCACGTCTCTGCCGTAGCAGTTTCCTTGCAGGGCTTCTTCTTGGGACCCATGTTCCCTTGTGTTATTGTTGCACTTACAATGCTTCTTCCGCGACATCTCCACGTCAGCGCAATTGGCTTCGCTGCTGCGTTTGGCGGAAGCGGTGCGGCTGTGCTGCCCTTTGCGGTTGGTGCGATTGCGCAAGCCAAGGGAGTGCAGGTTCTTCAGCCAATTATTCTCGCTATTCTGGCCGTGCTGTTCGTAATCTGGCTTGGACTACCTAAGATCGAGAAGAGAAAGGACTAAGATGATCAGTGTTGCTGAGAGAATCGCGTTCGCGGGACGGTCAAGATCAGAAATCGGTGTCACTTTCAAGTACAGGAGGTTTAAAAGCAAGGGAATGTTCCTATATAGAACAAGATAGGTAATGATATCAGATTACCACGCTCATAAAATTTACGTGCCTGCTTTTCTTACTCAGACGAGTCAACATGGAAAAGATCTGTCCTCGAAAGGTGGATCCGGCGGCCTCGTGGGGCTATTCAGGCTCTTGATGATTATCAAGAAGTTTCAGAGGATGAGCCAAACGTAGGGCGAAGGCCAACCATTACGCTGGATATCACTGCGGTCAACAATCTAACACTAGAGCCACATCTTCTTGGACTTGGTGAAAGTGGTGAACCCTCAGCGTCGGAAGCATAGTCCAGATGAAACGTCTCAGGGACCGTATGGACGCCTGGGGCAATGCAACCGTCAGTAAGGAGTCAGGAAGAAAGAACCCTTCATCACCTACTCGCACCAATACGGACCCTCCTAGACTGTCAGAATACCATCGGAAGCTTTCTCTACATCGCGTCTAACAAGAGCCCACTCCAGATATCGATTTGAGGCCAAAGTCGCCTCCTTCTCCACCGCATGCTACTATACAGCTGAGGGAAAATCCAGAGTCTAATTCATTACCACGGAGGAAGAAAAGAGACAGCAAGAGAGAGAAGAAGGAGTGGGACTCTGATTGAGTCACTTACACTAGCTTCAACTTCTCCAAGACAAGCAGCTTTAAGTGTACCTCTTTCTCCGTGATCTTGATCTCTGAGCCATGGTGCAACAGTTACAGGTAAAGCCTGTTAGATTTCAGCTTCTCAGGGGCGCATAGACTTCGACGAATCTGTCAAATCGTCGCAAAATCGATCTGATAGGCTCGTCCAGGTTAACGCCTTGTTATTATCAAACTTTGAGGCAATGTGAAACATCGGTAGCGGTACATCATGCAATGAACAAGATTCACATCGGAGTTTTGATTGCCCACGTAACTCGTGTATATTTAATTCTCATTCCGAATGAACAAATCTTACGTCGCGAGTGTCACGTCAGGTGGGACCATATCACCGACTGTAAAACCTTGCTGCTATTCCATTCGTTGAAAGTCAACAAAAAAATAAATTTTGACTACAAAGGCTAAACCTGTTTGCGATCTGGAATTTACTCGCACGAAACTCAATCCATTACTGGGGTTCAAATCATTAAGGTTCCGTGGTCAAATCAAGATTCGCACAGTAACATCCCACAAAGCATAATTCCAAGCTCTATAAAAAGATCTCTGATTCCCTCTCGTCACAATTCTTTGGCTCAACCTGTTAAGATTACCTCCACCAGAAGAACCGTCCGTTCTGCCTACAAACACTACCGAAAATGGACTGCTTTTCTAAACTCCCTCCTGAGCTCAGGATCCGAATCTTCTCTCAGTTCTTGTCCACATCTACAATTTTTCGACTCGTGCAAGCATCTCCAATCATGTTTTCTCAGTACAAGGCATCTAAAACAACTATAAGACGACATTATGTTGTTAACCTACTCACCGGTGATCGGCACGAAGACCTCCTACAGGACGCCTTGGGCCTGCTTTATCTGGATCTGGCCGACAATCGACCTGACAACCACGTCATGAAACACTTCATCAGGCAGTGGAAGTCAAAGTTGTTACCCAATCCTTTTGAAGAAAAGGATCAGGCTACCATTGCCGGGCTTTATAACCTCTTCTCCTCTTTGAGTATGTTTGTGGAGGACTACATCAGCAAAGCCACTTCCTCAAACCCACCTCAAGCCTATCTCTGTCTTCCTCAGATCGACGACCCAAACAGAGGGCTCTACTACAAGGAGCACAGCTTCAGTCCAAGACACGTCACTTTAGATGATCTCACATCATCAGAATGTCATTCCCTTATCCGGGCATTCATCAGAAACGACATGTTCTGCAAGATTCAGGCACCTAAAGTGGCGTTGCTAACAGATGACAACGAATATATTGCTATTTCTGAGAAAGCATTTGAGGAACTCACCAACTGCGAGCACGAAGCAGTTGGTTGCGTTTTTGATTATGTCACTGCTGTATATGGGGCTCTTTTCACAGCATCTACACGTTGCTCAACCAGACATGCTTCCAGTACTTTACAAGATACGCCCGCCAACCCGGCACACCTGTTACACCCAGATAATCTTTGTTTCAACCCAACATTAGCCTTTGATGATATGAAGCTACCACCACAACGCATTCGGTTAGGGCGGGAATATGTTCATTATTTATCACTTCTCGGCTTTGATCTACTCAGAGATCTAGTACGGTTTGCAAACAAAGCGCAGCCCGAAGACATACGAAGCTGGTTTTATACCATACATTCACATTGGCAAAAGTCGCCGCATATGCTCTTTCACAGCTATCGCTTCCCCTTCTTCGACTGGACAAAC
The DNA here is from genome assembly GCA_013396205.1 of Fusarium mundagurra. NCBI lineage: Eukaryota > Fungi > Ascomycota > Sordariomycetes > Hypocreales > Nectriaceae > Fusarium > Fusarium mundagurra. The sequence continues at coordinate 69,165 of JAAOAN010000016.1, forward strand.
TCAGTCAATCGTCGAGATGGATCGCTGAGATCTCTGTTAGTGCAGAGATTGTCTGCTGTTGATTCCAACCAATGCAGTCCTATGTTATGGCACACGCAACGCATCATATTTAGACAACGAGCGTGGGTTTTTCTGGATAACACTCAACTTCTCCAGACGGGTCTTGACCACTTCCCGGCAATCGAGGATCTTGAAAAGCATAGATTCATGCGTCCAGCCGAGAGACAACGACTGCGCCTTTTACAGCTTTGCCAGTATCGAAGAGAAGCGGGTATCGAGGATACCCAAAACGAAGGACAGGAGTATGTTTTCAAGGCGAATGATGAGGATTCCATCCCTCGCTTTTTTGATCAATCAGGCAATAGGGATGTAACAACATTTTGGCAACACATCTGAACTACCTTAATTATATAGGTGAGGTGCATCTATTCCGGCGATGATATTGGATTTACTCATCTCGGGGTATTCCAATGCAAAGTATAATCACTGAGGCCTTTAGTTCAATTTCATGATTTACTGTTATATCATCAGATTCGGCTGTCCTATTTCATGCTTTTCACCAGAGACGCTATTTTGTAAGCTCACCGTTTTATGTATATTGTCATATCACTCCTCTTTGAGTGAAGCGAAAGAAAGGTAATACGTGCCACGACAAACTTGTGGATCTGGCCTATCGCCGTACCCTTTGCCCAGCTCAATTACATGGGTAGTTGGCCGACTTAGGCTTTCCATTAGTAAAGGAGAGCCAATTCGAATAGGCCTCGGATGCGGTGCAAACTGGCAACATAACAACTCCTGGGGCCGTGACATTGTACTCAGAGACTAGATCCATACCATCAACTGTGTTGGAAGGATCAAGCATAGGCCAACCGTTGGCAATCCCGTTACCAACAAAGCTGTTTACGGCTCTGTCACCAAGTATCAGTGAGTGATTCAACATAAACCCAAAGGTTCGGGATATGGGTTCCGCTTACCCGTTCACAATATCTTCCTTGGTCAAACCACCAAAGGCTGTTTCTGATCCGGTCAGATCATCGAGTCCTGGCAGACGACTAAAGAAATTGTCAGTACAACCAGGATTGAAGCTCCCATGGGACTCGTCGCAGGTTCGAGCTTCCCCTGTGCATCCGATCAAGTAGTACATCTTAGAACCGACACAGACACCAGATGAATCGTAGTTCTTGGAGTTCATGTGCTTTACACTGGGTTTGTCTCCGCAGACTTGCTCGGAGTCGATGACCCTGGAAGTGCGGTTAGAGAAAGGTCATAATACCACACGTTGACGACGTACACTGGGCCAAGTTCGGAAGATGACAGCTGCCAAGCGAGTGGGACCAGTTCCGCAAAGAGCGCTTTTGAGACAAGTGCTTGGATCGCATCAACACCAAGATCTTGATGCTTCGTTTCGAGCATCTGGCCGTCAGTGATAGCGGTGAAGAGTAGATCAGTATTTTCCTTGGAACCGTTGAAAAGCTGCTCATTCATCGAGACGATCTCAGCTTGCCAGATTGTAACAATGGCTGTCAATGAGTGAGTCACTGGTAAAACATGAAGGGAAGAATCACATGAACGGCCTACCATTGAGCCTAGTCGAGATGGAATTCTCGGCGCTAAGGGCGCTGTCACTGAAAGGTTTTAGTCAATGCGGCACTGAAGCGCTGGTAGCAACAAGTCACTTACTCTTTCAGGGTGTCTTTAGCAATAGTGATACTGTTTGTTACCATTGGGTTCACCCAGTCCTTGACGGTGGCCAATGTATTGGGATTGGCCTTGAAGTAAGGCATACCCTTGAGAGCTACATCTGGTTATCCCAGTAATGCCACTCGTAATGGACCAGCACTAACCTGAATTCCACATCGGAGACACCGCGAGGGAAAAACCAAGACCAATGATGTCAAGAAGGAGTTTGACTGAGAAATCGCTTGACTTGATGGGGGCAAAGGTGCTAGAGAGCTCTCCAACTTGAGCATTGATGTCGTTTTGAGCCCTATCAAGAGCGTCCCAAAAGTTGAAGTGAACCTGCAGAGTGATCAGCTGAGGCTCTCATAGTTCTGACGACTAGGTAAATGAGCATACGCGGTAGATGGACTCCATGGAGTTGATGGCAAAGTAGGCTCCCGGATACGTGACGTCGTTGCATTGCACCACATTCGAGCCGCAAGGGTTGTCGTTCTCGATGGCACCGCAATCGATACCCTCTGGACCGCGGAAGAGGTTACTAAACTATAGAGAGTATTAGTTACTTATCCAGGCTGGGTCGTGGTGGAGACTACAAGCCTGCTCTGTAAAGTTCAAGCCGCCAGGGAACGGATTGGCATGCCACTGATCAACACCCCACTTCCATGCCTGCTCTGCATACACAGAGTCCCAGCGGAACTTTGCATCTTTGGAGGCGTCGGTGACTCCAGGATTAGTACAGGAAATATGAGTGAAGTCATCACCCGCTGCATTATTACCACCGTCACCACTGGCATGACAAGTGCCGTAACCACAAGCGCTGTGATCCATACCAGGCCATTGATTGCAAACTGGATCGGCGTTACCCTTCTTGAATGGGAGAACCTGGTAGTTACCGTTGTAGATGTAGTTGGGGCAGCCATCACTGACGCACATACCGCCAGTAGCAGTATAAATCACGTTGCCATTGGGATCCATGACAGTGATACACTGAGCACCGGTTTGAACCTCTCCAGCGCCATAGCCGTAATTCATACCAGGATTCAGAGGAGCTGTGTGTTCGGTGGTTCCAGAAACTGTAACCTTGTATCCAGATCCGTAGGAGGGATTGAGGATGATAGCGTAGTAGAGATAGTTGACGTCATCATCCCATCCGTCTGGCTTGCTGTAGTAGGCATCGCTGCCGTCGTATGGACATTTCACGTCCGAAAGCTCGGTTCGGTACCACGCAGCCCCAACGAGAACATCGCCGTTCATGGGTGTCATCTGGGAGGCTGATTGACCAGTCTTGTAAGCGTTGACGAAAGACGAGACAAGAGGTTGCCAGCCTGTATGATCCCAAGTCTCCTGGTTGGCATAGAAGTACGGCTGGGTATCATTGTTTTGCTCGGTCCAGAGGTTTCCGATGTAATGCGCTTCGGGCCCGTCGTTCCACGTCTGAAACTGAACATAGTCGGGTTGAGGATCCATGTTGAGGATGTTGACCATACGCTTCGGCAAGTTCAGGTCTCCTTGTCGATAAACGTGCGCTCCATAAGCATTCTTGTACTGCAGTGGACTGAGACCCATCATGTATAGTTTGTCATGTTTATGAGCACCAGCGAGAACAGGAACATCGATCGATACGTCTCCTGCATACTTACCACCGAAGCCTTTGCGTTCAGGCCAAGCAGACTCCCAACTAAAGATGCCGTCAACAATGGGGCCCCAGTATGACCACCATCCGTCAGCTGAATCATAGTATCCGTCAGTTTCGTCAAAGTCGGGCATGAAGAACATGTCGTTCGCTAGTCCTTTTTTCCAGTTGATCCAAGTGTCGTTGTGTAAGCCACCAGAAGAAAACGTGCTGATGAGAGGACGGCCTTTGATTTGATAGTAGGCTGAACTTCCTTTATAGGAGTCCCAGATCCACTGGTAGTCAGATGGTCCATGGCACTGGGACTTTTAGCCAATATCAACGGTAAGTTAGAATAGTCGGCTCACGTACCGACTTGGCGCCATGGTAACAGGCATCACCAGAGGCATAGACATCCATGGAGATGTACAGCTTAAAACCGACGGACTCGGCATACGGAAAGAGGTAGCTGAGAGCCTGGGAGACATAGTCGCGAGTAGCGTCACCAATGTTCAATGCGAAGCCGTCTAGGCCCATAGACTTGGCATTGTCGATATCTTTATGCGCGTGTTCCTGGGTCACAGTTCCGACCTGATATAAAGCATAATCATTAGTGATACAGCACGACAAGCAGATGAGTGGAAGAGGAACCGACCATGTAATGGGCAAATACCGCTTTGGCATGGCCAACTCTAGCAAGAGTGCTAGAGATGGCCAACAACTTGACTAGTCCCTTCATCATGAACACGAGGAGAGCACTTTGAAACGTAGGTCTGAGGTGTCGATACAAAGCGACATATTGGTATTATACGCCTTCTATTTATTCCCATTTGCTTTCTGCTGACCTTCTCTCGCGTATGAGATAGTTCGACTTCCTAGCAAGACTGGCCGAATAATGTTTCACTAATGCTATCGGAAATGACGGAGGCTGCTAAAGCCGATGCATGTGTTCCTGCAGGAGCTGTCATGATATCATTGCCCAACTCGGCATTTCAAATAGGTTCACCTGTATACTTCAGTGATTTAAGCTTTCGGTTATATGCTAATGGGGCTGCTCGGTGGGCGAAGGATTGCTCTACCCTCAGAATCGTATAGCTTCAAACGCTATGGTGCCATTGAACCCACAACGGTTATCTCGGCAGCCTAGGCGAGACGGCTGTCCTTCAAGGAAGGTGACAGTTTGAATCCTTCAGATTGGGTAAATCCTTTCTTAGTCAGTGATAGGGTAAAAAGGTTGCCTTGCTGGGATTCTACAGGGGACGAGATATGAGAGATAGAAATTAGCAGTGGCAAGTAATGCCGAGATTCGAGAGTCACATAGCGGCTAGAGCAAACATCACCGTTCATTTGCAGATCGTAGGAACTTAAACATCCAATTGCAAAGTCTATTCTAAGATTCAAGTCTATCTCAAAATCAAGCGCTTGACGTAACAGAAACACCATATCATACATAACCAGCCTACAGAGAACCAAAAATCACCCTTCCACGCCCGTAATCAGTCGTATCTATGCCATGGTGTGCATCTCGGGAATTGCGGTCCAGCGAGTTCCATACGGACTCTTGCTGCGCCAATGGGCTCCAAACCAGTAAAGAACAAAGGGAAACGATGTCATGACACCAGAGATGATGCCAAAGAGGCTGAAAGTCCAGGCTCCACCCAGGTTGGTAAGCATGTCGAGGATGAAGAGTGGTACAATGCCTGCGCAGGCCAATCGAAAGCATGCCGCAGTGGTAAGTGCAGAGAGAGTTCCTGCTGGCGGATATGCATCAAACAGATAGGAAATGAACGATATGAGAACCATCGCGTTGCCCCAGACATATGCTGCTGTACCAGAGATTGGAGCAAGGTAATGAATGCTGGGAGTCGCGGTGAAGGCAACCCAGAATAGAGAACCAGCTACCAAGAACGCTCCAAACATGGCTGGAACGAGGCGCTTCTCAATGTCTTCCATGCCTTGCTTAGCTCGAGTGGAGAGCAGAGCTTCAATCAAGGAGGAGGTAAGAAGTGCTAGTATCACTCCAACAATAGCAGAGACAAATGCCAGACCAGATTGTCTAACTCCGAAGCCATAAGTGGCGCCCAATGCAGCTGGTACAGAAATGAACCACTGGAATACAACTGCAAAGTTGAGGCCAAGGTAGAGAGAGATCACGATGACGAGGGGCTCTACGAAGAGCATTTTGACTGGTGTAAGAACGGTGATATGGGTCATTTCAGAAAGTGTCACACCGCTTTGAGCGCAGGGTAGCCTGATGCCGCTCCTGTTGTAGCGAATGCGGGTTCGTAAAATCTCTCGATTGTATGTTTCAGGCATGAAGGAGCCGAATGCAAGGGCTGCGGTGGCGAAGATGAGGGTAACCCATGAGAGCCAGGCGGGCCCCTTGGCTGCGAAGACAAAGCCGCCGATGATAGGGCCTGCAGTCACAAATGTCAGTTCTCTGTTCACACTAAAGAGACAAGTCAGAACATACCAGCAGCAGCTCCAAGATAAGAGGCAAGGGTCAAGAAGGAATAATATGTCACGGTCATATTGGCAGACCAGACATCGGCGAAAGTGCCTTCAATCAAGACAACGCAGGGACCACCAAAAAGCCCAGCCAGGAAGCGGAAAGCCAACAGTGTCGAAATGTTTGTCGCAAGACCGATCACGATCACACAGAGGCAGAAAAGCGGGAAGCTGGTGAAGTAGATCGGTCGTCGGCCGTATCGCTCAGCGAGATGCGGGGTGTAGATGGGTGCGAAAAAGACGCCAAAGAATGGCATTGTGAAACCGAGAACAGCGACGCGCTGTGAGACACCAAATGCCTTTGGGATGGCGCCGATGGCTGCTGTGTAAGTGGTTGTTCCGTACATGCTACTTAAGTCAGTATTTTTCGACGTTTTATGGCATGGGTAATTTACATGACAAACACAAAGAAGAATGAACAAGCTGACACGTAGGCCTTCTTGAGAAATGACCAACTCATGGGGCTATCAGGATCAGTCGGTGACAGGTTATGTCCTCCTCCAGCATTCGCCTTGATGCAAGGCTCGTGTTCGTCGTCAGGTGTGTGCCGACCGTCCATGTTTTCTGTGTGTGATGCCGCGTCGAAGGCTGGCATATTGGGTGTTTGTTCGAAGCTTGTCATATTGGAAGTCATGTCATACGTTGCTGTATGGTGGGTAGCGTCCATGTTGTTCATATTGGAGACAGATGTTGGAAAGATTATAGATGAATCGGATTGTGTCGAAGTATGAGAGTGGTGTTGTTTGATGAATTGGACAAACAGACGCCAAGGTCAATCACTTATATAGACCATTGCCTTGGACCCCAACATTGATGCTCTCATCATTTTTCCTCGAATAAATGCGTCAAAGCTTACATAGCCCTGTAGAGAGGCGGAGCTCCTTGAGATAAACAAAATGAAGTTGCCCAATGCGGAGCAGAACCTGGGGTCGAATCGGATAAGAAATCAATTTCGCCAATGTTCAATTGAAGCTTTGTCCGCCAGATAATCAGAATTACTGAATGCAGTAAAGCTGTTGACTTGGTTCCCGCAGGGCTGAAAAGCTTAGCGCTGACAGTTCATTTAGTCGGCAAATTTAGTCATCATCCCGCAGTGATAGATCTAAGCCACTCAGTCAAAATAATACATTAGCTTTTTCCCTCTTTTAGGCAGAATAAGTCTGTTTTCCCTATAGTTAATATTAACTCTCAATAAATAAGCCATTAGATATATAGTTTTATCTATAATATATTATCCTAATTCTCACAGGTCTATAATTAGACTGTGTTATCTTCAATGTGACTGCAGCAGAAGATAACCCCCTGGCTTCTCAGATGCACCTAAATCTTTAGCGCTGACAGTGAGGCTTTGTTCTGATTGCTTGTTTCGAGTTTCATAATCAGAATTGCCTAATTGAGTAAGGTACTCAACGGTCCAGGGGAGTGTTGGCGCTTGAAGGATCAATGGGCTGAACGAAAAGTCGTATTAGGCAAATATTCAGGAGATCATCCATGACGAGTTTGAAACCAAGAGCTATCTTCTGGCTGAAACAGAAATTGACTTCAAGCAAAGCGGCATGCGGCCGGGGCTTCTGTCGCGAATATGGCTGGCTACCCGCTGTTGACCATGATGTACAGCGCACCAGGTACCCGTAGCACCTTGACCCACCCGCTGGGCGGCTAGAAGGCCCTAGCGCTTCTGCTGGCGAGCCCAAACATCCATCACAATTAAATATCGAGAAAGGTCATTCGTGTAAATCTTGAGCAAATAGAGGGACCATGGTATGATAGAAGACAATAAGAATTGACACTGAAGTGAAATAATTACATCCTATCTGTTATGTACCCATGACCATCACCAAATCACAACCTCCAACAAGTCATCAAGCAAAGTAGGCAGAGAAAGCAAGCAGACTCAAGATAGCCGCAACCATGGCAGGTTGGCCAGTGGGACAACCCGATGCGCCGTTCATTTCATCCTTCTTCGTATCGTCCTTCTTCGTATCCTTCTCATCGGTCGATTTCGTCGAGTCGCCATCAGATGTCAATTTCGCCTGGCCAAAGTTGGCGTCAAACTTCTCGCACCAGAGACCAACATAAGAGAAGTCTTTCGCAGTATAGCCAGCATCCAGCTTGACCATGATGTCCGTCTTGGAGGAAGTTTCGGTGATTTGCTCTTTGTTGATACGGAAGCCGGATGAGAGGTCCTCGGTCTTGGATCCCCACCAGTAGAGAGCAGGTGCGGATGCGTCTTTGAGTTCGTAGTCGGTGATTTTGAGTTCAGTGTTGCTGACGACCTCAACTGTGCCGCCAAGTCCAGCGTCCAGTGAGGACAGGTCACCAGAGTCGCCCGTCTTGGCGGCCATGGCAGCAGATGCAAAGAGAAGAGCGGCAAGCTTGAAAGCCATTGTGAGAAGAAGAGATGTATAAAATTGAGGTTTGAGGTAAATGTTGAGTTTGCAGAAAAGTTGCAGTAGATGGAGGTAGATTGTAATCTGAGTTCTGATGAAGCAGATTTCATTGTACTCTCTCAATCTTCTTATATACTACTGCACTGCTTCGCCTCAATTCTATAACAGGCAATTCATATGATACAACAAATAAACCCCAGAAACTATTATCCGCCTCGGCGTCTGAGGCCAAATGTTTCACAGCAGGGCTTTGCTTAATTTTACTGTTAAAATTAAGCTTGTTTCCATCCGCATTGCCCAAAAAGGAAATTCTGATTAGCGATGGTGGTCAACACAGCCAGCGCCCGCACCTCCAAGCATAGCCTCGACGCCACGTCAGGGATAGGATCAGATCGTTTGATCAATCAACAATGTTTCTCGTTTATCATGCTTAAATGTTAATTTCTCAGCCCCAGGTACAGCATTAATTCTTTGGAATCCAGTTCAGCCACGGGATTTGAATGGTAAGTTTGATCAATCATCAATTGTGATGGCTCTTTTGCACTGCCATGCCTTTGACCATATGAGCTTGTCTGTCAAGTATTTAGTGCCTGTATTCTCCTTATTCATATGCAATATTCTACCATCAATCATTCACTTTCACTTGCGCTTTTGTATCATTCTTACAATCCGAAAATGACTGATCCCGTGATTATCGATCGCTATACGGCTGCAAGAGTTTACTTTGGCAGCGTTGTTGGCTTAATCTTCCTGGAGTCACTCATTCCTTTCAGCATCTACGTCTTCCAAAGATACAACACATGTGAGAGCTCCATTTGTCCATGCTTGGGCTTCGCTAATTTATCCAGATCGACGACAAGATCGAAATGTGTTGCACTGGAGTATCACTGTCTGGCTTCACAAACTACACAGCTTCCAACTTCCTCTCCCGTACTTAGACTGGCACGTCACCGATGCCGCTCGCTTCACAGCTTTTCTCGCACTGAACTTGATCTTCGGCATACAATCCAACGAGTTCACCGCCGATTATACCCTGTACGGCTGGCTAGCAATTGCCAATGCTGGTCTCGCTCTGCTGATGGCATCCCGAAACAATCTCTTCGCGACCCTCTTGCGTATTCCCAGCCCCGTCCTCCTTCAATACCATCGTTATATCGGTCTTGCGACAGTTGCTCACGCAACAGCCCATGTATCGTTCAATATCCAGCATTACATCGAGACAAAACAGGTCACCACCAGCTTTGGAAACCATCGAATCCAGGTTGGCTTGATGGCCTGGATTGCTCTGGCCTTACTCTTTCTTACAGCCCTACCGATTGTTCGACGCCGCTTCTTCGAAATCTTCTACTACACACACTCTTTGTTCTTCATTTTCGTCGTCGGGGCTTTGATCCATGCCGCGCATGGGCCGGAATTCATGCTTCCAGGGCTTTTGCTATGGGGCATCGATCGAGCGATCCGATTTGCGTACAATTTTCGCACTATTCAAGTACAGAGTGTCGAGGCATTTGAAGGCAACGTAACAAAGTTCAAGGTCAAGGGTCTGAGGACTCGCACTCCCGGACAGGTTGTCTGGCTTCAAATTCCAAAGGTGTCCTTTCTGAACTGGCATCCATTCACTGTCGCCAGTGCACCGAACGATCCCGAGAAGACTGCGACAATCGCCATCCGAGGTCTCGGGGGCTTCACTAAGGGTGTACAGTATGCCGACTGCAGCGGCGATGTGAACCTGCACGGATGCTCCTCCTTGGACTCGAACAGCATGATGTCTCGCCCGCTCAAGATGCGTCTTGATGGTCCATACGGTGTTGGTTCAGTGTCCTGGGGCTTACTGCCGGTGACTGTCCTCGTCGCCGGTGGCATTGGAATTACGCCTGGGATTAGCATTGCGTCTCATATCATCAGACAAATGGGTATTGATGTAGGCAGTCATTCCGCGTCTCACATTCATCTTCTTTGGGTCGTCAGAGATGCTCATCACATCCAGTGGTTCGCAGATGAACTTACTGAACTTTCCAATGCATGTTCAAAGCCAGACTCGGCAACGACCTTTGAAATATCGATATTTGTAACTGGTGGAAGGCAACGTGAAGTTGACATGAGCGGCCCGTCTCACGAAATGCAGGTCATGAGCTCTCCGCAACCTTGGTCTATTCATTCGGGCCGACCAGATCTAAAGCAGTGGTTCAGGCAGCTCAAGTCTAACAACCTTGGCATGGATGCAGCCGTGAACTTATGCGGGCCAAGGCAACTTATTGAGCAAGGGAGGGCGGCTGCATGTGGCGTTTCTGATAGAGATGGGCTTTTCTTTGTGCAGGAGGAAGTGTTTGAGCTGTAGACTGTTGTTTGCGTTCTCTGCGTAGCTAAATACTCAATTTATCATTACATCCCAATTACAGCACTCTTCTGAGGTGATTGTTATCATACAGCCATCAGTTCTCATCCTAAATTTATAGAAAAACGTAGTCTAAATTGGACCCATTGTTCGAGATTTTCCTCACTGAAGTCTGCTATGCGACGAGATTATAACTATCAAGGCCCACTGTTTTTTCTTGTCACTGACCTATTTTCCCAGCGCCTGAAGTGCTGGCAGGGACGAGCCAAAAGAGCCGCCGAAGCCTCAACACCAACGCCACACCTAATCCGCTAACAAAAGCACATCATGATAGTTACAGAAATGGCAAAAAGAACATTCGGAGGGCAATGGGATTGCTCCCGCCAGGGCTTGAACCTGAGGCCTTCGCATTACCGGATACTCGGAATGAAGTATTAGTACGACGCTCTAACCAACTGAGCTACGGAAGCCGTCCGAATGCGTTGGAAGCCGAGATTCCTCACAGGGCTCAGGTTTCTCGAAACAATTCAGGTTGACCACTTTTCTGGTGACTTCTTCGTTCATCTCTGGTATTCTAACCCATTCACTGGGTGCTGTGGCTATATTCGTGCAACTGTACTAGGTTCTCAAAGACTTGCACGAAAATGGCACGCTAAGATTTCCGTAGATGCCGGCATCAATGCCCCAGTTCCAATCTCTCAGCTTACAAGTCAATGATTCGGCCTAAGCTCTCTTTCTTCACAGTTGCAAAGATGCTGACGTCAACCTGTCAAGCTATGGCTTCTCAGTTTAGTGAGACATGGTCTTGTCTATATCTCTGGGTCATGACCTAGCGAGAGCGATGAATCACTGCGACTGGTCGGACTGTACTTGTTCCAGACGTGTTACTTGGCGCGGAAACAGATGGACTTCAATCTAAGGTGAATTAATTTCTATTCGCTACGATCTCCTGCGTTAGAAAAACAGCGGCTCCAATATCCTTCTGCTCATCGACATGTCAATTTAGATGCCTCGGATTTTCCCTCCTACTGCCCATCGAACACCAAGAGGCTCTGAACAGCCACTCTTCCAAACGCACTCGCCCATAACCTCTGTCGTCCACGATGAAAAGGAAACTCCGCCACAACCATGACGCTAATATCCTCTGGCCGTAGACCAGACTTGACCAGCAACTCGAGCACCGCCACGAGCGTTTCTCCAGTTGCGAGAACATCATCAACTACAACCTCTTTGTTGCCTTTGCGGAGTGTACTGGCATCCATCTCAAATCTACCCTTATCCGTCGCGCCGGGTACGTGAGATGATATGTGCGACGAACGTCTCTGAACAGACACCGTAGGTGGGGGAAATTTATTGCTTTTTGCGATGAGAATATGAGGGACTCCTAGTCTTGTTGCCAGAGGCGAGGCGAATACAATCCCACTAGCTTCGCTAGTGACTATAGCATCCACCTTCTCCCAGTCACCTGAGAAATGATGCTTCAGGAGCAAAGTGCATAGCTCGAGTCCTCCCTTCTGTTGGGCGATATTCAGGACGTAACGAAAGTCGATGTCCTTTCGTGGAGAGTCTGGTACTGTTGACACCATGCCAGCCAGGTTCTGAAGCTCTTTGCTCATAAAGGGAATAAGAAACTGGCAGGCAAATGACATGACAGCTTCATCACCATTCGCTTCGTTGTCAAAGGTGAAGTTTGGTGAGTAGATTTCGTCTACACCCATGTAGTCTTCGCAGGCTGTTGTTTTGAACTTGTTTTCGTCTCCCCATCTTCGCAAGTTTCGCGTAGCCTCGCTCGCCTGGACCCGGACGTCAATCAGCCTAGCATCATGAACAAGGTGTGGTAACGTTGCAGCAGGAGCCATCTCTGTCATCCCAGTAATGAACAGCACATCCGAGGCATCTTCTTCCAGCACTTCAAGAAAGTGGTTATCTCCCGCAGAAGGATCCGCCTTCAGTCTCTTCTTGAAGAAATCATTGAGAGACTCCCGGTGCTGTTCTTTGTAGTGTCGATCATTGATAAGACGGTCAGGATCAGCGCCTGTTGCTGCTGCGTATTTCCTCTTGGTCACCTCACTGATGCTGACTACCCTACTACTGTATCCGTGTGCTTTGAAGACGGCAGACCAGATAACAGCACAGTAGTCCTTCCCATCACCGTGCTCACCGGTGACAAGAATGATGAGCTTCTGGGGCAGACCGCTCAGTGTCAGAGGGCAAGTGTGCGTGAGGATGTTTTTGGGGTCGAATGCTTTCTTGAGCTTGACCAGTCGTCGGCGATTGGGACCGAAAGCTTTGGTGGCCAGAATCCTATCCCGAGGGTCAGGTCCAAGATCTGCACCGTACACCCCTTTGCTCATTGGTAGGAGCTCATTCACAACCCGGTAAACCCAGCGAATAACAGCTTCAGCAATGGGTTTTCCATCATATTCTCTGGGCCAAACACCAGTGACGACGCAAGCAAAATCCCAGTCTCTGCAGCCGAAAGCAGTATCTTCGGGTGCAATATGCCTCACGGCTTTACCACCATGCACAAGGTTTAAATAACAGTAAGGCGTAGGACCATCCTTTGCAGCAGACATCAAGACCTTCAGAGTGTCTGGGCTGGCTATGTCCTTGAGAAAAACGCATCGTTTGAAGGCAGATGTTTTACCGCCCCCGTGCCCCGCATGCATCTTGGATACATAAATCTCCTTGTCGAAGAGCTCAATAGCATCAACCGTCTTCGGGGGCGGTCCCGTAGAGTTGACTTGTGAGACACCCTCCATGGAGCATAAGAAAGTGGTCATTCCACAACAGATCTGTCCACCTTCGCAGTACAGGTAATAGTCTGAGGAAATATCGTGAGGATACTTGCTGGATACATCGTGACTCAAATTTGTCAATGCCTCTTCAGCGTTATGGCCGTTTGGATAACCATAATTACATACTGAGAACATCTGGGCTGTATAAGACTTGAAAGTAACGCTGATGACAATACCGAAGTTCGTTCCGGTTCCCTTCAAGGCCCATAATAGCTCCTCATCACGTTCGTGGCGAACGGCATTCGGCGGTCGATGTTGTTCAGGAACGAAACCGATGCAGAGAACTTGGCCGCTAATCACATCAACCATGACAGCACCGACGATAGCGTCGCAGGCGAGGCCATAGTGTCTGGCCAGATGCCCAATGCCACCTTGGAGCCAAAGCCCTGCACCAACACTAGGTCGAGAGCCCAAAGGTACTGTCACACCCACAGACATCGTTTCGCGGATGATATCTCCCGTCTTACATCCAGCCCCGGCGACAACCCAACATTCTGTGTCTACATCTTGGGGCGGATTGACGATGTGGACTTTGTCGAAAGCACTCATATCAACGGAAAGTGCAGCAGGCCAAAGGCAATGATCACTGTGACCACCACCCAGGATCGCCAAGCTAGTTTTGTTGGCCAGTGCCCATCGAACACATAATTGGACCTGGCTGATGTCCAACGGTCTGACGATAGCAGCAGGCCTGTTGCATAGCGCCTGTCGATTCTTGACATTGTAGGGCTTGTGTACCAATGGCACAAGAGCAGTCAAGTCAGGTAACTTGCTGGCATGTCGGGTCATTGCTATCATGATTTCAGGTGAGCTAAATATAAGATAACCTGGGCGATCATCGTCACGGCGCGCCAGTTGACGGCAGATCGTCCGCCACTGCGCCTGACGGGTCTCATATAATACTCCGGTCGTCAAACGGTATCCGACAATGAATCTAGTGAAAGTGTCGATTGCTTCATCGTCATCCTTGATAGCTACAGCGCGATCCGGGACGGACAGCGAACGGTGACTGACCAGGTTGTCGAGAATGAGAGAGCCAGCGCGGTGAAAGATAATGACGATACCGTCAAGCGGGTCTTCAGGCAACATCTCGATAGTATGTTTGATGATCTCTTCCTTATTCTTCAGTCCATATAAGCCATGGCAGAAGAGAATGACGTCGAACTTCTCGCCCGGGCAGCTCTCTTTTATGAAGGGAGCTGGGCGAACGAGAGTCTGTTTCGAAGAGGGAAACGGTCTCTCGTTGTCCCTAGGCGATACCCATCTTTGGAGACTTTGAGTGTATTGAAAAGAGGGCTCCAGTGCGACGTATTTCGTGATCCTTTTCCTGAGAGTGGCCGGCAGGTGCCCTAGAACACTTTCCGGGCCTGGCCCAATCTCCAAGACTGAAATCTTATCTAGTGTTGAGAGGGAGGTAATCAGCTCAGTCAGTTGAGGAATTATGAAGTTCTTCCGGTACGTTTGCTCATCGGACGCCTCGGCAAAGAGGCTGAGCGAATCGTCGTACTCTTTGTCATTCAATGGTTTCCGGGGCGCTTCATCACCAACCTTTTTGAGGGCTTTTTTGAGAGCATTGAGAGTCGCCATTATGATGAAGTTGTGGTGCACTTGGTGGAGGAGGAATGAGTCTCGAATTTAGAAGAAGTTCCTTTCTAGATTTTATATATTGATTACATTGTTCAGAACGAACGTCACTCTATGCACAAACTGATACCTCATGGTGTTCTTTTGTTTGTCTTTATTTGCTAGGCCTGTTTTGGCGAACCGATCTTAGTGACAGTAATGAAAACACAGAGAGATTTCTGGTTATAAATGTAAAAATTAACAATTCGCATTGTTACAACTGAGTAAATTGTCTAGCAGTGCCCTTTGAGTAACAGGCAAATAGCAAGACAGGTCCTTTGAGACAAAGACTAGAGAACAACAATGCAAAAAGACAACATGCACGAGTTTTCACCAAGTCATAAATATACAAACAAAACACTTATGGTAAAGAATCAGCAAAAAAGAAAGCCTCGCAAACGCTCGCAATCGAATATATATAGGAACAGCCCGATGCGGGGGTCGAACCCGCAACCTTGAGATCGCGTACTCGTAAGAGTCTCACGCTCTACCGATTGAGCTAACCGGGCGTGGCTCTTATTGGATGACAGACTGTGCACTGCCTTGGTTTGTGAAGATTGCACAATTGTGTTCAGAGTTATGCATGCTAATGCAAGGTGGCGGCTGCTGCATGAGCTCTTGGAACAATGCACAAGTCTGACACTTCGCTCCAGGAGCAATGCAAGCTTATGCCGAAATCAGAGTGCTTGCTCGCTTGCTTCTACCTCCAGTCAAGCAACATGAAAGGCGCCATGTTTTGAAGGGCTATGCTTTGTTGATGTTGGATTGCCCACGGCATAGTGCAAGACGTGAGTCTTGGAGCACTACTTGTGTGATAACAATGCCGGGGAGCTGGGGAGTGCAAATCATGACACGTAGGCTATCTTCTTGTCGCGTTCGCGACGCGTCTCTAGCGCGTCGAATCAAGTGAGCTATTTTTAGTTTGCTCGCTTGTTCAAGATCGAAGCGTGAATGAAAATGAAGCACACAAATTCGGGATTGGGAAATTCGCTAAACATATTTGTTAATTACACCAAGTTGGTCAGCATACTTACTATGTTTGAGTTGCGCGAAATAGCGTTATAGGCACTAACCAGAGCGTTTCATCATTAACTTGGTGATGCCCTGACGATTTCTGTTAGCAAACGTTTGGCCAGAGTATTGGCAAACATGCAGGCATCTCTAGGGTAGCTCAAATGCTTTGGTCTTGCGATAAGGTACCAAATACGTCATTTCCATGCTTATCTTATCATATCAATCGCACCCATCTTAGCTTCAGGGGGTGTAGTCTACGGGCCACAACAACAGTCAACTGGGCTTGAAGCTTGGCATTGATGTTTTTAGTGAAGATACTCGCACAACAACCGCGATATTTTCTTTGTTCTGATTTCGCTTCCTTTGAAAACTTGCATCTATCAAAACCATCCGATTGTTAAGAAACATCGCTAACAAAAAGCCCATTGGGAGGCATTATTTCTCTAATCTATCAGGTCCTTGAGAAATTCCGTCAACAGGTCTTCCCTCCATACACTGTAGTACGTCTCTCCCAGGTACTCCTTGTAGACCGCCCTTGGTAGTCTCTCTGCCATGTATCGTCCCATTTCTGGTGATGTATTCTCGTCTGCAGACCCATACCACAGTCTGATACCCTCGTACTTGATGTCCTTCAGGTTAAAACCCGAGGGCTCAGTGTTGAGCTTCATTTCAAGGCCATGACCTGCCCCTCTTTGGGCATAGACTTGCCTGAAAACCCTGCAAGCGGACTGGAAAGCGCTTGGTTTCTCCAGAATCTCTCGATCTTCTGGTTTAAAACCCTTGATCTGTTCTCTCCAGACTGCTTCCATTTTGGTCGCGTCGGTTTCCTGTGCCGCAGCGAGAAAGATGCCCTCCATGTACTTTACGAACTCTTCGTTCTGGTCTTTCCAGACCATGATGAGTTTCTGAATGAGTTCACTTTGGCCGGCCTGACCTGCTTCCCGAGGCCCGACACCAGCGCATATGCCAACCGCCAGAAGCTCCTCTCTAGGCAATGCTTGCGCGCAAGTAAGAGTATACCCCGTACCTCCACTTGTTCCAATGATGTGATAGTTGGGCAGTCCAAGATGCTGGATCAAAGCTCTCAGATCGGCCGGATAGTCTGAGACTCTACGGTGTGGATAGAATGTGGAATTCCCAATACCCGTACGGTCTGGGGCAATCCAGCGGACGCCCAGCCGTTTAGCGAGAGGGTCTTCGAACCCAGAGAGCGTAACTCCAGGATCTGGTGTTCCATGGATGTAAAGTAGTGGCGTTCCTGTAGGATCACCAAACTCATGATAGCCGAGACGCCTACCATCGGCTAGGCCGATGACCTTGCCTGCTGCTGTCGACATGGGCCTGCATCGCGTGGCCGCTGTTCTGGGTATCCACGTGATGGTTGACAGAACAGGTTTACTGACGACGCGTTTGAACGCGACAGAGAATGACTGGCAAGAGAAACTTTGCGATAAAAATGTATTCATCGGGTCGGTGTTGAAGAATCTATGATCCGCCCGTTTGGGCGAGCTCATCCTTTTGCGGTACTGGACCGACACACGGCGGTAATGCTGACCCGACATATTTCGCGGTTCATTAACATGAGGGGTCCATTACATATCCAAGTGCATGAGTAGCGATCCCTACGTCCGCGCGGTCTCGAGAATAAGGAAAGTCCTGTTCAGGCCTTTCGCAAACAATCGAATAATGCGATCAGAATCGGTCTTGATGCATTATAGCATCAGCCAAGTTTACTGAACGAGCTTGAGAAAGTTGCGATGAAATAGAAGCTGCGGCTCATCATGGACAGCAACAACGTATCACGAAAGTGGATATCATGAAAGTGATTTGAAAGCTAAAGAACGAATGGTAGAGCCCTCATAATGATCTCATGACTCAATCTGAATACACCTATAAGCCCCCAAAGAACTAAGAGTCGGTTCGATCCATTTATCGAGCAGCAATATCCTTCTTCAAAACCTCGACATCGAAGTGTGAAAGCAGAGTGGACAGCAACTTGCTCTCATCAGACCCTCCTATCTTCTCCAGATGCTTGTCCCGGTTGACGACACCCATAACAGCGTGCCAGTTCGAAATGTTGACATCCATATATGGAGGGAGACCGACGAAGGGATTTCCACGTTCATCCTTCTCCAGGATATCTCTGGCATGCTTCAGCTCAGGAACCAGAGTAATGTTGGTACCCATCCAGGAGTGAAGTCCATGGACGACACTCTCAAGGGCACCAACCACCCAAGCATGGTGGGGGCTTGAGGCCTCGCCGGCAATGATGACATCACCCGACGGCTGGATCACTCTGTTCCACATGGAGCTGAACTGCTGGGGCCTGAAGAATGCGAAAGCTCCAGCAGTGTTGGGATCCTCAGTCCAGCTGTAGGCATGATGATCAACATAGCTCTTACTGATAAGCCTATATAGCTCATCTTCACCCATCTGAGTGTTTCTATGCAATATAGCTAGATCTCGGAGTAGAAGCTCTTTGAGAGCTTGCTCATCGGCAACCTTCTCTTCGTGATCTTTGTTTGTCGACATGAGGCATCCAAGACGGTCAGAGTCCTGCTGCCAGGTGTAAGAACACAGAAGGACGGCAGTCTTGGTCTTAGGGTCATATATGTTGTAAGAAGGATAGACACAAGTTCGAAGAGCGAGGTCAGAGTGGCCTAGACCTGCCTCGCGAATATTGAAGTCCTTGAGATCGTGGATCCACCACGCGTGGCTAAACTTGATGGCCACTTTGCAGGATTGACCATAGCCTAGAGAGCGAATGGCTTGCTTGACAGGGTATCTCAGGCCAGCTTGACGAGTGTCCATGCGGCCAAGACATCCGAGGGTAGTAGTGGCCACGACGGCGTCGTAATGGCGATACTCAGATCGTTTACCAGCCACAATATCAAGCCTCACGTCCATCTTACCCAAAGCGCGGATGGCAGCGACTGGGTTGTGATAGCTGGGTTTGCTAGCGATTCTCTCTTCCATCTTCTTGGCGAGCTGTTGAGCACCACCGAGCACACAAAACCACTTGGTTTCAGGGCTGAACTCAAAGTCAAGGGACTCAAGAACAGTCTCACTGTGAGCTTGGTCATACCAGTCCGTTCCTCTGCAAGCTATTAGTATCAAATAGGCGTCATAGTCGTGGTAACTCACCCGTTAAAGGTCTCAAGCCACTCAATGGTCTCATAATTGTATGGAGGTGGAGGGATGTCCTTGAGGAGCTTCACATTCGGGTTCGCGCTGGATGAATTAGCCTTTGAGGGAAGAAAACAGCATCAGAAAGTACTTACGTGCCCAAGAACTGTCGAGTGCTGTATGTATCGTATTCCATCAGCATCTTCCAGCCTTTGTCACCAGGAGGAGTCTTCTCGGCATCTTCCTTCAGGGCTTGGCGAAGTGGCTCAATGTTGGCCTTTACAACCTCATCTGGTCCAACTTTGAGAAGCCTGAGAGATATTTAGAATTGATTCCGATACCTAATTATTTATCATTTATGAGGTAACTTACCTATGGTCGATACTTCCATCAGTATCAAGTTGAAACGGGTCAACAGTGCCAGCAGATGTCTGAACACTCTGATAAGAAGCGCCCCAAACGTTGATGTCGTTGTAGCACCAGGGGTTAGTGTTGGGAGCGGTAGGTGCCATGTAGTATGGAATGAGAGAACCATCCGGTGCGTTGGGGTTCGTCTTCAGGTCAGTCTTTTCCATGCCAAGTCTGCCAAAGAGCTCGAACGTGCTGGACGGTATAAGCTATCAAGTGACGTGTAACAGAAGGAATTGGCTTACCGCTTCATGACTGGGTTGTCGGGGAATCGCATCGCGCCAACATCATAGTAGTCGTGAGTATCGCGTTGACCACCAAAATTGTAAGTGAACAGGCGACCTCCAACTCGATCAGGACCAGCTGCCTCGTGGATATCGTACTCAAAAGAAAGAGGGATTGAACCCTTCTTCAGTTCGCTATTAAGGTAGTCCAAGACCAGACCTGTGAACAAGCCAGCTGCACCGGCACCAATGACACCGATCTTGATGACTCGAGGCTTTTGAGCTTCATGATCATGAGGAGCGGACTTCTGCGGGGCAGGGGCACGAGGGAGCTCAGCGGCCTTGGGGATATGAGGAAGGGAACCCAGCTCGGAGGAATCATCGCTATGTTCAAGAAGCGCATTCCAATCCTGTCGAATGGCTCTGTTGATGTGCTGACGAGCCCATTGGTTTCTGATGGACAAATCAGAGTTTAGATCAAGGACCGACATGTTGATAACTGCAGACTAATAGATATGATTTGAGAGAATAGTTACAGGGAAGTCTGTACTGAGAACTTGCAAAAGAACCATGAAGAGCTGAGGAACTCGAGATATATAGCATGGTCAGCAGAGGGGCATTACGATTCAAACGTCATTTGTATCTGAAGACATTATCCGCCTCCATTCCTTGAAGTTCAGCTGTCCATGCAATGATGTCTACGAATGGGAGATTTCAAGGACACGGATTCGCCTACGGAACGCAACCATCACATGCTGCGCCGTGTTCAGCTTGACGCAGAAAAGCAATACTACAACGCTGACAGCTGCATAATGCGACCACGAGAACGTGATCCTCCAATAACTTTTGAGCTGGGGGAAAATCTAGTAGAACTGAACCTAAGTCCCAAGCCATATCTACGCATTTCGATGCAATATATCCCATAAAGGTCAAGACTGACTGCTTTCTTTAGCTGAAGTCCCATCCGGGGTTAGGAATGTGACAGCCGGCCCGTGTTGGAGCAACGGGAGAAATGGAAAAGGCGGGGGTGGCACAAGCCATAACAAACCATCAACGACACTAACGGAAAGTGTGAATGACGATCACTGATGGGAATGTGACTTGGACATGGAATACTCCGTCGTGGACACCTTCGGTGGCGCCCGAGCAGGACGTTTACCCCTCTTGCTTGAGCCTACTAGGCTAGGGCGCTGATGTGTCTGGCCTCATTTTGGTGCAGGCAAATCTGAACGGATAGGCCAAGAGACGTGAGCTGGCATGTCATATCGTATGCTCGGTGATACAATAATTACGCATCATCTGAGCTATGGGATGACTGCGGCCTATAAGGTTAAGCTTTAGGCTGCGAACACAGGTAATCAACGCATCATCTGAGAACCGTGAGAATGCTCTGCTTTTGTCATCTGTAGAACAAAGGCAAATTTATGTAATTACTCATGCAATCAGGCCCAGATGAAATACATTCACAAGACATAGGATGTTGTATTAGAGCTCAAGTTTAAACTCATTATACACTGGGTCAAAAAGCCGTAGGGCGCCCATAGCAAAGCTACACATCCCTTGTATGCAATCCCAGCCGCCCAGGTCATATCATTATCTAGTGAGATACAATAACTTGAGACAGCTTGTGACCAATGGTTGGTGCCAAAGTACCAACCGTCACGTGAGGCCATGAAAGACCATTGAAGTCAAGGGTAACATTCTGGGAGTACTGAATCTGAATGTACTCAATGTTGACTGTCTTCGCAGCAGGAATGTCAATGTCGACCAGGAACCTGGGGACGGCATCACGTGGACCGTGAGAGGCAGGAGAAACAGTCTTTTTGTCTGCCCTCTTGCAAGCAGGAAGGTGAATCTGGGTTCGAACTCTGGAGAGCCAGTACTGGGCCGTGACTCTGACGGCATTCGCGTTGCCGCTTCGGGCTGCGACTGAAGCAGAGGTGACACCAGCGTCGGCACCGATGAGGAAACCGATGTTGCTGGTTCCGCCACCGAGGTTGGGGTTCTGAGCCTCTGAAGATACCTCAAAGGTTGTGTTCTCAATTATGTTCTTTCCGATGTTGGCGTTACGGAGAACAGTGTTGGGATCAGTCAAGATAGCCTGCGTGATGGTACCGGCCTTGTCAAAGCTTGTAAGATCCTGGGGGAGACGGTGAGTGTTCTTGTTGGTGAGAGTCTGATTTCTGAACGCGAATTTCTGACCGCTGGCAAGAATGATAGGGGTGATGTCAACTGGCGAAAAGACAGGCGCGCCCTTGGCAGTGATAGTTGCTGTGAAAGACTGGGCGTTGATGGAAGTTCCATGAGGGATAGAAGCCATGCGGGACAGAGAAGCTGCAAGAACAGGCATCTGCTCGCTGGCGGGAACGTGCATCCACAGACCAGGCTCAAAGTGAATGACGGGCTGCTTCTTTGGGGGCTTCACCATCTCGGTGATATCAGCAATTGTCTGGGTGTATGGCACACCATTGAGCATGATATCAGCCTGAGTGTCAAGACCACGGTTAGGGACATCATCAAGGCGTCCTTTAGCGAAGGCTAGGGACTCAGATGTAAGGTTGAGCTGAAGGATGTTGTCATTAGGATCATTGGGTGGAGGTAGAATAGGAAGAGGTGTAGGGGTAGTCGTTCTTTTTCTAAATTAGTGGACGATTCCGCTTGTCATTCAGGTGTTTTACGTACCCATTGGGTCGGAAAATGGTGTTGAAGCCGAATCCGCTGTAGGTTCCAAAGAAGTGTGCCAGAACATCAAGCTGGGACATGGCAACATCACCACCAGCGGGGTCAACACTGGGGAAGCCATTGATGGGGACCAGGTTCTCTTGGTCCTCGGGCTGAATGGGGTCAAGAACGGTAGGACCGAACTTGAAATCGTCACCCAAATCCATGGGGACAACGGGAGCAGTAGGGAGCATCATTGTGTTGGTGTTGAAGTTGTTGCAAGAGATTTGAGTGGACAGAGTTTGCGGCAGTTGAAAGGGTATTCTCGCTGGCCTTGATTTTATATATCTTGTATTCGTATTATGAGCTTGGGTCATGTCATTCAGCCCTAAGGGAGTGGTTCCCTCCATCGACGAGCGGCTGAGCTTGAAAGGGTCTGGAGCTTACTCCTTGCTGACCAGTAATAAGACATACATTATAATCCAAAAGAACTTCAGTATGATTGGCTCTCAATCATCCATCGTTTGAAAAGCAAACATTTTAACGCTATCACATGGGATACTCTCAAACCTATCCATCCGTCTCTTTACGGACGTCGCATTCCTTGTCCTTCATTCCCAAGTACCGGCCCGTACCTAGCCTTCGAAACCCATCCATAAACAAACCAATGGGCACTAAATCATTTTAGCTGCAAACCCAATCTCACTACCCTGAATGGAATGCGCGTGGTCTAGACCGGGACATGAGGCAGCCCTAAACCTCAACAAATGCACACTATGAGAAAAGCTGAACTCTGTGGCTCGAGCTATTGATAAGCCATCACTAAAATACGGTAGCCTTTAGACCGTTTGTTCTCCCTTGCGTAAGCCACATGGAGCGGCACAGTTCTGCCGTGCGTGAGCGAGCACCGTTTAACTAGCGTGAATAGCTTGTTACTGCATTCGGTGAACCATCGTATTTAGAGGCCGCTTATTACAGAGTATTGAACGTTATTCTCCAAAGAGAAATCCCTCGAACTTTAATCGCATTTCCAAGGGATAGTCTCAGAATTCGCCATTTACCGTTAATGTCTCACCTTTCTTTTAGCCACTCAATCACCATATCAACGCCATGTTTCTGTTTCCCCTCCTCTCATTCAGCCTCCTGCAGTGCATGCTGACTACAGTGCTGCAAACGGTATTGGACGCGCGTAATATTCTGGCGATCTCCGTCCTGCTGTCACAACCTTGGCGTCAATAGTGCGACTGAGCTTATTATGTCTCATGCAAGCCATGACCTCCGCAAACAGTCTCGAAGTGTCTCTTTCCCCCCCACTGGAGCAGAGCTATCCGTAAAATGTCGGAAGTCGGACCCCGTGGTAGGATGAAACATGCCTAAAAAGTGGCTGGCTGAATACTGCTCTGTTATGAAAGACTATTGATGATTGGCTGACAAAGATGTTTGTACCACCATCCAATCTGACACGCATGTGCAATACAGTAAGTCTTACGTGTACCTACGTCGTATACGTGAAATTACAGTCAGAATTCACATGATTCTCACGCTACAAGTGCCGGTGTCTCACAGTATCACTCTAGTGAGGGGCGACAGCCAGGTTAGAGGATTCACTTGCAACATCAGTTGAATAACTCCATTGGTTGCCTATTCAGAGATGATCCCTGGTACCAAGCTCAGCCGCATCCCCACCATTGCAGCCACTACGCATGCCTCAGCAGGAATGATAGACCGCTAATCTCTAGTGCGAACCGCCCGCACATGTGCTCAATAAGTCGAAAGCCAGTGCGATCAGCCACTGGCTGTCTTGCTCAGCGGCCAGCATCGCCCCTCTTGGATCTTGGCGAGCAACAAGAATAAAAGGGACGTCTAAAGCCACAATTCTTCTGCCAATCGCCACAAAATCAACGCTTATCACATTCATCATGTTCAAGATCAAAGATTTCCAAGGGATGCAATACTCCCGAGACACTTCTTCTCAATTTGGCCAAAAAGACTACAAGTTCTTTAACCAGCAATATGCTACCACCTCTTACCAGACAGAGCATGACATGAACCCAGCTCTCATTGTCCAGCCCAAGGAAGATGAAGATGTCATCAAGGCTGTTCAGTGGGCGAGGGATAACAAGGTCAGCGTCGCTGTCAGGTCGGGTGGTCATCAGTATTCTGGTGCCTCTTCCACCGGTGGCAAGAACATTCAGATTGATCTCACCAACACTTACAAGGACATGATGGTTCTGGAAGAAGTTGGAGTTCCTGATGACAGAGCTCTGGTGCTGGCTGGTGTGAGTAACAGACTGCAAGACTTTAACGACTACCTTCGCTCGGTCAACCTATTCGTCCCGCATGGGCAATGTGCCTAGTGAGTTTAGTATACCGGCTACTGCGAACTATCGAAGCTAATTCTCCTCAGCGTCTGCACTGGTGGTCACGGCCAAACTGGTGGCTATGGTCAACTCGGTCGCAGCTTTGGTCTTTTTGGTGATCACATTATCAAGATTCGTCTGATTGATCACAATGGATCCATTCAGAATGTGACCAAGCAGAGTGACTCTGAGCTCTTCTACGCCATTCTCGGTGGCAGCCCGGGTAACTTCGGCATTATCACCCATTACACGGTTGAGGTTTATCGCGCTTCCAGCTACATGGGAACCGTCGCTGGTCCTAATGGCTTCAAGGTACGAGAAGCTGCCACATAGTGCGAAACTACGCTAACAGTCTCAGGGACCTCACGGTTTGAAGGGTTTGTGGATCTATGAGCCCAAGGTTCTTAGCCGTCTGCTAGGGTTCATCGCCAAGATGTCTGATGAGGGTACTGCCCCACGAGGCTACGATCTTTGCTGCAGTGTTCTCAGCACAGACTTCCCCGTTACCATGCTGTTCCCTTCTCTCCGAGATGACACCATCTGGAAGAAGATCCAGCAGAAGATCAAGACAGCCTTAGCTAAGGATGTTCTGGATCTGCTCAATGGTAGCTTCCCTGCTATCATTGTCCTCTACGCCCAATGGTGTCCTACCAACAAGACCGACAAGTACGACTCTACCGTGGACAACTGGTTCAAGCAGTTCAGAGATCTCCAAAACGACTGGAGCAACCACACTCTCCTGATCAATGAATTTGATGAGGGCATGGACACCATGACTGGAAAGTGGATCTTCCCTAAGCGTCGAGAGTTCGAGCTTCCCTATGTCAAGCGCACCTACGCTACAAAGTCGCAGACTCTCCAGAAGGACGGTTGGGTTGATGCTGTAGTCAAGCGTCTCGACTTGATCTACAACCCCCATCAGAAGCTTGACAACGACAAGAGCGAAAAGGAGGGAGAAGTATACGATCACTGCAAGCTCTCAGTGCAGATCCAATGCTTTGGTGGTAAGAACTCGCGCTTCTTGCTCAACAAGGACAACGGAACGTCCTACAGTTGGCGAGACTCCACTGTCGTTCAAACACTAGACTGTTTCCACGACCCCGGTGCCAAATTTAGGGAATATGCTCTCAACTGGCAGAAGACTAACGATACTATCATGATTGGACCCAAGAGTCCCTTCAGCAAGCAGGATCGCCGTGTGCTCTGGGGCTCCTGGGGAGACTGGGATATGAGCAAGCCTGAGATTTGGCAAGCATACTATGAGGATGCGGACAAGTATAAGAGACTTGGCAAGGCTAGGGCTAAGGCTGACCCGAATGGGACCTTCACAGCCAACCCGTTTGCTGTCACTGCTGTGCGCGATGGTGCGAAATAGTAAATTGCACGCGGAATAGGAGAGAAATATGGATGGTAACGGATGTCTCTATGTACTTAATACACCGTTGCCCTCTCTCTGCATTCTGTAAGGTACCTTTGCCTAACCATTGCCGAGCCTCATCCGTCAATACTCTACTGTGGCCGCCAACATTGTAACAAGAAAACGAGGTCTATTAACGACCCACGCAAGTGCATTGATATTGGTAATCTCGATGGAAGGACTTCATAATTGTTCCAGCCCCATAGCATACACGGCAAGGGCACTGTAGTTGTCCGTATGCCTGCTGGAATGCGAAGCAGCTCGCTGTGTGGCCGCCAAGAGGGCAATGCTGCGAAGTCTGTGGACACTGGACACTTTCCTTCCAGTAATGCCGACGCGTGTATGTGCCTGTGCCGTGGCATATCGGGCAACCTTGTTGAGGCGGCATTTACACTTCGTGAGAACGAGGGGTATGTCTGTTCCCTTGATGGTTATGTTTCCTAAATAAGGCCAAGTGTAAGTGAGAAGATTTAAGATTACTTGCTTGTATTTATAGTACTAGGTTTCAAGGAACAATGGGTTATCAAAAATTTTCAAGAAAGAAATCCGGCTTTATGTACTAAGACCAAGTCGGTGAATCAGTGATATATGCTTGATTTAATCATGACTATTCCCAGATTGTGAGGACGACTCAGAGCTGTGAATCAGTAAAGTCAATGCAGAACAATGTGCTATTCTCACCCGGCATACGTCGATCAAATAGGCAGCATCTACTGCGGACATGTTCACTGTCAGATCGTAATGGAGTATTGTTGGCTTTTCATGAGATATCGATACGTATATGTTATGGCCAGTTCCAAAACCCTCAAGGACTTAAAAGTGGTTTCCATCCGTTCTCTAATTTTACCCTGCCTTTGAGCTTCCGTAGCAGTTGATCGTCATGGAGACCTGAACAGTGCAAGGACTGTAGAAGCGCCATGAGACGCATAATATACTTTACGGCCTAGTTACGTTGTTTTCAGATTAAGATATTATTTTGTAGGCTCGGCACATGCCCTTGCTTTCTTGATCCTTGGTCTGGAAGATGTTGGACTAATGTGAGTCATCGGCAACTCCGGAAAATCATCAAGTGGGCCCCGTTTCAAGTATAATAAGAGAGCCCAGGCCTGGCCTAAAACCGAGGTTTAGCTAACCAGACTTCGGCTTCATTAAAATTCGTTACCAACAAAATGTCAGCTCCTATCGCATCCGCTCACCTTCGCGTGGCCCGCCCAACAAACAACATCGACGCTCTGCTGCCCTTCTACGTCGACGGTCTAGGATTCAAGAAGATTGGCGAATTTCGTGACCATGACGGCTTCGATGGTCTAATGCTTGGTCACGAGGGCGCAGGCTACCATCTTGAGTTCACTGCGAAACGTGGGCATGACGCCGGTAGATCACCCACGCAGGACAATCTCATGATCTTCTACCTGCCTGAGAAAGAGAAATTTGATGATGCAGTTGCGCGGATGGAGAAAGCAGGCATTGTTTCTGTCACGAGCTTTAATCCGTATTGGGATCAGTGCGGAAAGACTTTTGAGGACGCTGATGGGTATCGCGTGGTGTTGGCGAATATGAGCTGGAATTTGTGAAGTGATAGATGAGCTGTCTTGCAAGTGTTGTACTTCGGCTACATCATAATCAGCGATAGTGAGCCAGCTGCAGCTTCATATCACTCTTTTTGTCCTTGTAGACCAGCTACAAAAATTCTAATATACACAAGAAGATCCCATCAAAACCCATCCCCGGAATATTCTTGACACTTAGCCGATGGGGTTTCGGCTATTTGATAAGGGTTCTTCCCACTGAACTTCTAGTTCGCAACCGAGTGATGCTTACGGCCCTTATGCTTGCGGCTCTTTGGCCTCCTTGCACGACAACCCTTTCCTGGCTCTTCCGTAACTTGAGGAATTGCTGTGGCAGTTGTCGTAGAAGAATGATGGTCGCTTACGGCAGGTGGCTTTGCTGTAACGGTCTTGGCGCCCTCATCAGCTGCTGCGGTCTTTGATCCAGAGGCAGTCCGGACTGTCGCCAGAGTTGTTGAACTTGGCCGACTCTCTGACGTCGTTGCAGTTGGTTCAGGACCAGCAGCGGAGGGCCTCGCAGCTTGTACGTCAGATTCATCCAAATGATGGAGAAGAGAGCCCCAGCCAAGTCCATCATAGTGGCCGGAACCTTCTCCCCAAGAACCAGCCCCGCCCTCAAATCCACCGAAAAACTTCAAGGAGTTGTTCAGGTATGCTTTTGTCCAAGGAGCGTCAAGCCCTTTGATGTTGACGTAATGACTATAGAGCAGCTCCCAAGCCGGTCGAACCGCACCTCGAGAGGCTTCGCTGATAACATCGAAGGAGACTATTCCGTTTGTGTAGGGCTCGAATGGTACATCGTTTCCAAGATTGTATCGAGCAAAGTACTCGGCTCTGCATGTAGAAGTTAGTTCAGAAGACCATATCACGGCAGGTCAAAATAGGAATGGGCCCACGAACCCAAGTAGAATACGGCTGTTGTTGTAGGCAAAGAGGTCCTCGCCCTGGTTCCATGCCTGCTGTCCAATGGCACCGAGCACCTGGAAGTTCATCGCGGAATGACCCTGGTCTCGGCCAGATTCTTGTCCTTGGCCAATTGCTTTGCCCGTACCAGGCTCTTCAACGATGTTTGAGATACCGTTATTGATAGCACCATTGCCCTCGCCGTGCTTGAAGTAGTCGACAGCAAAGTCCCAGGTGGTTTGGTTGTCGGTGAGGACCGCGATAGCCATAGCGGAAGCAATGTTGCACTGTTCCCAGTTGGCAAAGAAGTGCTTGACATTGTGCTCTGACCCTAGGACGTGGTTGAGGAAATCGAGATTCATCGGCAAGAATATTTTGTTGAACATGCTGATAACTTTCGATAGTCCGTTCTTTGCAAATGGTTGGTAGTCGCGGAGAAGCTCTGCGGCGTTAGCAAGCTCATAACCTTGCAATCCTGCGGTAAGGTAGGCATCATCGCCCCCGCTGAGGATCTCTAGAGTATCTGCCCAAGCAACAAGGATGTCTGACGCGGTTTCTGCATATTGGTCTTCTCCACTGACTTTCCAGCGCAGAGCAAGGTTGAACGCAGCAGCTGCATCGTGCCATAGGACCTCGCCATTTTGGCCCCGGTTCACTTCTTTGACTGCATTGTTCTTGTAGTCAGCGCTGGAAAATGGGATGCTTGTCAGCTTATTCCATGACGCGGTCCAAGGCTCTTTCTTCTCAGTGAGCTTGGCCTTGATGCGAGTGATATCGGTGTCGGTGACTAGCAGACCGGGATGAGTGAATGCGTAGGAAAGAGGGAAAAGAAAAGAAAACAAGATGGTGTAAATGAGTGTCATAATGAATGTAAGTTGATAACGAGCGTGGCTCTTGGCAAACGAAAGAACGAAAGGAAGAATGAATGAATGAATGAATGTGCAGGTGCCAATAGCTCGAGGTAAGCATATCAGATACACTTTTATCGATTTCGTGCTCTGTAATCATCCCACATTAAGCGCCTGGTCAGGAGCATCAGGCCAAAGTCTAAACCGAAGACCTGAAGCCGCTCCAATCAATCCTGGCCTCGATGAGGTGGTCATTTAACTATACGGCTCTGAAACCGCGCTACAGCTCGAATAGAATCCTTTATTTCTCGAGGCGGGGAAATCCTTATCCTGAAACCACTAACATCCGCGTAAATGTAGGATCGTCAGTACCTCTCTCCAAACAAAGGATAACTGTAGTGGAAGATGTGATTTCAAAT
Source organism: Fusarium mundagurra (assembly GCA_013396205.1). Taxonomy (NCBI): domain Eukaryota; kingdom Fungi; phylum Ascomycota; class Sordariomycetes; order Hypocreales; family Nectriaceae; genus Fusarium; species Fusarium mundagurra. Next base: position 99,059 of record JAAOAN010000016.1, read on the forward strand.
TTACAAGAAGAATAAGATAGGGGACAATTCTTCATTTCATGTCGGCTTTCAGAGGCTAACTCTGGTAAAGCGACCAGGTGCCAGCATGGGCTGGCCTCTCGTGTAGATCCCTGCCACTTAGTTGCCCCAGTCCATCGGCGATCAAGCGAATACCGCGGCCATGGTAGACCAAGTCCTGTCATATACCGGTTCCCTTGTACTTACATCACGTACAGTGTGATGACTTTGTAATCTATCTAGACTGCTGTAAGCGAAGGTGTTGTGGCTTGAACTACTAGTTAGAGTTTTGGAAACTATGTCGGATGTTTCGGAGGAAGAATGTACCATCTAATTAGTCAATGTATTATTTCGTGGTTCGATTACATGTTATGCATAATTATGTACGTTGCATATACTAAATAGCGTTGGGGTCACTGATCAGTGAATTACGATAGCCTGCGTGTCATCTTTCGTTGCTTTCTTTCCCCGCCAGCTACCATCCATGAACCCATGGAGATAGGCTCCTCCTATTAACTGGCAATGGTGATCGGAATGTGGATCAAACTCTCCCTTATACCTAAATATTAAAGGCACCCGTGATCGTGGCACCACCCAGACTCGATCTCCCTCCTGCAAATTCTCCGAGCCAAGTCCTATGTACCCTTTCTCTGTTACAAATGGCCGAAGGTACTCCCCATATAGAAACTGCGAGCTAAATTCCATCGATGAGACAGACTCGTATCCTTTGGTGGCGGCAAGCCATTCTGCATCATGGGGCCAGAACTTATTGAAAGCTTCCGTGAAGTTCGTCCAATTGTTTTCGTCTTTTGGAGACGCCACCACAGACTGCACCGTCTCTCTTATCCATTTTGTGAAACTCGGCCCCATTGATGATTTTTTTGGTGCAGGATGTCCGGCCTCTCCATAAGTATTCTTAGTTATCGTTCGCCAGAAAGCCTCCATTCGGCCTTCACCAGTGACTTGATACTGTTCAGGTAGCATCAGTAACATCCTCAAGAGGCGTGGAAACGGTTTAGAATTCAGAATCTCGCGTTTTGACTCTGCAACGAAAGAGATCTTATCGACTTGCATTCCGCGGATAGTGATCGTAAGCTCACTCTTGTCGAATGTAGCAGGCCAAAGGGCGAGCTTCTCTTCCCGTGTCAAATTCGTGTCCGGCGAAAAGAAGAATGCATCTGCTTGATATCTCTTATATCCTGTGACTCTGAGGCCAAGAGGATATCTTACACTCCAGTCAGGAACCCAGGAGGGAAGGTCTGCGCCGTTCAGCTTTACATTGCTAAATCCCTCTGCGCAAGAGAGGACGAGCAGATCCTCGCAGTCTGTAAGAAGTTGAGTGGCGATGTCTAGGTATGTCTTCCCAGGACTGCTATTGGTTCCATAGGTTGGGCACAGCAACGGAGGCAATTGTTCAGCACCTTTAAGGCCTTTGATAAGTCCCAGCAAAGCATATGCTTTGTCCGCGAGATCTGTGGCCTCGCAGTGACGCGATCGTATCAGCGTGTATAGGAGCACATCAGCCCAGTGCCTTTTTGCCCTGGTTGATTTCGTTGCATCTAAAATCGCCGGTACTCCGTAGTTACGGGACGTCTTCAAGCTGCTGGCGGAAGATGGCAGTCCCTTGGCGGGTCGGCTGTCGTAGAACTGTTTCAAAGGGCTCGTTGATATGTTATGTGAGGCCTTCGCAAAGACATCCCAATCTGTTGAATACACCCCACAGCGTAGAGTCACACGCGACGGGAGTACGAGTTCTTGGATGATCCATGATCTGTTCCAGTATGTCCGATCGAAGATCTTTCCAATGGCCTCCCAACAAGTCTCGTCATGGCCAGAAATCTCAGAGCTTCTTCGCCCAGTTGGTACACCCAAAGACTGGAGAATGTTCCGGTCAGCTACCTTAACCATGTGATCGAAAGCTCGCTTCGTATACGCATCCGAGTCTCCAAGCCATGCAACGACTGAATCTGCTTTTTCGTAGATCTTGGCCATCATGTTACTGACTTGGTAACTCCTCTCGATGAGATCACCCTGGTTTATGCATATCGCGTCGATCCAGAACTCCTCGTGTTTCAGATTTTCGTCTTCCTTCACCTGGATGAGAAAGTCTAGCAGGTTTCTAGCAACTTTAAGCTCACCATCGCCAACTTTGATAGACGCGACAGGCTCGTCTGTGTATGCTTTGAAAGGCTCCTCGTCAATTGGGGCTCCCCATCTATATGAAAGGGCGTGGTATACTGGCAGTGGTTCCAAGCTAACTACTCTTAGCTTCCAATCTGCTTCGGTGATATCTGCAGCCCATTTGTCGAGAGACACTAGACGCAATTCACCAGCTTTTACGGGAAATTTAGAATATATCAGATCCATGGGGCCCTAATATGCAGCCAAAAAAAAAAATAGAATTGTCTTGTTGAAATTGATACTCTGGATTAAAGAAGCGAATGAAGGCCAGGAGAAGTCCTGCGATACAACATTTGGCCATTCCTAGCTCTTATTATTTGTCCCTGGAAATTGCGGCTGAGATGTCTCCTCTCTGTGTTACCAATGATATTTGTCATGGATGTGAGACATTGGTCTAGACTGCCTGACGCGGGATTTGTTGGCGTTGCCTTATTGGCTGCAGAAGAGGGGGACTTCGTCTCACTGCCTCCATGAGGCCAGCGATACCTTCATAGATATCTGACGGGTCATGAGCTTTATCTTTTGGGCTTTCTATACTGCCGTATCTAGGATAGTCCTGCTGTAATTGCATGTTTGCATTGCGACAGTTCTCTGCAGTATAAGTGCATCTAAACCTTCCCCTCTATGCATACTGGCTTCTGGCTGTCGTCACTTCTCCCATCTGTTCTAATGTCGGACCTTTGCTCGTATCGCTTCACCTTTGAACCTGGTTGGTTTGTTGACTATTCAGTGATTTCTCATTCATGTCCTAACTCGAAGCTTACCACTCAACCAAATCTTGGTCTGCTTCACGACCGCGAATGGGCTACGCTTCTTGATCACGTCAAGCAACTAAATTCGCGGAGCAACCCTGACGTCTCACATAAGATCTTACTGGTCGCGCGGCATGGCCATGGTGTTCATAACGATGTGATGGAGGAAGTTGGGTCGGAAGAATGGAAGGTATTCCTCTCCTGATGTATCGAACATCGTTGCTACAAGCTGATACTCCTTAGAACCATTGGTCAAAGCTGCCTGGGGACGCAAATAGAACTTGGCTGGACGCCGAGCTTGTTGAGAAGGGAGTCAAACAAGCTAAGATGCTTGGGACAGTTTATGCCGAGGGCATCAAGCATGCAGGTTTCCCTGTCCCAAGCACTATCTATACCAGCCCGCTTGCTCGAGGCCTTGAGACAACGAGCCTGATTTTCAGAGACATCATTACGGAACGAGGCACTGAATTCAAACCTGTTGTGAAAGAGTATCTTCGAGAACGACTCACCAATCATACATGCGATAAGCGGAGGACGAGAGAGTGGATTGAAGCCTCTTATCCTGACTATGAGTTGGAATCAGGTTTCACTGAGCAAGATGTGTTGTGGCATGCTGACCGATCAGAGTCGAATGAAGCACATGTTGCCCGGACACATGAACTACTTGAAGGTGTTTGGAGACATGATTCTGGATCATGCATTGCTTTAACCACTCACTCGTTCACTATATCTACTATCCTCGAAGCCATTGGGGCGCCCCAGTTTCGAGTGGGCGAAGGGGCCATGGTGGCACTTTTGGTCAAAGGCGAAAAGGTCAACGAAAAATGAACTCTCAAATGGAAATTGCAAACTTTGGAAAGGGTCCATCATGTTTTCCCTCATAGATTCATGTATCACGAAGTATTGTATACAAGCTGTCCATCCCGATACCTATAGCCTCTACTGTTATGACATGTTTCCTCCCGTTCCAGAAGCTCTGGGGTTTGTCTCAGCCCCTTCTTGCACAAGACCATATCCCGCCCTGGCATCGCCTCTTTCTGCACCTAGCGCCCCGTTCTTTGAGGAAGGCTTCATATCAAGCATCACTCCTTCTTCTCGGTATGCTTGTATACCAACCAATACTCCGACAACTGCTAATGAGATGCTCGCCGCGTAAACAGATAATAGCTGAACCTGCTTGTACACAAGCAGAGTAGTCTGTCTTTGCCGACGGCATGGATACCTCGTCGAAGCGTCCCCCTTCCCAGTCCCTGATGGCCTCCCGTTCGACGCCCACGCGACAGCAACAAAGGATGGCTCGGAGAGAAGAGACATAACAATATCCTCGTAAAGCTTTTGGATACCTTGACGCAGATCTGTGATTGGAAGAGGGTTTATCTTGGACCCTAAGGATGTGAGGAGAATATACGTCGTTGTTACGTTGTTTGCCGTGTTGACAGCTCCCCCAACATATCGTCGGAGTCCCTCGGGAATCACATGATAAGCAGCTGTCCGGCGATACTCTTTAAAGACTTGAGGGGGTACCCGGTTGCTTTCGGGAATCTACTGCTTTTTCGATGTCTTTCCGGAAGTGTTTTCCGAGACTAGAGTTGTGTTGACAACCTTTCTAACATACTCACGGTTTGTTATCTTGTATAACTGAGCACCTCTGACGTAGTCAAATAGGACAGTGTAGTTGACCTCGTAATGCTCACAGCCGAATATGATGGGCTTGTATGCTTTGTCCCAGCTCTTATCCTCCTTGTTCTTTGGTTGTGGCTTGTTTATGTCTTTGACAGTTGCATAGCCGACCCAAATGATGGCTCATTCTTGAAGATACCCAAATCCTTGGGCCGCGGCCAACTATAGGTGGTGTAATTCTCCCTGGCCGCCATGGAGGTGAAGTTACATAACCCTTCTGGCGCAAGAACCGAGGTATTGAAAGGCGCCTCAGCGTCACCAAGCTTCTTTACCTTCGACCCAACAGCAGGAGCCAACTCTTCACATTTGTACCCAGGCGCCAGAAAGTCAACAACATAGGTGCAATTCCAGCCGTCAGAGCAGCCCTCTTCAGCCGACTCATGCCTCACAAGGGGTTCACGCATAAAGACCGCCTTATTCGAGAAAACAGACATATACATGGAACTCGCCGCGTTCAAATAGTCAAAATGCGTCGAGTTGAAGTCTTTAGGCTTCATGTTCCAACCAGTGGTATTGAAATGCGTCACAGATTTGAGTGTCTGACCATGCACAACTGGTCTCTTACGCCCATCAAAGTTGGCCTCATTGTCAAAGTTTAGCGTTCGGACAGATGGACACGACACTAGCTCCCCCGTGACTCCGGCCACGACAGCCAGTGTCTCAGCCGTGAGAACTACCACCAATGGTGTAATCCAACAATAGAGAGCTAGCAGGGTTCCGATCTTAGATTTCCTGATGGAAGACCTTGTCAAGAGGGAAAAGATGTCGCTATCGGCTGTGAAGACCGCATCAACTGTTTCAAGACGCGCCATCTTATGGCAGGCAACTAGCCATGCTCGTTGCTGAAAAGCCATAGCAGCAGCAGTTCCTAGGCTTGCTTTAGCGCAAAAGGCAATTATTGTACCATATCGCAGCATGAGAGATTGGCTGGTGGCTTCGTGTCCGTCAAGGCTTAGGTAGAAGAGATGATGGCCGCATGCTAGCACGGTACCAAGAACGGTCAAGAGACACATGTTCCACGGTTTTAGGGTGTATGCGCTCCATTTTTGGGCGAAACTTCCGTCTGTCGTTGAAGTCCTAAACTTGCTGTTTGTCTTCGCCATACCCCCAGTGAGATCTAGGATCCCTGGCTTGCTGTTTCTAGAAGATTGGTATGGGGACAGGAGTTCAATCTGATCCGAAGACGCATTCGAGCTCCCAGCTCTGTGATGACCTCTTAGGTGAGGCGACAAATGACTTTGCGATGACTCCATTTCGAAGATCAGATGATGTCACGAAGAGGATTGAAAATGGAGGGGCTCAAAATCTTGTATTGATGCTCACAGCCTTGTTTGAATTTATGCAGTATGCGTCATGCCATCTTACACAGCCCTCAAAAGAATCCCTGTAGTATGACATACAGTCAGCTCTACCTAAAATCTCCGTCTATCTTGATCTATGGGGGAATCATCTCCGACCATCGTACAATTGCTATGCGACAAAGGAAATAAAGCATTAGAATAATGGTAATGTGGGTGGTGTAGCTATGCTCGCTCGCTGTATTACATCGAACATCTCCAAGGTAATTAGGGTATCATCGCACGCCAGCCTGAACAAGTCGGCTTTCAGCTGCTGGGTTATTGAGAAACTTGGGCACAGAATCCTGGAATCCGTTAGTACGATGTTGCAGAGTTTATGGGAGACGACTTACAGTGGCCATTAGTTTGAAGACGGCATCTTGTGCAGTCTCTAATAGTGATGTCACCTCCTTCAAGGTATCAGCTACTGTAGCATCGAGTGCCTGGGCCTTGGTCATTCGCTGAGCAAGACTTGATCGGATCTTGTGGTTGACGTTGACCTCTCGCGGTGACCCAGGTGCGAGGAAGGTATTGAAGACAACATGCGCCTGAGAAAGAAGCTCGTTCGCTGCGTCGTCGCCCTTCTCATCCTTCAGCATAGTCTCAAGCATGCTCTTAGAGTCCCGAATGATCTCATCAGCCTGCTCGTAGAATGCAAGACTCTCTTCACAGTAAGTCTCTCGAAGGTTCTCGCGGAACAATAATCGCAGTGTAGGGTCGAGGAGGATCTTCTCAAGCTTGTGGCGGTTGCTCTCGTTGACGCCGCCCTTTGCTGATGATGAGTCTGTCTTGCCTTGTGATGAGCAGCGACTCGATGAGCTAGTCTCGACAAGGTCTTGGCCGCGTTGGGAGAGTTGGTAGATGGCGATGGGAGTAGGTTGGAAGAGTTTGCAGGCGGCGAATTGGTTCATGTAGGCCATGTCTGTTGTCACTGACTCGATGAGGTTGTAGTGCACGAAGTGGGTTGCGATGTTGACGGCTTCTCGAAGATCGACGCATGTCGTATTGTCTCGCAGCCACTCAGCAATGACTTGGCCAGTGCAAGTATCATGGTATGTCTTCCCGTTCACCTTGCGTTCTGGTTGGAGTCGGATACCTACTGCACCATCTGAGTAAGGGCCCTTCTTGCCTCGTCCGTCAACACCGATCAACCGACAGAAGACAACCTCGGTGGTGGCTCGATCGACATGGCACTTGTCGGTCTTGAGATCTCGTTCCAAATGCAACAAAGGCCCAGTGATGAGACAGTGCAGTTCACTAAGCTGATCCTGGTAAAGGCCATTTGATTGACAGAACCAGTCAAAGATCATGATACCCTTGGACGTCGGTCTCCATACTCCACCTCTTTGTTGAAAGACCTGGTCGGGCTTCCCATCGGCAGACTCGATATATCGGGCATCGACGAATTGCTGACACAGATTTCGGGCTGTGTTCTTGTTCATGGAGAAGGTTGTTGTGGAGGTGGAGACGACGGTGCCCGATGGGTTGCTAGGGTCAGGCATACGATTTGACTGGGTAAGTTTGAGATTGCCGAGGTTGTGGATAGCATCTTCGACGAGGAATGTGTGTTCGATCTTGATGAAGCGGACGCGATGAGGAATCAGAGGAAGAAGACTGGCGAGGAGGGCGGAGAATAGGTCCTGAAGGTCCTGTTTGAAGTTGTTAGTGGTGTTGAACAAAAAAAGCAAACGTTGTTGTTATAGCCGGCGTTATGTCCGGAACCAAGTACCGACCTTTGATTGCGGTCGGTCATCGTTTGACGCGCATAGCAAACGTGACGATGACTGTGTAATTGTTCCCTTTGACATGCTGGGTACCTGCGTTGAAGCTCGCCTCTGCAGAGTAGTAGAACCTCCTAGATCAAGCATCACTTCAGCTCTGAAGAAGCAGAAAAAGAATGAATGAAGCAGCACAGCTGAGCGGACGATAGCAGGTCCGGGCGACGATGCGATGCGATGGCGGAGCCGGAGATGATAAAGGATTGGAAAGGGGACCAACATTACTCGTGCGGCCGCCGAACTATTCCTCTTTGAGCGAGCCGTGCAGAGTCTTTTCCTCGTGGAAAGCGGAGAACCACATGGCGAGCCGTCCGACCACGCGACTGACTAGATCTAGATGGAGATTAGACTGTTGATTAATCCACGTGCATACGATGTTGCATACGATGTTGCTAGCATGGCATGCTGCATCTTGCAGCAGAGGCTGGGCGTTTCCTTTAGTCCGTGGAGCAGTGACCACCACGCCAAGCACTCCTCCTCTCTGGTGGGCCCTGATAACTCAGCTCAAAACAGGCCAGCCTCGCATGTTATTGTTTTGTTTACTGCACTGCAAGGTTGAGCTTCGATTATGCATTGTCACCAAGGGACCAACCTTTGTGGCCATGACATGACCCCTTTCACCGGAGGAACAAGGTTTGCTTCTAGGACAAGTCCAGTCTAGCATCATCTGTGCAGAGTCTTGGGAGCATCTTTTCCACCAATCATGCATGTTTTGGAGCCTAAAACAGCTCCATCAATCTAGGAAAATTCTCGAGACACGGGAAAGGTTACCCTTACAGTCGGGTTAAATATGGGACAAAACCACCTGGCAATTCGGCCTTCTCTTTCGCTGTGTCTTTTTTTTTCTCTGGCAAGCTGAAACGCCCTTGTAAATTGTACAATTGGATTGTTGTTGGTGACCTTCACCGATGATCGACATGCAACATTGAAGCGACACCGCCGGCTCCGCTCGCCCACTTGGGCTTGCTGACGCTGACCTTGGAGCAAATTGCGCCTGCGGTTCCGCTCCGTGACATGATCAAGCCCCAGCCCCAATCAATGGAAATATGGACATGGACATGATCCGAACATTAACGGACCAGATCTACTGTGGCGCCAACCGACTCGGCCGTGAGATGATGCGCTCCCCTCACCCAACGACTCAGTGAACCACTTGATTTTTGAGGCTCAAGGAGGCGCTAAACGAGATAACGCAAATTACGATTCCACGGCGCCAAAAAGTGGTTCCACTTGGGTTGAAGAGCCAACGGGGGTCGAGTTTGATCCGTCAATCTGGGAGAATGGCTCGCGGGAATTCCGAGGTCTCCCTTCGACCGATTCTCCATGATGCACGCATGAATTAGAACAAAGCTTGTTGATGCCGAAGAAAATCGATTGTTTCCAGAAGACCCTTGACTTGGCTCGCTTTCGACGTGGTGGTTGCATTGCCCGTTTCATCTAAACGCATCATCGCCGATCGTTCCCTTTCTGTATTTCGTCTCGCTTATGCTTATGAGCTTCATCAGCAAAAATGTCCACAGACAATGGATCCTTGAACTAGTTCTCAAACCAACAGTCTGGGTCATTTTGCACTTTTTCTCGCACTGGGGCTCACGATCTTTCATCCTCTGAATCAAATGCATGTCGATCCTCTGCGGATGCCCCAGATATCCGCTTCAATAGTGTAGAACGGCGGGACAACGGCCTCAACCCCGATACACCATTTTGCGCTACAATGTCACTATCACAAATGATCAGTGGGCGGGAGATGAGATGCAGTGGGTTTAGGTTCCGCTTGTCTGTGCTCAGGGCTGAAAGTACCCTGGTAATCTTGTTCAGGAGAATTCATCCACGTGGGAACCCGAAAGTCCGTGGCGGTTTCCATTGGGCTCTTGGGATAGCATTTACCATTTCAGGATGTCGCGATAGTTGAAGTCTATCTTGTTATCTCACTAAAGGCGCAATTGCGGCTCCTGAAATTCCCGATTACCGACAGTCTATCTTATCACGCATAATCACCATGAACCCATGAATGATGCGGCTCAGGCTGTTATCTCTTTGATCGCATAAATTGCATGATGATCAGTTCCGGGTAGCCAACCGCGAATTCCCACACACCACCAATGAAACGGCAGCGAACACGAAGCCGTAACGCCGCCACCGACGCATAATGCTGCATTGATTATGCAAGCTAAACAAGTCACAAACCGGCAGTTGCTAGAACCTTCATAAGACTGCTCATTGGCACTGACTCATGAACCCCTGACAGTCTCTGGCCGGATACCTTGGCCAGCTACTTGCTAGTTCCAAATTCCACGTGGCCGACACGTTTCGCGCGTGAGACCATGGCGAGCAGTCCCTACTAACTCTCGTGATTTCGCAAACTTGTGCTGCTCTGGCAAGACGCAATTGTTCTCGTAATCTGTCTCCTTGACACATAGTTATCAGTAGTCATTGAGAGTAATGTAGCTACTCACTCAGGGCTCAATTGATGCTGATCTTCGGAACCTCTGCGATCAAGACTGATAGCGGCAGTTCTAAAAGGTTGACGACTGCGCACTGAAGTATTCTTGCTTCACAGAAGTGGAACAATCTGGCCGCTTTCACCAATGGCATTGCACTCCAGTAACGCTACATGCTTTATATCATTGGAACAGAAGAAGCTGATGCACAAATCTGCGCAGATCAATCGCCTAAGATAGAAAAAGCATGGTGATACCGTCAATCGTATCTTCAGCAAGATGGGGGAAGTCTAACTATCAAGGCGCCTACATGAGCTAAACATGGACAGCATGTGGGCAACTGGGGAATGATCTGTGCCTATTGGCCTCAGCGGCGACCTGCATGAAGGATGGCTTGCTCACGGACACGGGTGCCGACTTCCATCTTACCCGAGCTCTGATCTGGGCCAGGAATTAGTCCTCCATTGTAATTCTGCTGAAGTGGCTTGACGGCTTTATGTATCCATTCAGGTAGACTTGATGCATGCAAGGCAACACTGAGACATCGCAGCCCTATTGTATCTTTGTTAACCATTTTCTATGATGAAGAGTACAGGGCCATGAGGTTTAAGAGGTTGCTAATGCGACTGCATGACTGTAAGTAGTAAAGGACAAGTGATTAAAGATTGCAATTTCCTCATGCATGGCAGTCAGGGCCTTCGGGAACGCAAGACATTAGAATCAAAGCTTGTTCAGAATCAGTGCCAGCTACCTATATAAAGCATACTTCCTGAAGCTCTACTAACCAATCATAAGTCGTTGCGGGCGAATGGTTTAGTGGTATAATACTCCCTTAGCATAATTCATCTGAATAATCTGGGAGTGGTCCAGGGTTCGATTCCCTGTTCGTCCAAGATAGGTGGTTTAATTCCACTGTTATCCGCTTCTTTTTTTGCATTTTTACCATCTGGCGATTGCAAACTATCTGAAGGCAAGACGAAGTTTTCTTTTAAAAGCTGGCTCGAGTGAGACTTGTGTTACAATTAATTATATAGTATATTGCTTACTTTTTAAATTATTATATTTTTATACTGTAGGGTAAGCCCTTCCATTTCAACACTATCTAGATATAGCAGACCTTGTGTAAAATAGTTAGATGGAATAGATACTCTAGCGTATTAAGAAATATATTTGTCTTTCGGTCCTGCGCTAACTACTTGCTTAGATGCATTTTCTCACTGCTGCGTTTAGTATTCAAGTTCAATCCAGCGCTGCCCAGGTCCAATTGAAAAAGAACCTCACGATTGGAGCGCGTCAAGTTTTAAGCTTACAATTAAGACTGCCAGGGGGGCCAACCCAATAAAACAACCTCACCATTTCCACGGTATCATTCCGCGAACGTGATATATACTGAAGCTACGTCACAAACAGGCAAAAGATCACCTCCAAAGTCCGTATTCCTCTCTGCCAAACCGAGGTCTAAGCCATTTTCGGAGCTACCCTCTCCGTCGACCCAATCAAGCAAAAACGCGTCAAGTTGTTCCCCGCACAAAAACATGTTCACGCGGGGACCCCACAAACCGCGACGAGCAGGGGGGATCAACGGCTTATTATCCCAGAAAAGGAGGTCATGACACCATGCAAGATTTACCGCGCCATTGAGATGCCGCCGCTGGAGGGAAACTTCGTGACATCGCGGCCTGCATGGTCGGTAGATATCCCGAAATTGATCGCCAAGACTATGGGTGACGAGCTGAGGGAGCGGCCGAGGCAGGAATGTGAATATGTGAATTGCTATAAGAAGTGCGGAGGATCGATAGGAACGAGACAAGAGACAGTATCATCCTCGCCTGCACCTCACAGCAACCATGCGCTTCCAATCTCTTCTCTGGGGAGGACTCTTGAGTCTCTCTGCAGTCCTCGCTGCTCCTACTGCAAACCAAGAGCCTCCTACACCCGCCAAGCGTGCTGTTCCCACGTCAACCTTCTCCAATAATGTCATCTTCTCTCCTCCTTCCAACGCTGGCTGGACAGACCCTCGCGTTCTCTATGCCCGATCCATCCAGCTCTCTGACGGCTCTCTGCTGGCAACCTGGGAGAACTACTCCCCGGAGCCTCCGCTGGTTTACTTCCCCATCTACCGTTCTACGGATGGTGGTGTCAAGTGGACTCAGATTGGAAAGGTCCAGGATACAGTTAACAACTGGGGATTGAGATACCAGCCAGACCTTTATGAGCTTCCAAGAGCGATTGGAAAGTATCCAAAGGGAACCATCCTTTGCACAGGAAACAGCATTCCTACTGATCTGAGCAAGACCAAGATTGATGTCTATGCTAGCACTGACGGCGGAAAGACCTGGAAGTTTGCTAGCAGCATTGCGTCAGGCGGCGAAGCTCGTCCCAACAACGGCCTCACACCAGTCTGGGAGCCTCACATGATGTGAGACCCCTTTCCCAACTCACAGAATCTGTACTAACTTAAAACCAGGGTCTATCAGGACAAGCTCGTTTGCTACTACGCCGATCAGCGTGATCCCAAGCACGGCCAGAAGCTCTCTCACCAGACCACCACTGACCTCGTCAGCTGGTCTTCCCTCGTCAACGATGTTGCTGATAGCAACTATAACGCCCGTCCCGGCATGCCAGGAATCACTCTTCTCCCCAACGGCCAGTACATATTTGTCTACGAGACCTGCGGTACCCAAGGCTGCAGAATCTTCTACCGTCTTACTTCCAACCCTCTCAACATCCTCGCAGCCAAGGAGTATGCTCTGGTTAGCAACAAGGGCACCCGCCCCGTCAGCTCTCCCACCGTTATCTGGAGTTCGGTCGGAGGAGCCAACGGAAGTATCATCGTCAGTGCTGGAAGCCAGTCTCAGATCTTTGTCAACAAGAACCTCGGTGCTGAGAACTCTTGGGTCGAGTTTGCTACTCCTCAGCCTAACGCGTATACTCGTGGACTTATGGTGTTCAAGGAGAACGATAACTTTTTGGCTATTATTGGAGGCGGGTGGTTGCCTCCTAGCAGCACCAACCAAGTCAGCCTGAGCGTTATAGACTTGAAGAAGACCGGGCTGTAAAAGATCGCGTTAAAATATAGGAGTATAGAACCATCATATAGCTTGCAATTTTCGAGATTGCAGAAATAACATGATGAAAGCAATAGGAAGTTCTATCCTTATCAGAGCCTAAGTAAGTCAACTCTGAAAGTAGAAGTTAGTGAGCGTGCTGCTCTCTTTTCTCGCCGATACCTTCCTTATGACTTGGCTGTAGTCCTTCCATGATGATTCTAGTCGCTTCCTCCTCTTTGTCATATATCGGAACCTTTTCACTGATGCCAGTGCCATATTTCATTCTGCTCTCAACAGTGTAACTCAGCCATTCAAACGCCTCGAACAACCATTCGCCAGTCTTAGTGCTCGATCCAAACACTGCCTGTGGCATAGTTAGTTCATGCGGCACTAGTCTTTTGAGTCACTCACATGAGGCGTATTTACTAAAGGGGATGAAGAGTCGTCGACATAGAATCCTTCGATGTACGAGCCTTCTGTGGAGCATCTATGCGTAAAGTTCAGTTAGGAGATCAAGCCACGTACGCTTTTATCTTGCTTGTTTGCTAGAATCAACACGGGGATGCCATTGCGCAATCCGTCTTGGTGGCGTATAGCTTGGAAGAGCTCTTCTCTTGCTTCTATGAGACGGTCGTGATCAGCCGACTCGTCGACCCACACAAGTGCATCGCAGTGCTTCATGAACGACCTCTCCATTCTCCAGTATGGCTCAGGCCTGCCACCACCGAGATCAATGGTTTGGAAAGTGACATTCCCGCATCTATAGACTTCAACTAGATGGGCAATCATGCCTACGATGGCAGATATATCTTTTTCATTCGTAACCAAGTGAGAGCGCAAGAGAGTTGGCTTTCCAGCCTCGTCGAGCCCGCTAAGGAGGATGCGGTGGTGACCTGGAAGGGTACTGAATAAGCTTGTGGTTGGCGTGCCTGAGGATGGCCTCAAGAGACCAATCAAGGCGAGGAACTCGCGGGCATAAGTGATTAAGTCTGGCATGATCGTAGAAAGTGAATGGCTTGAGTCCTACCCACCCATGACTCACGGTGCAAGAGGCTTACATGATTTCTCAAATGGCTGCCTGGACCAGCTGGCCAGGGAGTGCGGTTATTGAACACGTAGCGTTAGAAAGCGATCACACAAAGTCGACAGAAATCTGTTTTCTGAAAGAAGCAGACAGATTTCACAATTGAAGTTTGTAATTTGTCTCAAAGCACCATTTTCTCGGTTCAAACAACGGGAGCAGTCAGAACAGACAATGACAGGCGATGAAGGGTGAATATTCAATGCCAAACCCAATCACCGCGGGTCGTCAAAACGGCAAACTTCAAAAATGTAATCTCATTCAAAGGCCCGCGAAAAGTCAGTAGACGACTGGCAGCCTAGAGCTGTGTAACATAAGTCGAAGTGAATCATAGTGAGTGACTCATGAGAGCTTCACATTTGGTGGCGGGGCGATTGGTTGTGACGAAAGCTCATGATTGATTACTCAGCGATTTTATCTTCTGCCCCGCCCCGCTCGACTAAAATACTCAACTACCTCACTCACTTCAAAGATCAATCACGAACTTACCACAATAATCGCCATCTTCCGAGACCGAGCCACATCTCGTCATCATGTTCAAGCGAAAACCCGACATCAGAAACCTCGCGCCTTTGCGCTCCTCAGATCGACGAAAGCTCGCCGATCAAATCATCCGAGATTATCAAGTCTCTATCCCGGAGTCCAGCGACGATGCGTCATCAGGGACACAATCACAAACAGCACTGCGTAACTCACTTCTACCAGAATCGACTTCGTCAGCTCGTTTCATCACACCAACTGAGCAAGGAACCGTGTACATAGGTGCGCATCCCGATCAAGATGAGAGAGTCCTCTGGTTCCAGACAGGGAAGAACCCTCGCTTGATACCAACCGTGTACACTTTGTGGCGCAACCCTAACCTCATTCCACTTCTACATACGCCTGATTTTGTGGTCGAGGAGAAGTTGAAGCATGGCGCCGACTTGATGGTTCCTGGGCTGGTCAAAGCCAGAGGTACCAGCTGGGATACACGAGCAAGCACTGGCGCTGCTGTGGCTGTAGCAGGATTGCAGAATGACACAGTTCCTGTCTGGATTGGAACATGTCAAATCGATGTGCGAAATCTTCCAGATGATGTGCGAGGCCAGAAGGGTGCAGCAATCAAGGCCCTTCACTGGGTTGGTGATGAATGCTGGAGTTGGAAGCAACTTGGCAGTGGCGGAATCGACCCGCCTTCAAGCTTGGAGGGATGGGCAGGACTGGCAGCAGGGTTGGCTACTCAAGCGAACAAACTGTCGCTAGAGGAAGAGAATCAACCAACAGAGTCGGCACCGGCTGCTCAAGGCATTCAAGTCGATGAGGCCCAAGAAGGTGATGAGGTCGAGGAGGAACACGAGCCGACGACAAAAGAAATCGACGATGCTTTCCATCAAGCCTTCCTGTTCGCAGTCCACAAAGCCAAAGAGTCCGGTAGCCCACCGCATTTCGGCTTACAGTTCCCTCTTCAGCCATCCTTCATCATCGCAAACATGGTTCAGCCCAACCTCCGATACCAAAACCCAAAATACTACAACATCAAGAAGACGTCATGGAAGAACGCCAAAAAGTTCATCAAGCATCTTGACAAAGAACTGATCGTCAAGTCCAAGGACAGAAATGGCGGAGAGACCGTCATTCTGGACATTGACTTTGATGACCGGCAGGTATTGGGCTTTCGGCCATATCGGTTGCCGACACCCAAGGTCGCCGGCGGAGATGCTTCAACGTCAAATGCCGGGCAGGCCTCAGGGTCGGGCTCATCTGCAGGGCAAAGGGTCAATATCCAGATGGTCTATCGCGTATCTTCAAAGCTCGTACCGACACTGGTCCCCTCCAAGACGGACTTTTACACCTCGCAGGAGATCTCAGCAGCTATCAAGTCGTACATCGACCAACATCCTGAATTAGGCGGCCAGGGGAACTCCAGCGTCAAACTCAATCCATTTCTCGCCAACGACATCTTAGGTAACAAGCCATCCGACGAAGACGTCAGCTTCCTTGCCGCAGGAAGAATCCCTCGAAGTACTCTTCAAAAGCGAGTGATTGAGGATACCCATCTCTGCCAACCCTTTCACATCATCTCACATGGCGCTCCCTCGCCCGATCAGAAGCCAAAGTCTGGATTACCGCCTCGCATCCTGATAACAATCGAGAAGCGAACCGGTACAAAGTTCGTCACCAAAATCTCCAACCTGGAGCCCTTCTTCATCGACCCTCAGGTCCTTGCACCAGAGTTACAGAAGAAGTGTGCGGGCTCGGCGAGCGTAGGCCAAGTTGCTGGTGCGAAGCCTGGATTGATGGAAGTTGTCGTTCAAGGCGATCAGAGGAAGATTCTCGCCAAGGATATTTTGGCGAGCAAGGGTATTGATGCAAAGTGGGTGGATGTTGTGGATAAGACGAAGCCTAAGAAGAAGAAGTAGAACATGATGAAGATAGTAACCAGAAAGCATCACAAATAACGTTACATTGAAACCAAATTCAAAAACTCTTCTACTCCTGTGATTTAAACATCACCAAGGCGTTTTATGATGATAAACCGAGTGAAAGTCAACAACACCAAACAAAATGAACCCGTATCATAACTTTGCAATATTCACACGGAGCCGAGGTCCTTGCTTCACCCTTAATAAGCTGCCAGTCTTGGCCTCAAGATAAAGCCTGGCTCAAGAGGAACGCGGTTGAGGTCGTTGATCGACACATTATACAGAGGCACAGGCCGCTCGCGACGTGCCTGCATGAAAGCTCCTGGCTGTTGCGATCTAGCCCCAGTTGAGCCCAGGCTCAGTAATCCACGAGATCGTCTTGCTGAGAGAGTGAGAGCGCTACCCGTCGTAGTAAAAGGAAATCGATTAAAGCCTTGATTGCCTGCGTTAGTACGTACAAAGATTCGGATTTCGAAATGATACTGACCTTGAAGTCGTGTGACAAGCTCTAGAATGCAATCGGGATGTATCTTTCTCGCCAGAGCCTGAGCGTCAAGAACATGTGGGATGCCAGTCTTGCTGAAGTTAGAATGGGAAGCATGTCAAAGGGTTTGTAACTAACCTGGCCATTATCATCCGAAACGTCTCTGTAGAACTCGATGGAGCCCCCAAATAGGTAACATTCGATCCAGCGTCCAGATTCGCCAGTCATGGGACGGTTGGTTTGAGGATCTATGAGTCCCACGTAGTTGAGGTAGGAAACATTAGGAGGAGTGTATGAATCGGGGTCATCGCTTCCCTGAGCTAGATAGGCCACAAAGAGATGAGTCAACTCGTGCAGTGTCGCGACCGCGAACATGAACAGATATGATCGATGGCGGGCAGCCATCTTTCTTTCTTGGGAGCTTTTGCGACCCCCAAGGCGTGAAGCGTTCGCCATTTCTGCAACCTTCTGCAAGTAAAAGTCAGCAAGCGTGTTACACTTGGGCATTCGCCGAAATCCGTAGTGAGAACGTACAGTCTGATTGAAGAAGATACCTCCAGCTTTCTTGGGCAAGTAGTGGCTGAGATTTCCATCCCATCCACCGCCAGGCATACGTCTTGCCTCAGCAACAACCTCTGGGCCTCCAACGTTGCCAACGATGACACGAGGGAAATCGGCGCGCAGAGCCCGCAAGAACTCATTGACATATTCTTGCATACGATTGACGTCTCCACGGAAGACGAACCCTCCACCACGGCGCCATTCCCGAGCGACTGTTGCTCCTAGTCTATACAGAGCCTCACGGCCTTGCGGCTTCTCAAGCAGTGAGAGCCCAGCATGGATAGAAAAAGCCAACTTAGCAATTATTTCTGTTAGCTACCAAACAATATCACTGCCCAGGCAAGACTCACTCCTGTGAACTCCAGACTGTTTTCTTGCATTGCCTCGATTGGAAGATTGGCGTGCTGAATACCTATGCCCAATAGGCCGACTCCATTCACAGTAAAGTCTCGTGGCATACTCATGATGGTGGCGAGGTGTAAAAGAATTATGGATATATTTGATGAAATGGTAATGAAAGATGTGAAATCTACAGTATCACTCCAGAGTGATTGCAGACTATTGAAATGCTTGAGAGGCGTTGAAGATGAGTATGAGAATTTATTCACGTTCATGAGACCCACGGCTTTATATAAGGAAGTAACCAGATACTGAATTTCCTGTCGGACGCAAGTGTCAGGAACCAACATGGTGGAATACAGTTTGGAGGAAGCAGTAGGCGATACGCCGTAGCTATGTTTGGTGACATCAGCTGTTCTAAACAAAGCGTCTAGTTCAATCGAATAGAGGAAACCTTAAAGCTCAGCGCTTAACCAGGCTCAACAAGGATGATATAGAAAGTACTGCAATTTGAATGTTGATCATGACCAACAGCTCAGGTTGCAGACAAAGGGGAGACGCCCAGCGCCCTGGTTTTGACCGTGGCTATGCAGTTCATCGGGCCAACAGATGCAACACTAGGCCTCGGCTGAAACAAAAATGATGACTCGTATGTTCTGGCAAAATGCCGCGCGTTACGGTTCGCATCTTCCTAATTCATGTCACATTGGGCGTCTAAATTCTCGCAGAATAGACCGTTGATTGAAACATGAAGTATCATGCTAGTACTTGGGTTAATTGTATACCGACGTGCCTGGATCTGCTTTGCATCAGCCTGTATTCCGTGTCATATGATATGGTGGCCTTGTGGTGCGGGCGAACTGTTAAGCGCCCCCTCAAAATACCGAGCGCCTAAGTTTGAGTTTGAGCAACATCATTGGATATCGGCTATTCTCACGTGCGACTGCGGGGTTATTGGGTCGCACCCAGCAGCCCGTTTGATTTGTCATTCTTCATCACTTCAGTGTGCTCAACTTCATTGAAGAAAAATCGACCCGGATTTCATAAGTTTCTTTCTGACGGTGTTTGTCCTTCAGCTTCTTTCTGTTACTACCATGTCCTCGAACAACCAGAGCGGGGTAACTAGCTTGAAAAGCTTAGATGTTGACCATCTCAGTGCATTCGAGCGTGCTTTGCGACGTATACTGGAGACTGATATAGCAGAGCAAACATATGCAGAAGTACTTGATGGCTTACCATTAAGTGACTCGTATTTGTCTTTCCAGTTCCCGCAAGATGGGCATCCTGCACTTGAACACGAGGACCTTTCGGAGGGCGTTCGGGAAAGAGTTCGTGAACTTCGATCAAACCTTGATATCTCATCGCTGTTGTTTGAGGCAGCTGTAAGAAATGTTCGATGATTCATGGAAGAATAGCAGCTGACGTGTCCCAAGTTGGTCGAGACCTTCAACAAATCGGCGCCGCAGTCAAAAGAGTTCTATTTGAGGCTTGTTGAGCTGCTTGCCGTGAGCTGTCATAGGTTTGCGGTTGACATCTTCCAGCTTGATGAAGTTGCTGAGAAACATAAAATATACGATGTCTGGAGAGATTCTCCCCGAGATATGACCAAATGGGATTCATTCCGGGATCCAACGGCCTTTACGCATGGACCTTATATTGCAGTTGACCAATATCCGAATGGGTCTGCAGATACTGTAGGATACTGGGCTGAAGCCAGAATATTCGGTGGTGTTGTTGTGTTTGACAGAGGCGAGGATGGTACCGAGGTAAGCTACTGCCGGTTAGAAGTGATCTGTGTTAACAAAGCTGCAGAGTCGGCAGCTATACTTCCACGGTTGCCGCCGCAAGGGACCACGAACGATATACCCTCCGACAGACCAGCAATTCGAACAAGTGATTCAATTCCTTCTTGACGAAAGCGAGAGTCATGATAACCCGTTTCCTGTTCTAGCGACCCCGCAGAACCGTTGGCGCTGGGATCCGTGGGATGCAATGGCGCACTACAATATCTACCGCGATAGGTTTGAGCGCAAAATCAGCCCCAGTAAAGGGAAGCCATGCGTTCTGAACTCTATTGACTGGCCCGAAATCAAGGATGACCTATACCTCATCAATGCGATGTTTGAGCGGTTGGAGGGGAAGTCGGTGGATGAAGATGAGATCGCTGCGGCTAAAGAGGGGATAACCAAGATTACTCCCTCATCGCCGTTATGGTCAAACGAAGGACAGCGGACATACAAGGGAATATAGAAGATGCACTGTATCAATAGGACTGCTCTTGGACTGCGTGTTAACTTTCACTATTACTGGACGGCTGCTTATGAATGAATATCTGCGTTGTAAGAAAATCGCGCATCTACAGGTGAACGAGCAACATCGCAAAAGGAACATCGCTTCCACAAACAAGAAGCAAAACAAAAAGCATGAGGCACACCCGACTCGAACGGATAACCTTCAGGAATCAAGCGTATTTTCAAGGAAGCCTCGAAATTAACTGGAATCTGACGCGCTACCAGTTGCGCCAGCGCCCCATCAGTTGGCCGGAGTTGTTTCTGCTTCCAGTCTATACCGATGGGGCCTGGAGCTCGCGATGTGGGTTTGTCTCGTTGCCGACAAATCCCGGGGCGTGGGGCAGAACCAGGTCATGTTTCTGGAACATAGCAGCTTGAGTAATGAGTAGGATTAGTAGAGGAAACGATGGTTGGTAATTCAGGCTACCTGGAAGTACACTACTCCTCAATCATGTGCTCGTAACTGGCCTTGGCTGATATCGTCGACATATAGCAAGACCTTTACGCAGCAATTCAATCTCTGCTTCTAGAGCCTTCTGACGGCATATTGTTTCTTCTGATTCTGCAACTAGCTCTTGAAGCCTCTCGTTGCTCATCCCACAAACCATCGAAGGTGTGAGGATATTTGGCAGCTCGCGGATCAGACAGCTCTCGATTGCGAGGTTGATCACGTTCTCAGTAAAGGTACGTCGCGACGACTAACATTGTTAACTAGTTTCTCTGTACGGATGGGGGACATTTACCTCGTAGTAGATGCTCATGATATCAATGACGTCGTGCATCCCGGATTCTCGCATTTCTCGATCCTTTTCTGCTGTAACTGCTTCGCGGATCATCTTGCGTGCAACCTTTTCCTTCTTGCGGTCGTCAGAGGGAACGGGAACATCGGCTGTCATTAGGTTGAAAACTCGCTCGGCTAGACGGTCTCCCGATCTCTGAGAGAATTCTCTGTAACCGTCAAGATCTAAGGGAAATGCGAAACTCTGTAAATAAGGCTTGAAGAGCTCGTTGATCTTAGCCTCTATAACTACTTTCTTCTCATCGAAGAAAGGATCCAAGCACGTTGTCAGGACGGCTTCAACCCCTCCGTTGAAACATCGAGGCCCGAATACAAACTGCAGCGCCCGATCCACGAATGCCTTGGTAACCTCAAACACGAGCTCTGTATGGCGAAGAGCGATTATGTTCCAGCAGCTAACCTGATGTTGGAGTAGCCGTCTTACAAAATCGTTGGTGTGAGACCCTGGAAAATCGACGCCTCGATTGAAGATTGCCCTTTCCACGACGTTGCTGATGAATTCCTCTTTTGTAATCCATTTTGTCTCCTCAAATTCATCTCGGTCGTAGTGTTCAATAAACTCAATGAGGTGCTTGGGCGGTTTACGTCTTTCTTGCTTATCAGTATTTGGTGGTCCAATGTCATATTCCGGTCCCCTAGATCTTATAACATAATCGAATGCTTGACTCAAATCTCGAATCTGGGCCCTTAGCTTCGTGATTTCACCATGTTGACTGAGGAAGAAGCTGTCATGATACCGCCCGTAGATTCCATCTTGAACAACGCGCTGGAAGTCACTCGCCACAGAAATGAGAAAGGACCTCATTTCCTCTGGGCCGGACCGTGGTGATCCCAGTCCTTCCATGTCAGATTCTCTGAAATGAAGTTTCCAATCAATATCCTCGACTACCAAGGGGAGCGTACTTCGCAAGTGCTGGTACAGAGCATGACTAAGTTTCTTTCTGAGGTTCGCAACGCCGCGATCCACCAGTGGTATGCATGACCGTGCGCTGTCTCTGAAGAATTGGTCTTCGGTTGCATCTCGACTCAAAGAGCTCGGTTCTTCTTCTCGTCTGTTGCAGAGAACATGCCATCCGAGGCTAAAGTGATTCATCGATTCGCGATTCATGGCCGATTTGATGTAATTTCGCTCCTCGACGGTTCCGGGCCGCATAAGGTCAGGCTTTGTGATAATGGGGATGGTGCGTTCTCCATGAGGATCAAACAGTCTGCACTTTGTGAGAGCTGCCTGTTCAGAAAGGGTCTTGTTTGGGTTGATGACGACCAAAAAGATGCTGTCCTTGTTATCTAGATGTCTGCCTGCAAGACTTTGGAGGACTTCAATATTTTCTTGGCTCTTACCGGAGTTTGGAAGCCCTGGCAGGTCCAACAGGCTCAACGGATACACCTGTGGTCCTTCAATTTCTAAGCGTAGCAGGTCCTTTGAGAAATCCTTCCCGGCTCTGTTGATCTCCATGATACTCTTCGCCTCCTCTATGAGATGAGCGAGCTCATCCTCCTGGAAGTCAGAGTTCTGAAGTGTACTACTTCCCTTTGATTTGTCTTCGAATATAATCGTGATGTCAATGCGAGTGAGTGGCAAATCGTGTGCAACCATTTTCGCCGGTCGGAAAACGGAGGTGAGAAATTGCTTGGAGAACAGATGACTTTCCGGACGACTCTTCACCAATGACAACTATTTGTGGAACTTTGACCTTGCTGTTGATGCCGCAAACGCTCAACTTGTCACATATGTCGTGTATGGCTCTGGATTCAGTGGTGTTGAGTTGGTTCAGCACATTGAGATCGATAGCGATATCCATTCTGACTGTGTAAGAAATAATAAATTTGGCCATGCAATTATGAGAACCTGATTGTTTCTATATGTGTTATCTAGTCTGCTGTCTTTTCCAAACAGGCCTTCTCGTGTTGGCCCGATGGACATGGCCTTGGCCTGAACCTCGCCCAATAGTTACACACCCAGAAACCGCGCGCTTACGCTAAGTCGCAATTCGTCTGTGATCCTGCTCTACTAAAACATGCAACACTGCGTGTTTCAAAACTTTTTCTGTTGTGAGGGTTGCGCAAAAGTAGTTATGTTGGTTCTGACATGTACCCCTCCGATACAGCATTTGCCGACAATGCACTTCAAGGAGACGAGAGGAAAACAACAGAGGCTACTCACACCCCCAATAACTAGTTCAGGGTTGAGGCACAGCTGATGGAACTAGCCACTAGCTAGAATATGACACTGAATCTCGAGTTAGCATTGACTTGATTCGTTTTGCTGGTGATAAGAGGCAGTCCACAGGCCGGGCTAGACCATCAATTGTCTCAGCCACTTTCACTAGCTCTGTTGGATCCCCTCACCAGCTCTATGGATGACGGCGGCCTATAAGGTTAAGCTTTAGGCTGCGAACACAGATAATGAATGACAACACCAACTCTTTTCTGTTTCCCCAAGCTTTGCGGCCAACTTTCTCAAAACCACCAGACAAATCAATTTCTATTGCTTTGCACCAATGAGTTCCACGACCCATCCTCTACTGGTCAATATCCACGATGCACTTCGCCGCAAGTTCGATGCTGGAGACCAGACTCTCTTCCAGATGCAAGTTCCGACACAACCCCTACACAGAAGCGAGTTACATTACGATGGAAGTGATTCAGACTCTACACAGATGCTGAAGCCGTCTTCCGTGGCTGAAGCCGAGTTCCGTCTCACAGATGGCATGTTGGAGCTTTCTAACATCGTGGGCGGACCAAATGGAAGCAAACTCTCAGAGAAATACGACCAGGTGCTTTCCGGCCTCATCTCGGCCGACGAGGAGGTCAACCCCGAACAAGCCAATAAAGCATTGCAACAGGCCAGAGATGACCTCAGGTCTTGCGTAAATCGCAACATGGACGACACCGAAGACATTTATCCAATCAATCTTATTCCCAGCGACTGGGCTAAAAGTCTCTCGAACCCGTCACAGCAAGATGATACTGGTGGTGTTCAGAGTCAGCTACAAGACGCCATCAGCCAATGTAGCTTTCTTAAAGCTAGAAGAGACGCTCTCATGGCGGCTCTGGGCGACTTGAAGCCGTTGCAAAAGGCTGCGGACGATGCGAGGGCAGCTGTTAACGCCACAGAAGCGGAAATGGCCAAGCGCTTTACTGACCCAGCTATCGGATGTATAAAGCTCTACTTTGAACAAGCTTGTTCAACGGCACAGGACAGTATTACAGCTATAAAAGGACTCAATGATATGAACAAGATAGAACTCAATGCATTGCTCCAGAAGTGCCAGGAAGGACCACTGAGCGATGAACAGTGGAAATTCCTGGTTGAGCTGCAACTGAAACATGTTCAGAGATCAAATGATCTTGCTAAGGCTATCGAAGCACTGAATAGGGCTCAGGCGGAAGCCTTACAGGCCACCAGTGGTGATCGCGGGCTTGAGCTGCGTGTCATCAATGATAAGATTGCGTCGCTTACTGCCGAAATTGAGAAGTATCAAAACATGCTTCGAGAAACTGGCAGTCAGAACTATGAGGAAGCCTTCGGTACCTTTCAAGGTAATACATCAACTGCAGGATGGGAGACCTTGACCATTGATAGTCAGACATTGGGGCAGACCCAGTCGAAGCTCAGCTGTACTACACCTTCAAACCTTGCTTGGTCAGCCAATCTCTTGTCCTCTAGCGAATCTGGTATCGCTGGCCTTACCGCCGCCGGCCAGGGAAATGCTTTGTCTACGGAAAACACCCACGTCAAGGTAATATTCAGCGCAAAAAGAGTTGCCATCGAGAGGCCATGGTTTAACGCCCAAGTGCTTGGCAGAAGCACTGGTCCTACAGCCTCTAGTGCCGCAAATATCTCAGCAGGTAACGCTGAGGACATTCGCCAACTATTCACTAGCGGCTCGACAATCGATACCACTGATTGTCAGTTACCAGCCTGGACCACTGGTTTCCTTGTTGTCCAGGATATGTGCATTACCCTGGCCTCTCATACGAACTTCCAGGGGAGTCAGGTCCAGGACATTGACCATTGTCTATCATCAGGTGGTAGCTTGCTAGTATTTCGAGCTTCCAAGAATGACACAAATGGGAATCAGAGAACTGGGTACGTTATGAAGGGTGACAACAAGATGATAAATGTCCACATTTCTGCACCTCAGATTCTTGGTTGGTTCACCCAGATATCTCCATAGAATGGGTAGATAAAAGAATAAAGGAACGTCGAGGCTAAGCTAGCCACTATTTTAACCAGTAGTGAGCATGTCCATTTTTCCAAAACTCATCTGAAAGCTGGAATGTGACATGTCAATGGGGATTTTGTCTAACTCGTAGCTGAAATAGATAACTAATGGGCGGCAGTTAACTACGTTGTAGCTGAAATATATCTTGTCCGTCCGTTTACAAGAGATAAATCTTTAAAAAGACAAAAAGGAATAATTCCATACAGATATTGAATCCTTTGTACAGACACTGGAGACTAAGGCCATTCGATGAGCCACCACAACGACATGTATCGAGAATCAACAATGTACAACAAGATCTGAACCCCGAATATGTATCCTGACTTAGTCCTTCTCATGTGATATTTCAACCTCAGAAGCGAGGCCAAAAACTCTTCCGATGAATGTTTTGCACTCATCCATTTCGTCGCCGACGGGATGGGGCTGGACAACCCCATGAGCGTTCTTCATGAATTTCATCGGCCGTTTCCCACAAAGCATCCATTCAAGCTTTGGCAATACCTTTCGGTAAGTCCTTGCATGCTCAAGCATGCGATACAGATGTGCATGGTTCCAAGCTAAAGTTGGTTTGTTATCGCCCTGCACGAAAGAAGCGAGCTCTGGGTGATCCTTCGCGGTCTGCAAATCTTCTTGGTTCGCGAAGTTCGATCTGTAGTACGAGCGATGTCCGAAAACTTCGTTGGCCCTCGGGGGATATGTATCACCCCTTATGACCAGCATCTTAAGGTTCTTGAGGCTTTGTAGATGAGCTTGCAGCTTTTCGTGGTCGATGAGCCAGATGGGATAGGTGTCTTCTGTGTAGTCCTCATATGAGGTGAACTCAGGTATCATCTCATCGCAACGTAGGCCCAATTGCTCTAGAGTCGTAAGCTCGCAGATAGCCGCTAAAGACTCCGGCATGATGTCAAAACGGTCGGCTTCGCGGCCGGCATCCTTATTTTGACCTCCCCACTGAATATACAAGGAGCGGAGGTTATTAAATCGACCCTTTCCGAGGCTGGGGATCAAGACTCGATCGAAAGAATTATCACGACCCGACATGTAGTAACCTTGAGTAACCCAAAGCTTCTTCAAGTCATTATGCTTGAGGATTAATTCTGTGATAAGCTGCTGATTATCATCAAATTCAACAACAAGTTCCTCAAGATCCCGATATGGCTCCTCGACATGGGAACGAATGATATCCTCAAATAACCGAAAAGATGAGTGACGCAGCTCAAGGGACTTGAGTGGCGCGGAAAGGAAAGAAGCAAAGCTTGGTTTATCCATTACATCGCGGCCGGGCCTCATTCGGAGCTTTCGCAGTTTGGGGAAGGTATTCGAATCGGTTCCAAGAGCGAGAGGCTCCCAAGCTTCGGGATGCCAACTCTCCCAGGTCAGTGATTCGAGAGTTTGGGAGCAAAGCTGGAAAAGACTTCTGAAGAAGTCATTGGTAGGGTTAGGTCGCGGTAGTACACCTCTGCCTAGGTGACTATGCTCTTGGTCCCAGGAGCCTGCCAACCTGACATTCATCAGAACGAGAGATCGCAAAGGCCAGGATGGCGGGGTCAGAGGGGGCCCTAGAGAGAAATTCTCAGCGATGAGGGCGTTGTTGATAAGAAGGTTATGGGCTGTGGAGCAGGCCAAGAGAGACCAGGTGACTTTATCTAATGGGAATCTACAATCCCAAACCAGGGTTTCGAGGTTGCGCATGGCCTTGAAATTGAGGGCGACAGAATGCTGGATCTTGCTGAAGAGCTCTGCGCCTTCTTCCTTGATTTCAGTAGTTCCTCCGTACTCATCATCGGGATCTTCTCGGAACCTGCTCCAGACGCCAGGGTGAATATCGCGAACCTCGTATGGGTCGGGTCTGAAGGTGAATTTTCGTATACAGTCTTGAATACCGGGACCAGTGCGGCCCGCAAGCAGGGCCTGGGCGAGATTGAGCATAAGCTTGATCTTGCTGGGACTGTAGTCGAATTCTAACTCGGAGAATAGGCAAGCACGAGAAAGCGCGCAGCAGTCAGAATTGACAAGGGCAAACTTTTTCAAGGCTTCCTCGTCTTCAGCGACGAAGCTGACGATCTTGGCCAGGATCTCGTTGGGCATCTGAAGCAACCGGCAGTTGGACGCTGGAGGCCAACCCTGCATGACAGTATCTAGAAGCAGGGGTTCAAGGCGGGGCTCAGGCTCGCCCTGATAAAAGTCGAATTCGGCCGCCGTCTCGGCATTGTACATCAGGTTACTGACATCATAGTCGGAACGCATTGTGACACAAAGAATGAAGGCGGAGGCTGTAATTACTGTGCAATTGATGATATCGAGAAGTTTGGAATTGTACACAATGACGGGGTTCTTTCTTCCTTACCCCACTGGAACTGGAAAAAAGAAAGCCCATCCCTATCCCTACATAAGCCACTGCGTACTTATTGGTGTATCATCACTGCTCTTATCACGTGAAAATGAGACATTGCGCGCTCGGATTACGCGCGAACGCTTAAGTTTCGTGAATTATCAAGCACGGCAACAAATCTAAAATAAAGCCATCATTTCCACGGGACCAGAATTAGCTAGCTGATCAACCGTCATGGTGACAATTGGTACAGTAGTTCAATGTGATCTGGCACGTGTTGGAAAGGTAAGCTGTTCCACATTTGCTCACTCCATCATTATCCTTCATATGCTGGACACTGCCAATTAGTTAGCATAAACTCATCATCATTGACCATGCAAGGGTTCACTTACGCATCCTTGATGTCCTTGCCCTTCATTCCGAGACCATAGTCATCGCACTTGAACTGCGCCGTGCAACCAGCTTGGCCAAATGTCGCGACCATCACCATACCGCTTTTGATCCTAGCATAGCGCGAGACATAGTCCTTGTATGTTGTTTCATCATCAAAACCATCGTTCAAAGCACGGTCGCATGCATCATCGATACTACCGCACTGGCTCGACCCCTTGTTGTTCGCATCAGTCTGCGTGGGCAAAGGAGTCTCGAGCGTTACAGCGTCTCCGACACCCTGGGTGTAAGTGTACTTTCCACCAGGGTAGTTTCCAACCTTGACTGTACGGTCGGGGTAAGAAACAACTGTGCCATCGTCGGTCTTGACGAAAGGCTCAGGGTCAGGCTTCTCAGTGACCTTGGGCTCAAAGGCATCAGTAGGGATAGAGGAAGGGAAGGTCGTGTAGTCGGCGCATGACGACGAGATCAAATTAGTAGAAACATAGAAGCCCTTGCCGCTAACTGTAGTCTCACAGGCGCAGTAAGGATCAATTCCCGGATTGGCATGAATGATGCAAGGATACTCGCGCTCAGGCTCCTTGGTAGTGGTGGAAGTAGCGAAAGTAGTAGACTGCACAGAGGTCTCAGTAGATGTCGGTCCTCCTGTAGTCGACTGTTCGGTTGTAGACTCGGCAGTCGTGGCCCTGGTGGAAGTCATCTCGGCGGTAGTGGTCTCTGATACGTCAGTGCTCGACTCTTCGGTAGTGGCAGACTCAGCGGAAGTCTCAGTGGTGCCTCCTGTAGTAGGAGTAGCATCAACATCCACGACGACTGTATCGACTCCCATGCTCAGCTGAGGAAGCTCGGTCGTCTGAGTAGTAGCCTCAGTGGTCTCAGTAGAAGTAGCAGCAGCAGAAGTCTCAGTAGTTCCTCCAGTTGTTGGAGTAGCATCAACGTCCACTACGACCGTCTCAACGCCCATCGATAGCTGAGGCAGCTCAGTGGTGCTAGCCTCGGTAGTGGAGGCTGCGGAAGACTCAGCAGTGGACTTAGCTTCAGTAGTCTTAGCTTCAGTCTTGGTCTCTTCCTCAGCAGTACTCTTGTCATCGTCATCATCGTCCTGATCATCAGGATCCTCAGGTGTTTGAGTTCCAACTGGTGTTGGTACGCCTCCATTGATGACGACAGCGGATGGAGCAGGAGTGATGCCAGGCAGAGGGGGAAGGATGTAGCTTCCCGGTGCAGGTCCTAAGTCTCATGTTAGTACAAACCTTGGGCAGAAAAGGTCAGTGAACTCACCAATACCCCAAAGAACAATACCGCCAGGACCATTGTCTTTGCCAGCATGCTCACAAAAGATTAGGCAGGAGGGACCAAAGAGAACAGGGACAACAACGTCATTGCCATCGATGTCTTTAGTGCTATGCAGAGTGTTATCGCTGACACCAGAGATAGTCTCTTGAGGCTCAGCAGTGACAGCAGCAGGAGGAACGGTGACAGGTGCTTCATCTTTCTTGGTGGTGGGCTCAGGGTCAGTCTCATCCTTGGTCTTGGGGTCCTCATTGTCTGAGTCTTCGGACTTAGGATCGGACCCCTCATCTTTACTAGTAGGCTCAGCTTCCTCCTGCTTAGTAGTAGTAGGCTTGGGGTCCTCAGGCTTCTCAGTCGTTGATGGCACCTCATCAACAGGCTGTTCTGAGGAAGTGGCGACGATAATGGGAGCCTGCGTGCTGGTGGTCTCCTCTCCGGCAAAAGGTTGAGAAGTGGTATCCTGAGGTACCAGTTGCTCAGTTGTGGAGTCCTGAGCAGGAGGCTGCTGAGTAGTTGTGTCAACAGCAGGCCCTTGCTCAGTAGTTGACTGAGGTGCGGGAGGTTGTTGGCTAGTAGGCTCAACACCAGGTGTCTGATAAGTTGTGGTAGTATCGAGGGCAGGAGGTTGCTGAGTAGTTGTTTCTGCTACGGGAGGCTGCTGCGACGTTGTAGTGTCGATAGCCGGTGGCTGTTGAGCCGTAGTCACAGGACCAGTGGGCAATCCCGTCCCAGTGGTGGGCTGTTCAATAGGGACATCACCTGAGGATGTCGAGTCAAGAGGCGACTCGCCATTGGCAGTAGAAGTACCTCCGACCTCAATGTCGGTGCTCTTGGACTCAGGCAGCTCTGGCAAGACATCGGTTGAAGTAGATGCAATATCAGGAACCGGAACGCCTGTGCTGGTGTCTGGAAGTACAACATCTGAAGAAGTCGTCTTATCAAACACAGGAATCTCAGATGAAGTAGTCTCAAAGGGAAGAGGGTGAAGAGTCGTGGTGGTGTATTCACCATTGGCTCCAGGAGTCTCTGGGAGTTGAGCCTCCGCCAAAGCGGCGATAGCCACAACAAGGCCGACCAGACGCATAACGAGTGATTTTGTCTCGGTCTCAAAATAAAAACGAATGACTTAGTTGGTGTATAACGAATGGAAGAACTCAGTATGAGTATGTCGGGCTAGGCCTATGCGACAGATTGCAGACACAACAGATAGGTATATAACCCGGATACTAGCTCAGGCTTACATCTTACCTAAAGTTTCACGACTCGTAGCTTATCCGTGGTGACAAGGCGCTCTGGCCAGCCTAATCTTCCTAGTCCCACAGAGTGGACATGCAACTGAAACGGTTCAGAAGGATCGAATCCTAGTTACATTGTAGATTCATTGCCATGTTATGATATCGGCCCGTGCCGTTCCAAGCCACATCTCGCCGGGTCTCTTTCCCCGTCTGATGAATGTTTCTTGGATCCTCGCTTACCCCTGTGGATCGCTTCCTTTTCGGTGCGGAGCTGAACTTGTAAGGTTGCATTGGTGACGTTGGACAGCCTTGTAAAGACCACTGAAGGATGCGCATGATTAATAAATCTCCAGTTTCAATCTCTTTCTACTGTTCAACATGAATCGCTTTTTCTGACTTGGCCCTAATTCGGGCATTACCATTTACGTTTGTTGCTATCATAGTGGGAACCCAGCACAGAAAAGTCGTCCATCACTTCTTCGGCCTCAGATCTTTGACTACAAGATGGAGCATCCGGCTAAAAGTTCAGAGTTAATTGCATCTTCCATATTGAAGCAGTAGTTCAATGTGAATCGCCAAGTTGACTTGGCCTTCCATACAAGACTGTCATCCCATTCTCAGGTTTGTTCATTGTCGACTTCCACCAAAACAAAGCGATATGCTTAATCTTAAAGATGTTGTTACGCGTCATCCCATCAATTACCGTTGCAGCCGTTTGGTCCACGTTCGTAGAACTGACCTATAAAATAACAGTCAAACCGAGCAAGTGGGTAGTGGCACATTGAAAGTTGGACCCTTTGACCAACATGTGCTCCATTCATGAAAGATCTCCATAGTTGAGCGCCCTACTGGGCCAAACATGTTACAACGCTCGATCCTTCGGGGGCCGTGACATTCTCAGCCTTGCAATGGTGGCTGACTGTCACATCAAGTGAATCCTTCACGCTTATCTATGGATCGCAATCTAACCATCCCTTTCATGGCAAAGCTCTCCGCATCGCGAATATTCGAGGCTATGCAAGAATATGAGATTATGATGAACATTCATAAGCGCCGAGTGATACTTTGAGCCAACAAAAGATCATTTTGCCGACAGAGATCCATGATACACAATAAGCAAATGCAACTTTGATCCAGTTTTAGGATCGATCAGCAGTGGACTGGACGATAAAGTTAGAGTCCTAATCAATCACTCTGCATCGCCTTTCAGAATTTCTCGTCTATCATTATCCGCTGACAAGCTGACGGGTTAGACCGAAAGGCCAGGATTTTCGGAGTATTCATGTCTTGGCTGACGATCTCAACTTCGTCCCGCCTTCTAAGCCCCATCGTGCACAGACAGATCATGCCAAGAATGAACAACGAACCCGCTTTTTCGCGATCCTTTCTATGGAACTCGTGTACTGTAATTTCATCCCGATTCAAGCGTTGACCGTTCATTGCCAGAGGGTTCAGTGTTGCATTACTGTTGTCAGCTTACATTGATATCCCTCCTCTATTCAGCATATATGTAGGACAGAAACTCTGAAGTTGTCCAGCATCACCCATCTCATTGCATCAAGCAATACTGTTTTTTTTTTTCAACCGTCCTTCGTTTTATACACTCGTTTAAACCGTCATTCTTTTAGACCTTTTCCGCTCATCATCATGTTGGGCCCCAAGAGTTTCCAGAATGGCTGGGCTAAGCTGTTGGCCTCGCTGTTCTTCCTCCTTGCTGCTTCTCAGCTTTGCATCGCTGCACCTTACACCGCTGAGTGAGTCTTTTACCTATAGTCACCTCTCAATGAAGCTAATGTCCCAAGGCTCTCTGTTCGCGATGATCAACATCTCTACGCCAGAGTCAAAACTCCTGAGCTAGAAGCCTACGAGAAGAAGCTCGACGAAAGCAAGAAGGCTGACACATATGTTAACCAAGATGATACCAAGTTTGTAGACTTTACTGCTGCTGGTAATCACGTTGTTGGAAGCTCATCCTTCGCTGGCTGCTTCGGTGTCATCCTTGCAACCAAGCAAGGTGCCATTGTCGCCCATTACAATCTTGACCAGAATGGCTTAGACACAGCCAAGGAGAAGATTACCAACTTCTACAACGAGCACAACGACAAGGTTGGAGGCGCTGAGGCCCATCTTTACTCTGCCATAACCTATGAAACTGGGGCGCTTGTTGAGGAAAACCTGTACAACGAGTACAAGAAGTTTCTCACGGGTCTTGTTGGAAAAGAGCCCCAGGACCATCACTACACTGAGGCTCTTGAAACTCTTTCCGAGGAGGATCTTGAAGCGGAAAACTGGGATGAGGATGCAGTGAGCGGTGGTTTTGTCGTGGAGAACCCTGGCGGTGGCAGTGCCGATACCAGTATCTTCTTCATCACCATTGAGCGACAGAAGGTCAGCGCCCAGGGGCCTGGTAAGTGATGGCAGTCAAATCTAGTTGTCACCTAGGTCCCAGATTCCGCGCGCTTATGATGCGGACCTTCACTTTTGCACCTGTCAACCATGTCAAATAGAATCTATGGCAACTTCACCTTAATCAACCTACCATTTTACTTACACCTGTCTCATCTCATTGTGAAATCATTGTTTATCGTCCAACAGCCTCATGCCACACTTCAGATAGATCTGTGGAGTTCTCGCGAGGAAAGTAGGCTCTAGTAGGCCCAGAGAAGAGAGATGTTGACCACGCATTAAACTCAAAGCTAGCTAATGATAAATGTGCCAAAAAAGAATACCATTATGCGACATATTGGCCATTTGAGACTACTACTTTCTTCTTTGGATACCCAGACATTCAAGGAATGGACCATCGTGACAAGCCACCAGGTATGCTTGCTCCGTGGTAGACTCATTAACATGCTTAACCTTGCACCATGAGGGTACAGCAAAAGTATCGCGTGCCTCCCACTTGAATGTCATCGTCTCCCCCGTCGGCGTCGCAAGCTCGGTGCGACCCTTGCCTTCATAGCAGTGATAAAGGTAGGATTGGCTCTCTTGTGATTCCACCGTGGCACCAGGGCTCAGTCTCTCCGCCTGAACGCCGAGGAATGTCGATAAAGGCTTTCCATTCGAGAGTTTATAGTGATAGATGGAGTAGTCGCTCTTGTCAGCGTTGAGTTCTTTTTCAACGGGAGCCCATGAGAACCGGAACTCGCAAGGGTCGCAGCGTCTGTCAGCGTTAGCAAGGGCATCTGAGTCGTGCAGGGTAGAAGGATACTCACTCGCTGGGATAGCGTGGGTCAGAGTAGCCTTCGGCAAAGTGAACTGGAGCGAAGCGGAATAGAGGTAGGTTCAGCATATCCAACCAGACGACTGGCTTATCACTCTCGTTGCCATGATCATGCCAGTGCCAGATCGGTGTGATGACAACATCGCCTCTGACGAGGGGCATCTTCTTGCCCTCAACCGCTGTGAAACCTTCACCGTCAATGATAAAGCGAGCTGCGAAGGCAAGATGTCTATGTGCTGGCGCTGTTTCACCAGGATTGACGATCTGGAGACCTCCATATATAGTATCTGTTGTGTATGGTGATTCTAAAAGGTCGGTTAAACGAGTTCAGTAACATGACTTGTATACTCACGCATGCTGGGGTTTACTAGCATCAAGACTCGTCGCTCAGCCTTCTCTTCTGGCACCAACTTGGCGGCTGTCTCCAAATGAGGCAAGGCCTCTCTGTATGTCCACATGTGAGGCTTCGCTGTGGGTTTTGGTGTCGGTGGCACCATCATGCTCATCTGTGACCAAAGGGGCTCCAAGTTCTTCGATGGTAGTTCGCTAAGATACTGCTTCATCTCTGGTGAGCCATCCGAGGCGCCCGAAGCCACTGTGCTGGTATAATTCCCCATTGTTTCTGTGGTCTCTTCCAAGAGTAAAGGTGATGATGAGATTATTTTTGACGTGGTTAGTGATTCGCAAGTGTCGTTGGAGTCTTCTGTAGATAAATAGCGGATTGATGGATGGTCTTCGAGTGGATAACAATCGTAAGATCCCCAGACGAGAGAAAGCTGGGGAAGTACAGTAGCACCGATAGCCAACAGAATTGCTACAACGGTCACATTGAACCGCGTCTAATCAATCATCCATACCAGCCGAAGTCAATATCCGTTTTCCGGGTTGGCTCCGGTGGGATCCGGGCCCTGACCTTCCGACCGGACCGCGCTATGAGTGGCCACAACAGTGGATCTGACCACTAACGCTCCCCGACAATCATCACGTCTTTTAAGAAACTATAACAGGTAGTATACAACCTTGAAGATAATACAACAATGAGAACAGCAAGTATCGCAACACCATTGTATCGCAGAAATTTCATATCCTCATTCTCTCGCAAAATGTCCTCAATAACTTGGAACCGCCTCATTCGCTTCGTCGATGACAACGGAAACGAGACCTTTGGAGACCCTGTCGTTGAGAATGACAAGGACTTTTCTGAGAAGTTAGCCAAGAATGACCTATGGGCTGTTGAGTACAAGGGTCAGAGTCCTGTGGCGCAACTCACCAAGGGTGACAAGGTACATGTCAAGGCTGTAAAGGAGCTGCTGCGACCGGCTGATGTGCCTATCATCCGATGTATTGGCCTTAACTACATCAAGCACAGTAAAATACCAAGTACCCATTGACTGAACCTATGCTAACTTGAGTGATTAGTCAAAGAAGGTGGCCGGACACCCCCGCCTTATCCCTCATTGTTCATCAAGCCCTCAACCTCCATTGCTGGTTTTAATGAGGATGTTCCCATTCCTAAGATCGCCCAAGATGGCACAATAGACTACGAGGGAGAGCTGGTAAGCAATATGTCTATCTTTTTGCCAGAAAACTGACCAACATCAAAATCTAGGGCATCATAATTGGCAAATCTGGCAAAAACATCACTAAGGAAGATGCTCTCTCTTACGTAGCAGGCTATGTCGTTTCCAACGATGTCTCCGCCCGAGCATGGCAACGAGACCCCAAGAAGGCCGGCGGCGTTCCCCAATGGTGTTTCAGCAAGGGTTTCGACAAGTTCGCACCGATCGGACCCCTTCTCGTCTCTCCAGCTGTCGTTGGTAACGCTTCCAAATTGCACTTGACAACAACTGTCAACGGCGAGGAGAGACAGAGCGAAGGTACGAATGATCTTCTTTTCGGGGTGGAGGAGATTGTCAGCTTCATCAGCCAGGGAACAACGCTTGAGGCTGGAACAGTTGTTCTCACAGGAACACCGTGTGGCGTCGCCATGGGAATGAAGGAGCCCAAGTATCTTAATGACGGTGACGTTGTGGAGGTCAGCATCACTGAGTTGGGAAGTGTCAAGAACAAGATGGTCTTTGAGTAATGGGTAGATTAAAACATGGTATTTGGGTAAATAGACATAGAAGCAACTTTTCCATTGTGTTATTCATTCAAAAGCTCCCAAACTCCTTGAACATCGTTCAGCCATGACATGTCATTTACATCCAAGTTGAAAGCCGCAAGCTCCTGAGGATTAAAGTCCGGCATCGGGGCCTGAAACCCTTCAGCGAGTTGCTGAACAAGATCAGGAACTTCCATGTTCGGCATCGCTTGCTGAGGGAGACCTAGGTTATTACCTTCGCCGGGCCTGTTGGTGTTCACCGCTTCACGTCCTGGTGAACCACGAGTCGTTGCTTGCAAAATCTTTGAAGAAAGAATATGTAGCGCTGCAACGCACCGGCGAGGAGACTGGCCGAATTGCTCATGAGCCTTGAGTACTGAGATAGCTTGGCCCCAAGATCTCCCGATTTCCACGGCCGAGAAGACATCTGGTCGAAGTTTGGCGGCGATCAGTACTGTAGCAGCGGAGTAGATGTAGTATACTCGATACCACCAGGCCGGAAGCAGACCAACGGTTCCATCTAGTGTCTGGTGCTTCACCAGAGTGTTGATCATATTCTGAGCTGTTGTGACGCAGAACATTGCGCCTTGTTGAACGACACGAGCTTGGAGATTATCGCCCATGGGCTTTTTGTCCTGGGGAGATTGTGTGAGACAGAATCTAGAAAGAACTGGCCGTAGTAGCAGGATACGTGCATGGAGGAATCTGTTCACAAGTTAGTCGCCATAGACAGCTGCGAAAGTAGAAGACGAATACCTCATTCGAAGAATTAAAGCTTGTCGCCGTGCTATTTCATCCTTATTTGACTCCAGCAACTCCCATGTTAGATGATCTGGTAGCTTTGACTGCCATCTACTGATACAGCGATCCAGTTGAACCACTCTATCGAGGTCTTCGTCCTCGCCATCCAAGCCTTCAAGGTCAAAATGTGAATCCTTCTCTTTCGGCCGATTGCCTTGTGAACCGTCGTAGAAGGCAATCATGGTCTTGTGGATGATCTCATAAAGTCGCACTGATCTCACAAAGAAGCTGTAATATTCCAAGCCTTGCATCCCGTTCTGTACGTTTGAAATTTCTGCTGGATGTGGCACGTTCTTTGCAGGATGCTGGGAGATCATGGCAGGGCGACCATGAGTTACAGACACCATACTGGCTGGATTAGCTGCCTGGGAGCGAAGATGCAGTCAAGTTTACTCACCGATCCATCAGAACACATCCATACCATATCCTGCGCAATAACTCTCGCTCGCCAGGGTCCGACCGATTCGCTGAGGTCTCTGGGAGATGAAGTCCTAACCCTTGGGCCATCCTGATCGCAGAGCCAATAACCATCCACGTCTGATGAGGATTATATGTACTCTGAAGATACTGGCTCGTTACCAGTAGACACTGCACCAACTCGAGGGATCCAGGCTCCCAGGGACTCATAGGTAACAACTCTTGTGCTCGCTGAAAGAATGTCTCACTCGACTGCTCACGCTGTTCTAACGAATGCGATTCGACGAGTTGGGTAGATAGAGCTAAGATGACATTCAGTGTAGCGACGAAGACTCGCTCGTTCAAGTCCATGGTCGTTCCGGAGAAGATGGCATTATAAGCACGAGTCCATCGATTTCTATCTAGGAACGGATACAAAGGGTCAACATAGAACCAGTACAGCTCTATTAGATGATCTGCCTGTCTCCGTGGAGGGAGGACGTATGAGAGGTCTGGTGATGTGACTGAGGCGGGGCCCATAACGCCAGCTGACCGAGATGTATTTGACGCATTGTCGCTTGAGCTTGCAGGCTTCCCTAGCCTCACATCAATGGCCTTCTTGATCTGAGCAGTGAAAGAGCCCGCACTGCTCTTCCCAAAGAACTCTTCAGTACTCGTCCCCTCATCAATGACCGCTGTCATGGAGTCAACAGCAGAAGGACTGTTTGAACAGACTGAAGCTCCGACATTGCGTTGGCTACCATGTGAGTCTGGCCTGTTACCGCTGCCGGGGGTAGATGTCACTGGGGAGTGATGCTGTGGCGGTGGTGGCGGCGGCAGCGACAGAGGCATAGACCGTCGCGGCTGAGGCTCGTATGTATTCACCGCTGGTAGAATCGGAACAGGTGGGCTTGCCATAGAGGGAGAACTAGAACTACCCTGTCTTTGCACTGGCAATGCTTGTGCTGGAGGAGCAACAGGACGTCCATTCCGGGCTGCAGTGAAAGACGCTGCTATTGGCGGGCGATGATGTATGAAGGCAGTCGAACTAGCGCTAAAGTTACACTTGTCCCTCAGAGCCAATTTCCTACTACAGGAGCCACAGACTGCAGCGTCTTAGCCTTTGTCCCCTCCACTACTGGGGCTGTGAGTGTCTGTCTGTCTCACCTGGTCGTACACCGTCACACTTGACCTTCTTGGCTCTGCAGTTATCGCAAGCGACATCAATCTTGAGGCGTTTTGCCCCACTCTGGCGATTAGCAGAGGCACCGTCATCTGTTCGTCCTGGAGGCTCCATGTATAGTTCCGTATCTGAAGGGAATGTCGCTGGTTGTTTGGTCGGGTGAGGATGGATTTTCGGAATGGACATGAATTGGTTCGGAACGGGGGGATCCCCAGAATTAAGAGATAAGATTATGAGGATGGAGACTGGGATCGTATACGGCTAAAATCCGGGGAGCATTAGCGGGGATCACAGAATATCTCTGCAT
The DNA here is from genome assembly GCA_013396205.1 of Fusarium mundagurra. Lineage (NCBI taxonomy): Eukaryota > Fungi > Ascomycota > Sordariomycetes > Hypocreales > Nectriaceae > Fusarium > Fusarium mundagurra. Next base: position 137,725 of record JAAOAN010000016.1, read on the forward strand.
TAGCTTCACTCTGTGCTCGTCGGTAAGTGGTGGCATACCGAATAACCACCTATACTGACTGAGCTGAAGTAACAAGATGATTAACCGATACAAGTGTCTGACTGTTCTCGTGACAGAATTACAATATTGCTTGTGTCTCCTTTTGGCTCAATAACTCCAGCCGAGGCCTGTGGATGATGGAGCTTGACCTCTCTAAACCAATCGGTGGCCCTTGTTCTGATCCATCAACAGGCCAGGTTCCCCTCTCTCTCCGCATCCTCTGTCTCAGTCTCAGTTCTCTTCTACGCGTCACTTTCGCATCTCATTCCATTGACCCGCGTCTTTGACTGGCTCCACCCAAGTTGGCCGATTTCTAACAAAAATCTCATTCGCTGGTTGGAACTTGAGCCTAAACCACATTTTAGTATGAGCGCACTAAGCATAGGGTAACTTACTTACCCTCCATCCAGCAATGGGAGTCGGATCATGTAGAATTTACCCTTTGCTGCTGCCGGAATAGTCCAGAGCGTGCATCCACAAGTACGGCAAAATGCTTTCTCTTTAGAACTTCCGCTCGACGTGTCGGAAAGTGTGTATTTCGTAATAGCATCTTCTGCGAGAGTGGAGACTTCGACATCTTGAGCTGCGAATTTTCCAATCTGACAGGTATAGGTTAGTGTCCATTTCAATATACCTGTGGGATGAGATTCTATACCAATTGATGAGTGCCACCAGCTCCTATACAGCAATGTTCACAGAAGCATGCCAGCACTGTAACTGGCTCTGATGATATTGTGAACTTCACGTTGCCACAGAGGCACTGCCCCGAATATGGTGCTGGCATGTTTTCGGATGATATTGAGCTTCGTAGATTGGCAGTGCAAGGAACACCTTAACTGTCTCAAGCATGCCCTTTCATCACTCCAACTGTATTATACTATCTGGTGTCTGAAAGTGGTGTTGCCATATTACTAATTTACACAGGAGCTCCGGAAGAGTTAGTTTCACGATCTCTTCCGGATTTCCTTCGAGTCAGACGGCTTTGATCCTTGGATCAGACCCGATCCGAGGAACAGCAGACTATTGCCAAAATCACGTACCCACTAGGTTCCGGGTCTTTAGTGTACCGGCGTGTTGGTACCCTTGGGTCCCGGACCAAGGCCCAGACCCAAAGTAGCGCCTCCGAGCTAGCAGAGGAGAGCTCTGGAAGTTTTAGGTGCATGATGAATGGAGGCGGTGCTGAGACTTGCATAGCAATTTTATAGGAATTGGCCTATTGGTCCTTTCAGTAACATGAGCCTACTGGCGATCGATACTCGCATCATCTAGGGAACTCTAGGTAAGACACGCAGCGATTTTCGGCTCTCACCTCATGGAATGTGTTAGGACAAGCAAGTGACTATCGTGATGGATATAGTAGATTTGACCTCTATAAGTCTATGGATCGAAAACAGCCTTTTGCACCTTCACTACAGTATCTCCAACAATATCGGCTGAAGAGGCTCCCAATGAGAAGCGATACTCACCCTCATCAATTACCCACTTCTTCAGCCCGGTATCGAAATGTGCTAAGTCTCTCTGTTTTACCAGAAGCTTAACCGACTTCGCCTCTCCGGGCTCTAATCGGACCTTCTGGAAAGCCACGAGAGCCTTGATCGGATGCTCAGGAGACTGCTCAGCTGGACCAGCATAAGCCTGCACCAATGCGCCACCAGCTTGCTCTCCAGTGTTAGATACTTTAGCAGAGACATACCAGTCGTCACCCTCGCGAGAAACATGGACTAGATCATATGTAAAAGTCGTGTAAGATAGGCCGTGACCGAAGGGGAAATTGACCTTCTCCCTTGGATGTCGATCAAAGTGACGATAACCGACAAACACACCCTCGGCGTAAGTAACCTTGAGCTGCCCATCTACATATTCGCCAGGGAAATTTCCGTGCGCCGGGCAGTCCTTAATGTTCTTAGGAAAGCTCACTGGTAGTCGACCTTCAGGATTGACAGCTCCTGTAAGGACATCCGCGATAGAGTAACCGCATTCTTGACCAGGGAACCAAGCTTGCACGACAGCGGGGACTTGCTCCAGCCAAGGCATAGCGATAGCAACGCCAGTAGAGTTAACAACCACAGTGTTAGGGTTGGCTGATGCCACTGTAGATACAAGGGTGTCTTGTGTGCCCTTACGAGGGAGATTGAATCCGTCTTGATCTCGACCTTCAGTCTCCCATTGAGGATCATGCCCGGTAAACACAATCGCGTAATCAGCGGCCTTGGCTATCTCAGCAGCCTCTCCAACAAGATCTGCATCGTGGTCGGACTCAAGTGAGAAGCCGACACGAACACCGCTACGACCTTCGAGAATGGTCAGGCCGATCTTGGTAGGCGGATCACTGCAGATTTTAAGGCGATATGTCTTGCCGCCTTCGAAATTGTGGCGGAACTCAGGCTCTGGAGCAGCGAGGAACAGAGATCCCATAGGGTCGGTGCAGTTGGCAGTCTGCTCATAGATGATCTCGCCATCAACATAGACCCTTGTAGGTCCCAGTCCAGAGCAGGCGATGTAGTGCTCTCCTGTCTCGGCCGGCGTAAAGTCACCGACAATCTCGAGTCTCCTCCAGAGTGACTCTTGTGATCCCAGAGGCGAGTATGCAGAGGTTGGCTGTCCAACAGTAGATACGGGCTCAGATTCACCCTCCTTGAACAGCTGCCGACTGAACCCGGGCTTCCCATCAAGACCCACGACTTTACCGCAGAGACCATCAGGATGAATGGCGGGAAGTAGACGCTCACGATGAGCGCCCCGAGCGTAAGTGAACTCGACGTCATTGCCAAGGGCCTCGTGCAACCCTTGCCAGGGAGCGATCTTGCGGTACGCATTGACAGCCGCACTGCCTCCTCCATGAGCCATAGCGTCTTTAGCAAATCCAATGAGAGCAATCTTCTTCTTCTGAACCTTTTCCTTTGTCAATGGAAGGAGGTCTCCCTGATTCTTCAGCAAGACAATACCCCGTGCGCCGGCCTCGCGGATCATACTTCGCAGTTCGGGGGTATTAGTGTCTTGTCCAAGAGCGACAGAGTATGACTCTGCTTCGTGGGCCTTGAGCTTCAGCGCCCACTTAACAACAGACTTGGCCCGCTCGTTGATGGTGCTTTCTGTCAAATCTCCCCGCTCAAGTGCCTCCTTGACAGCGTCTTCCTTTCTTAGACGGGGAGGACCAGGCATCTCCAGGTCCAAACCAGCATTGAGCGCTGCAGCCACGGAATTCGTACCGCCCCAATCACTCATGACAAGGCCCTTCCAGCCCCATTCACCACGCAAGACCTCTTGCAGGAGCCACTTGTGCTCATCGCAATGAACACCGTTGACATGGTTATAAGCTGTCATGATCGCCCAAGGATTGGCTTCCTTCACAGCAATCTCAAACGGCCTGAGGTAAATCTCGCGCAATGCACGTTCATCAATAGTCTCGTCAACAGTGGTACGAGCTGTTTCTTGCTCATTGGCCACGAAATGCTTTATCGTAGCAGAAATACCAAGACTTTGAAGCCCTTGTATGACTTTTGAAGACATTTTACCTGTGAGAAATGGGTCTTCACTGTAGCTCTCGAAATTACGACCACCAAGAGGATGGCGATGCATACAGACTGTTGGACCGAGCATGCAATTTACTCGCTTGCCTCTCGCTTCAGCACCTAGAGCCTTGCCAAATTTCTCGGCAAGGTCTAGGTCGAATGTCGCTGCGAGATTGCATGCTGCTGGGAAACAGGCCGACTTGATGTCAAGGTCTGTTGCTGCTGAGCGAATTCCATTTGGTCCGTCGGCGGTCTTGTTTTTGTTAGTAAATCGTGGGAGGAGTCGAGAGATCGTACTCACCTTGATCGAAGGAACTCCCTTTTCTGGATAACCAACTGTTTCTGAGAAGTCTCGACCTGCTAAGAGGGAAATCTGATAAGAATTAGCTTAATCCGTCTCCAGACAGTTGATGGCATAGCGTACCTTCTCCTCCAGCGTCAGCGACTGTATGATCGCATCAATATTCGTGTTTGCCATTTTGCCGTTGTACGCCTCGAAACTACTAGGGTAGGGACGGATGCTGATAATCGCCAGTAATAAGCAGGACCGGATCTCTTCTCGCTGACTTGCGTGCGGGTCAACGTCGGGCAACTGTGTCGCTATTTTTGTGGAGGTTCTGAGGGGGAATATCTCCAGCTTAGGACTGGTTCAACTGGTAGTGAAGTAAAGCATCCACCAGACGTCGATGATCTTCAGCAAAGCGACAACGGAGACTAGGAAACTGGCCAAGGCTCGAGTCATGAGTGGGAACAAGACCAATCGGCTGAACGCTGCATCGGAAGACATGACAGTGGACCAATGATAGTCTGGTCCGAAATCTCGGAAGAGCTGGGAATAGCGTCGGATCCAGACCAAACGCGTCGAGCCAAGACCCCATCAAACAAGTTGTCAATCTCTTCAAGCGTCAAAGAACGCTCCAAGTTTCCCCATGGGGTGTCAGTTTACCACCGCGTGGGGTAGCATTGGATCTGCATAATCTTTTTCTGTTTTCGATGGCTCAGATATAATTAACCTCAATGACCCTGGTGTTTTGGGTTTCTGAACATTCATCAGCAGTAACTGATTGACGTTGGGACACCTGCAAGGACATCAATCACCACTAAGAGTCATGGGTTCCTCACCAGCAGAGAAGAAAGGTGCTGCCGCGGCTGCCGGCAATGACCTTGCAGCAGTAAGTTTACTCCCTGAGATGCGAATGATGGGCATTGGATGCTAATTTTCTCGTCAGGTACTCCCCGATGATGCTCGACCTTGGTATCGCGTACCGCATCTCCTGAAACTTAACCTTCTCCTCCTTATTCCTCTTGTGTCATCAGGCGCAATTGGTTACGATGGTAAGTTCAGCGCGTGACAGCTTTATCTCCCTTACTAACATGCACAGGATCGATGATGAACGGTCTTCAGACCCTCCCTCAATGGAGAGGCTACTTTGGACAGCCCGAAGGCGCCATGCTTGGTGCTCTCAATTCCGTATACCCAGCTGGAAAGGTCATCGCTCTGTTCTTCGTCACCTACGTATGCGATCGATTTGGTAGAAAGACAGCCATGATGGTCGGAGCTTTGACCTGTGTCGCTTTCGCAATCATGCAGGCTGTATCACAGAACTTGGAGACCTTCATTGCGGCCAGAGCTATCCTTGGTTTCTTCACAAGTTTCTTGGCTCAGCCTAGTCCTATCCTCATCACCGAGCTTGCCTATCCCACACATCGAGGCAAGCTTACCGCTCTGTACAACACCTCTTTCGTAAGTACCCACTCACCATGCCTCAAGGCATCCACTGATTTGACAGTACCTCGGAGGTATCATCGCCGCCTGGTGCACGTACGGAACCTTCAAGATCGACTCAACATGGAGCTGGAGGATCCCCTCTCTTCTCCAGGGAGCCCTCCCCTTCATCCAACTCCTCGCCGTTTACTTCCTCCCCGAATCTCCCCGATGGCTCGTCGCCCACGGCCGACGCGAAGAAGCCCGCAAGATCCTCGCCACCTATCACGCTGGCGGTGACGCAAACGCTCCACTTGTCAACTTCGAGATGGCGGAGATTGAGGGTGCTTTGACACACGAAGCCGATGCCATGTCACAAAACTCTTGGCTTGAACTCGTCAGAACTCCCGCGAACAGAAAGAGAACTCTCATTGCCGTTATTGTCGGATGGTTTGCTCAGTGGAACGGTATCAACCTCGTCAGGTATGTTGTATCACCTAGACCCCGCGTTTGTGTATCTGTCTAACATCGCCTGTAGCTACTACCTTGTCCTTGTCCTCAACACGATCGGTATCACAGCTGCCAAGGAACAGACCCTCATCAACGGTCTCTTGCAGATCTCAAACTGGCTTGCCGCAATTTTTGTTGGTGCTATGTTAGTCGACAGACTCGGACGTCGCACCCTGTTCCTTCTCTCAACTTGTGGAATGTTTGTGTCATACATTATCTGGACCGGTCTCAGTGCTTCGTTCGACAGTACTCGAAGCCCAACTACCGGAAAGGCCATTGTTGGCTTTGTGTTCATCACATTCTTCTTCTACGCTATTGCCTGGGCCCCTCTTCTTCAAGCGTATACCGTTGAGATCTTCCCGTACACCCTTCGCAGCCGCGGTGTCTCCGTCATGTACGTCAGCACATTCGTCGGTCTCGTCGTTGGAAACCAGGTCAACCCAATTGCCATGAAGAATATCGGTTGGAAGTACTACATTGTCTTCTGCTGCATTCTAGCCTGTCTCATTGTCGTTATCTGGTTCCTTTTCCCCGAGACAAAGGGCCATACTCTGGAGGAAATCCAAGCCATCTTTGAGGGAACATCTCATGGGGCTCTTCATGCTAGTAAGCTGGAGGATATTGAGCATGGACAAGTAGATCAAGAGGGCAAGAAGGATAAGAAGGTCGACCAAGTTGAGCTTGCTTAGGTGGGACAACTAGAGTCTAAGATTTAGTAACAACAATAATAACCAAAAGCAACTGTTCACATAGACTTTGTAACCGATTCGAGCACACTGATCAGAGTTCTAGTAGCGATGCTGCGATGGGGACCTGCCGACATGTACGGTGTACGTGAGCGCAGTCAAAGAAGACGTCGGAAGATGTCTCTTGTAACCTGCCGGAAGTTCCATGGAACGAATGATTGACATGTACTCATCATACAATACCACCTATATAGGGGATGTCACCGAGCACGACCGATGGATGTATTGTATCTTAAACAACTATAGGCGAGTTCCTGGTCGACTGTCCTCAGTATCTTGTCATATTCGGCTGTACAAACAAGGTACAATAAATTCGTATTTTCTTGTGAATGCAAGTTGTAATTCGGTAAGAAGGAGTTTCCTCACCTATAAAGACGACAGTTGACCCTTTATCCCCGGTGCTGGCTCAAACACATCGCATCGGACAAGGTCGAACACCCGCTCCACCATATCACCAACCATTGATTCATCATGAAGTACTCAGCCATCGCTCTTCTTGCACTTGCCCAAGGCATTGTCGCTATCCCCTCCCTGCTGGGGCAGATCAAGCAGAGCCAGTCCAAGGTTCTGGTGCCTGATCAGGATATATCGTTAGTATCTCCATCTCAAATACCCAAGGATGTCTTATACTCCAATGCTCAGCCCGCTACGGTGTGTAAAGCTAGAAACGCTGCTTCACTAACGTAAAGCCATAGTCTTTCTATCAAACTTTCGCAGGTACCTATGCACAGGGACAAGCCGCACACTAAGCAGCATGACATCTGCTGGCTCCTCTGTGCTTCCGATGAGATTAAGTGCCCAGATGGGTGGGTAAGTCGATCTACACTGTTTTTAACTGTTTGCTTGCGCTAACCAAGAGAAAGTACTCATCTCAACAGGTTAGATCACCTCATTGACCAAAGATGTTCATAACTAACATCGAATCCCAGGGCGAATGCTGGACTTGTTGCCGCAGTACGTAGACGTTGCACTGAGAGGTCTCAAAGCAATGCATGTGGATCTTATCGTCTTCCAACAGCGCAGACTGGAATAATGGCCCTGGGGGACTCTCTGCCCGTCACTCGCTTAGTTCGTCTTTGTTTGTCATTCTTGAAACAGTCACTCACTTGGCAAAACACACTATGAAATGAGAGAGCTGTAGCGCTACCCTTAGATATGCTGGGATGTCTTATGGAGGTAAGAGGGCACATCTAGGTCAAGCACAGCCAATACTATAGCCTCAGTCTACTCGTCAAGAACTCCATGTGACATGTATGAATGTTTAATTACTAAAATCCCCGGTCAGTCTCATCCTCGATTATGTGACTGTGTTATGTGGTCCGAGGACCTGATAATGACATCCATGCCACTTGGGGCTCTTGCTCAGTGAAGCTTTGGAAACAAAGCAGCCTGGCTAACAAGGTTCGGAAGTGAGCTGATGTCTCTGTGGTGATTTAAGCTCTCTACCAACATACTCGATTTCGACGGTAGGCCCTGTGTATCGTCCGTTTCCTTGACCAAATTAAGGCAGGTTGCGATTGAAGCCTCTTTCAAAACCTTATGCTTATCACATATCATACCGATATATTTGCTAAAGTTAGGATCAAACTAATATGACAGGCTGTGTCATATTAGACTCATTTTTACCAAAGTTTGCATGACAAAAACCTTGCACAGTAGGATTTAGCAGAACAGATACCTATCATAGTTTCAAATGAGTGGAAAATACTTTTGCCTTCGATGTATCCTCGCACCTTGTTTTATGGGGAGGTTCGACTCTTTAAGAATCCCGTTTTCGCTTTGGCTCGAATCAATTTCTTTTCTTCATTCGCCCCGAAGAATTCGTAAAGCCAGTGATCATACAATATGGCGCGTTTTTTAGAGTGCCATGCACGCATCAGAAAGCCTGGACGTCGCTTTGAATGGATCCCGAGATGGCCTCGATGGTTCCAATGCGCTATGGAGGTATTTGGCACTATTGCTCACTATCTTTGCTGCTACAAAAAGGGCGGTCCAGGATCCATGAGTCGTGCTGTGGTCAGCTCATCGTCGAATGCAGCAATATACTATGAGGACACACCCCGAGAGATGGTAATCCTACCAGAAAAGATGAATGCAGTCCGAATACCTAATGAAATATTCGACGCCATCCTCAGATTCCTTCCTCACAGCTCGCTGTATATACTCCGCCAAACGTCACGAGGTTTCCGCCAATATATAGACAACGATCCTGTCTTTCGCAAATTTCAGACCCTGAGCCGTTGGCATAGGGCAGCGCCGGCCGCTGTTCGAGACAGTCGCGAGATATATGCTTCTTTGCGCCGCCAAACTCTTTGCACTGAATGCCAGGCCATAAGCACAGAGGAACTACGAGAAAGGCTGATATCCTTATGCGAACCGAGGAGGTGCACCGGCTGCAAGAAGGACCATCCTGGAATATTGTTTCCCGCGAACGGTAGAAAAAGAAACAATTGTGTTGGGTTGCTCGGTCATTACGATGTATGCTCTCACCGGCGACTCGATTTTCAATGGAGGCTCCCCAAACCTGGGACCCAATACCCAATCTACGACCGCTGCATGGACGGATCACATGCTTCTTTCGAAAGGAGTGATGAGGATCCTGACCTCATTTCACAGCAATACATCCCTACGATCGAAGTCGATACCTGCAAGTATCCGGGCATAATCGCCACGACGACTTCATTGACCTTTGAAATGAGCGGACAAAGGGAAAGAAACTTAATGATCCGATATATCATGAGAGGTGTTCTCCAAGATTGTGGCCAACTTTGTCCACATTCTTCAGCCGCGATGGAACACTTGCTCAGCAACTTGGAGTGCACTCTTTGCTGCTGCAACTATTTTCCAAAGTCAATTACAGCGAGAGATGATGGTTGTGTCAGTCCTTGCTACACGCGCCTGGAGTGCAACGTAGTATACGTCTGGGAACGCCCACGCAGCACATTCAAGAGGTGTTGCAAGAAGAGAGGCTTATTAAATGAGAACTCATTTCGGTTGCACATCAGCCGCCGATGGACATACTTAGACCCATTGAGTTTCGAATGGCTTCGGAGCATACAATATGGTGATGCCGGGAATCCCGTTCTCACGGACAGAACAAAGCACGTTTTGTGGTGCGATCAGTTTGGCTGTGGTACTGGGTCCGGCCATAGATGGCAGAAGCTGGTAAAACTCTTCTCGCACGCCTTTGGATATAATCAATGCAATGACCTGAAGACAAGTCGATTTGGATATGACTGTGAAACTCATACAGTTACCTTTCCCATGGCTTGTAGTTGGATTTTGGAATACGATGTCTACGAGGAAGCAAGAAGAAGATATCCGGAAGAAAAGAGGGGCTCACTGCATTCATGGTGTAGATTATTCACTGTTTGTTTACCTTAAGGAACTGGCTCTAGCGATAATGGACATCGGAGTTTGGCTGGGTGATGTCTCAGATATTATGAAACGCTTACAACGGCGGTTGGGAAGACCCTCTCGGGGTCATTTCATGACTCTTTCGCCTTGGGTGTTAATTGTATGAGAATTTGGTTCTTCAGGTGTTCCATACATGACTTAGTTAGCCGAAGCGACGCGGTCGCTCTGCCAATAAATGAAAACAAGGCCAGCAAGAATCCCATCTTCCTTCGAGTACGACCCGTAATATAAGCATCAGCTGTCATGCCTATCAACTCCAAATAATAGTCTTGTAAAGCCAGTTGAGGTAAAATATCCACTTCCTATATATTTGCTCAAGACAAGCTTGTCAGCCTATCTGATGATAAAGAGAACTCTAATTTTGTTACTCAAGCTATGTCCCCCCACCTACTCTTTTTATCTATGGCCAAAGCTACCATCTCATGAATTATATTCGAATCGGAATGTCCTCTCGCTTCTTGCAATTCCCTTACACCCTGAAACGAGGGCACAATACCTGCTTCCTGAAAGCTACAAAACCCCAATTTCTGCGCGGCCATAGACAGCATTTCAGACTCAAAGTCGCATGGAACAACATCCATATGTCCAAGTAAAGCAACAAGATGATCAAACCTTTTCTTAGTCTCATTTGACGTCTTCCTCGTAAGTGCCTTGGCTTGCGGCGGAGGACCTTCGCATGGAAACAGAAAATCAACCAGCTTCTCGCAACACTTTTGAGATGAGATGCGGTTGCAAACCCACTTGTCAAGTAGTTCATCTCTGTTGAAAATGAACCTTACTTCCGGCGTAGGGGATTCCAGCTTGCCAGGAAAACCTTTGAAAACGGCGCTTTCTTTGATGAATGGCTTCAGTTGGGAGAACAAATAAGTGACAAGAAAGCTTAGCTTTGCTTCTAAGAAAATAGAGATATAATTCTTCTCGTGTCCGCCAGCGATCGTGTCCTTTTCCATCATAATTCTACCAGTGTTCCACGCTCTGAATACAATCAGCGTCGCGTCGTTCAGGTCTGGACAGGTCATCGTCATGGTTGCAACCGCTTCCGACACCAGTGTAGCGATATTTCTAAGGCTGTTGCTGCCCATAACGTATGCTGTGATTGATAATCTTAGCAAGTTCGCGAATGGGGTGCCTCTAATGGCCAGCTGTTCCTCAAGCTTCTCTTGACCCTGTACCAGTCCTTGGCCTGTGATACAAGCATGCGCATCAGCACCCATTGATAAAAGGGATCCAATCAGTCCCAGAGGAACTAGGCCGTTGGAAGAGAAGCACATGCCGATTTCGTAGCATAGCTCTTGGAGAACTTGAGTAGCAAGTTTTGCTGAGGATGCCTTCTCTATTTCGGATAGGATGAATTCGTGGAAAGAGATATATGGAACTAGGTATGTCAGGAAGTGGCACTTCGGTTGCCAGATGCCACTGCCTGCAATTACTTTTTCTGCAAAGAGAGATTGCAAGTCTGGAAGCATGCTAATTACTTTCGCAACAACTGGAGCATTGCCTTTGTCGCTAATTTGCCCAATATAGTAGCTAAAAGGAAACATCTCGGCGCACACACCATATCGGTGAGCTAGGATGCGATGGAGACATAGAAGACCCTTGGCAGCACACGCAGCTATCCCGAAACGTGTTGCAGAGTCTGCCCGCAACATTGATTCTCCAACTTCTGTGTTGGTAAAGAAGTCATAAGCTGTACGGTGGATAAAAGCCACTTCCTGCCTGAGGTCGTTGTGGTCATGTGATGGTATTCCCTTTCCGTTCTCTCGCATTCGAATTTGTAGCAGACCACCACACCTGCTTTCGATTTGACTTCTTGCCCTATAGCAGATGTCCTGCACTTCCTTGAAGTTTATCTTGGCTCCATATTTCAGGAGAGCTTCATGTCTATCGGGCATCTCTGCAAAAGCGATCTGTCCCAAGGCAGGTTGTCCGACATAGAAGTGTTGGTTCACAGGGTGTTCTTGACGCCGGAAGTATACCGCCTGATACGGGCACATCAGGACATAGAGAACAAACCGAGTTGCATCTCTTCTATACACAGGGTTCCTTTCATTCAAGCGGTCCCATATGTCCGCATAAAGATCATGTATCTTGCTTGGTAGCTCAGCGAGACGCCTCATAAGTATCTGCTCAGTGTCTCCGTTCTGTATACCGTCTACGAGGCTTCTCAACACCAAAGAGAGCCACAAAAAGACTCCCTGTGACTTTCGAACCATTGCATCACATAGGTATTGATGGGTCGCCACTGAGAGTTTCTTGGAAGAAAGCAAGGGATCCAGGCCTTTATGAACATAACTGCTCATTTCAGGTCTGGTAAGATCTTCAAGTAAAATGCTGGAAATACGCAATCTCTCAAGCCACTTTATCACTGACGCTTCTGGTCGGCTAGAGACACAAATTTTAATTCCGGGAAACTGAAGGACTTCTTCGATCTCCCGTGTAAGCTTATCGAGGCCATCATCATTCGCGACTTCATCGAGACCATCGACGAAGACACAGATAGCATGGCTCTTGGTTTCCAAGATCTGGTGAAGAAGAGTTTTGAGACTTCTTGAAGACCAGTCATGATAGCTTTTGTGAGAGCTCGTAGCATATAGACCCATTACGAGCTCCTGTAGATGCTCACTGCGGGCCAACAACTGGTGGACCAATGAACATAAAAAACCTTTGATGCTGCTTTGTTCCTTGCTGCCAATCTTCCAAAAGAAATGAGACATGATGACTATGTCAGGACTTTGATGCTCCAGGAGTCGCTGGGTGTTTTTGTTATCGATCATAAACTTTATCAGAGTACTTTTACCTGACCCAGGCTTTCCTTGGATACAGAATAAAGGGTCGCTAGATCTTAGCCAGTTGATGAAGCTCGACCATGTTTTGTCAATAGTTCTCAATTCGTCGCTGTCGATATCGGGAAAATTGTTGCGGCTTGCATCATATTCGCTAGCTTCAGAGCTGAAGTGGCTGCTATCATCTTCTGACAAGACGGATTTCTGGTCGTGCTTCGTGACCTTCTCGTAAGATGCAAAGACTCGATCGAAGTTGGCTTCACTGGAATCTAACACGTCGTTGTACCGCATGTTTATCTCTGGATATCTGAAACTGTCGAGGAATATTTCGCGCTGTGCAGCAGTGAAGTGCTCTTTGATTCCTTGTTGTACTTCCGCGACTCCGTGAACGATTAGATTGTCTGTTGCGTCAAGACGGGTCTCGATGATCTTGTTTGTTGCCTTATGCTGAGCTTTGATAAAACCTTCCAGCCCGAAAAAGCCTTCAGACACCTGCTTGATCAGAATCTGTATATCTGCCGTTAAATTCTCGAAATCCCCCTTCTGAAGATACTGCATGGCATTGTTTTGTGACCTATACCCATCGTCAGCAATGAATGATACGAAGTCTCGAAGACCTCTGCACATACAAAATCTCAGATTGGAGAATTGTCTGCAACTCCTGCTGGTCGTTTTTGAACCTAGCCTCCATCCGTTCGATATTCTTGCGGTGCACCTTGGATTTGATCACATAAGTGAAAGCTCCCATGCAATTGTAATCTTTCTGCTCCTTTTCCACGAACTTAAGCTCCTCGAGCAGTCCTTGAGCAGAAGCATGACATTTACTTGCAGTCTTTTGAACATGCCTTTCGGTTTCAGAAAGCTTTTCCGAAGAGCCGATAGTCTGATAACGCGCTTGAGTTAATTTGCAGGCTTCATCCAAGCTTTGGGCATGTTCTTTCAAGTAGCTTTCAGCAGTGCGCTCGCCATCGTATACAGCCTTCCACTCAGTTATGAACGCAGCTGATACATTGAACAGCTGGTACAAAGCTGCAAATGTGCCAATAATCTCGAATCCTGTAGTCATATTGGCAAATATTGGTGACAGACGTCGGCGTGAGCAAGTGAGTAAATGAGGTAATAGTTGTGAGTGGGAAATAGGCGTGATGAGAAACGTGCACAAAAAGGCTGGTAAAGGCAGATCGAAACTGGTGATTGTCAATTGCCTCCCCCACGACCCTTCAAACCATTTGCAAGCTGCACTGACAGCCGGGACTCTAGAATTTCCATTTCTGGTTATCGTTGCGACATTACAGACATGGATAAAACAGGGCCTTTGCGAGAGTAGCCCCGAGAAGGGGTTGGTTGCATACGAAGCAGCACAGCATGATCAATAACACGTGGTATTCATACATAACCGAAGCAAAGGTCCAGGCAAATGAAGAACGCATCTCCACTCGGCGGCTCAACAATTGAACTTCTCATGATAGACATGACACAATGGTCGCTAGTTGGCAATGTACAGGGATAGAATTATCAAAGAATGCAAGAAGGTTAGTTTTGATCGCAATACGCTAGCCTTGACAGCAAATCAATTTTAAAAGTATCTTTCTCAAGGATGATGAAAGTGAATAACAAGGGTACACCATGAACGATCAAGTCCTCATGCCCCACTTGGATTAGTTACTGGTAAGTGAGAGCCCAGCCGTTCTCATGTTCATCTTGCTCGAGGTAGACCTGTGAGTCGCCCTTGGGATTTCGGAGTCCAACGATGAAGGAAACAGTCTCAGCACAGTCGATACTGCCGACAAGATGGATGTCTTCCTTACGGTCATCCCAGAACGAGAAGTTGGGGCCGCCAATCGATTTCTGGTCGTCGAAGGGCTTGATGGAGTTGTATGTTACATCATTCTCGGGGAAACCAGACAGAAGTCGTGCATCAGCTTGTGCATCGCTGTTCTTGACGAAGAATCTTCGAGAGTAGCGAGGTCCCTGACGCCAAGACAGATCACAGTTCTTTGCGCCCCGCGGGGATGTCCTTGAAGACGATGACTTGCTCAACCTGAGACTTGTCCTTCCAGGTCTCGAGATGGACGCCGTTGACCGGGCCACTAGATTCGTCGGGATTCTCGGGGTAAATGTCGTACAACGTAGCAGGGACGATGGTCTTGACCGAAGTAGATGATGTTGTAGGAGTGGGTTTGTCCTTCGCCTTTTCGGGAGTTATGCCAGAAACAGGAGTAGGTTTGGTACAAGGATCATGGTCGAAACAGCCGATGTTGGTGTCACAAGAGTAGTACCACGTACCAGTCGCGTATTCACTGGTCTGTTGGCGAGCGATATTAACGGGAAGGGCACTCGCAGCAGAAGCGAGATACACCAGCGCTGTGACCATGTTGGTAATGGAAGGCATTGTTGCGGTGTGAGTTGGGGGGCAAAGATGACGAAGTCGGGGTCGGTGAGTGTAGCGTTGCGAGCGCCGGTAGAGCCTGCAGGTGATGACTGCAATTATCTTGGTGTGAGGATGCTTCGGGAATGCTGCTCTGAGGGTGTATAACCATTGTCTTATAGAAAGTCGTTTTCTCACCTGATGCAATGATTAAGTGTCGGCGACTTTGGTGGTCTGCGGCGCATCACGAGCACAGCGACGACTCTGAAGCTGTCTCGAATGCGATTGCTTCTACATTCAGAGCAGAGAAGGCTTGGGGCTGCAGTGACGTGAGCTTAGTCGCGATCCCCTTGTCTTGACAGCTTATGATCCTCGACTCCGTCAGTAGCTAGATGAATAGCAGCGCTAGTTAACAACTCAGCCTCAGTGCTTGTGTAGATGCTGCGCTATTCTCCATGGTCGTTTAGTTTTAGAATGTCGAACGGCGAGCATGCGAAGATTGTAGTCTTATCTCAGCACCCAACCTCAAGACTCTGATGTCATGGTATCCAGCCCAACTTGGCACCTTAGCAACAACCGCCATAATCGGAAGAGTCACGAGGTGTAGTTCAAGTCCTGGAGCAGCACTAGGTCATTGAGATTTTTACTGCACTCATCAAAGGAACTGTATGTGCTCCAACGGTAACTGCATGCGATAGATAATTTCGATACCTGGTTTTAATATGACGCTCGCGCTGGCCATCTCATCATTTGTGCTGAGATCAACCCTTCGTAAATACGGACATGAAACCTCCAATATTATTGTTTTACACAGCTTAAAGCAGTCCTCTACGAGACGCATGAAGCTTAACAGGAATTAGCAATCTCACTCCCAACTGAGGCTACCAAAACAAAGCTACAAACCACTGGCATCTGTATGAAGCATAATTTCAACCTTAATCGTCCAAAAATGGACAAGACCGAAATCATCTGTCATCTACCTATCTAGTACTCAGCCTAGAGCTTTGTCTTGATGATAAGCCAGTGCTATCGCGTTATGTAGAGACGATGTACAAGTCTTAATCTACACAAACGATATTCTGTCACCTCAAAATAACGAGGGGCCTCACCCACATACCCTTGAGACGGGAAGGTCGAAAGGGATCAGTTCAAATTCTCCATAGCTTCCACTCTTTGCAAGTCAATTCCATTTGAGCCAGTCTCGGCTGAAGCCCCGAAACTCGTCGCACGTAAGCCGGGTTTTAGTCGTAGTCCCGACTCTCAAATCCGGCAAGAGTTTGGTGATCACGTCAATCAAAAACCGACTACAACGGAATAATGAGTCCCAAAAAGGTACATCCGAGCACTTTTGTCTTAGGATGAAATAAATACGCTATATCATGGACGCTTTACCATGTCTGATCGTGGCGCTGAGTAAGATTCGTTCATGCTGTCACGTCTGGTTTATCATGAATCCTTAGTACATCGGATAAACCAATCACATCGGCCGTCTAACATCATCAATCGGCTAACGGCACCACTTCACGGACATAGTCAGACACTTGGAGTACTGAAGCATAAGTCTTGTTATGTCTCTTACTATAAGTTGGAACGGGTACCCTCGCTCATCTTTATGCTCTACAATCAACCCTCGAAGTGGTGGACGTGGCTCAAGCAAGCATACCAACATGACTGGGCCCCAAATCTATACTCTCAACAGTGGCAAGAAAGGCGTTGAGGAACATCGCCTTGACTATCAGCACATCACTTGGTTGCATCTTACGAAGACCTTGATCCCCGATAACATCAAGTCATATCTCAGCTCTCTTGGCCGTCCACCCGCTGTAGCCGATGTTGGAACTGGCACTGGAGTCTGGCTTCGAGATTTCGCACCGGAAGTCCACCAAGATGCTCGCCTTGATGGCTTCGACATAGATGATTCCAAGTTCTTCTCTCCCAGGGAGCTTCCTCCCAATGTCAACTTGTCATTCGGAAATGTCTTTGAGCCGATCCCTGAGAATTTGGTGGGCAAATATGACTTGGTGCACGTTCGACTTTTAATGGTCGCTCTCAAGGCTGAGGACTGGTTGCCAGTAGCGAAGAACCTTCAATCACTTCTGAGACCAGGAGGTTACATCTTGTGGGATGAAACAGGATTCACCAAGTTTAATGCTGTGCCAATCACTGAAGCTTACCAGAAATGGATCAGCACGGATGTCCGGTACGGACTATCAGTCGGGCGCGATGTCACGTAAGCATTCCCTCGCGTCGTCATCAAGGATCCGCTGACCTCCAACAGAAGCCCAATGCCACTCGAGGGGCATTTCAGAAAGGCTGGTTACGTGGAATGCTCACACATTGACTTCAGTAGCTTCAGTGAAGGACCTGAAGTCCAAAAGAGAGCTGGGGATACACTTGTGAACTATGCACGACAGGCTTTGAACGGCATCGCTGCCAAAGGAGAGTTTGAATGGATTCACTCTCATGAGGATGTAGAGAAACACTGCGATAAGCTACAACAGGAGGTTGATGACGGTGTTTCGGTGATGGGATATGAGGTTCGGTGGACTATTGGACGGAAGCCGGAGTAATCTGATTCCGTCCCGTATCTTGTCGTCGCTCTTACAGCACTGATAAAATGCCACTGATCTTCTGAACACTTGCATCTGGTACCTAGATATATCGAAACCATTGTTAGTGATTCACCAGCTTAAAGGGCTTTGAATTGCGGACGATGTGCATATTAAACCTTGTGACCCAAGAAAATGAACCAGGTAGCGCTTGAAGATCACAACGAAAGCTTATGAAAGCAGGCTTTATGGGAATCGAAGACACCTTGATATGAACTATGGAATCTTCACTCAAGGAGTGGCCCAGTATGTGTAGTGTCGTACAATCACTTGTTAAGTGTAAAATCTCAGTATAAATTCCCATCGGATCCCACCTTGGCCATCTACTCCCCAAATTTAATCCTCAAAACATCTCGACCTTCTGCCAACTAGCAATTTATCCATCCATTTACAGATACGATCCACCACCCAAGTTCTACGCGATGAAACCGTCTCGCAAAGTCAAAAAATCGAACCACGTGCACCGGTTTTCCATGAACGAAATTCCGAATATGTTGAAGCTATCGGAAGCCCTCGACAAGATTTATGGAAAAGGTAACTATGAGCTAAAGACTACAGGAAATCACGTCAGTCTGGTAACCCCGGGTGTCAACAGGCCTGTGGAAGAGTTGAGGAAGATGGGGGCTTTATCTCAGGTCTTGAAGGTAGACGGGGGGCATTCACATAAGTAGAGCTGATGGAGTTCTGGGATAGTAGTTTCATAGTGAAATCTTAAGAAGGAAGCATATAAGAGGGAAATATTCTAAGGTCGTGAAACGAAAATCAATTGTGTCGTATGGTAAATGCTAGGAAGGCGACTTCCAAAGTCCGTGGACAATCTCTCCTACTTGTCGGGGAGATGAAGTAGTTAGCCCGGTCTGTTCTCCCTCAAGTTGATCATCCAGCATTGTCGCAGTAGTGTTCGTACTTCCAGTGTCAGTCCTCACAGGCGTCTGAGCCCTGATGTATGGAAACTCTCTAGGCGTTGGCTTCGGCCTCTTCGTCTCTCGACCGCCATCATCTTCGCCAGCTCCCCCTCTCCGGCTTTGCCATCCCTCAAACATAGTTCTTAGAGCGTTTTGCACACTTCTCTGAAACTTTCTCTCCAGCTCACGGCTACTATTATTATCGTCATTCATAACGAGGCCTGACATTACTAATTGTTCCATTATCAAATTCGTCCCGCGACCTTCCATAAACTCGCGTAGACTCTCTGCATCTTCGGACAATTCGCCGTTCAGATACGCTGACTTTGGTCTTTCAGCATTTGGGAAAATAATACTATAGATATCGAACCACTGATCACTCTCTGATTTGTTCGGGCCTCCAAGCCGCGATCGTAGTTTGCGTTCTTGTTCAGGGGTGATGCCATCGGGGGCAATGTACTCTCGCCTCTCGCACACTTGAGCACGGCGATGTTCTCGAAGGTCTTCGACAGTCGGCCATACGCTAAGACATATGTCGCAGTGGATGGGCTGCATATGGCAGCGGAAGAGATGCTGCTTGACGTAGCTATTGCGCTTGAGGACGTGGGAGTGACAGCGGCGATATTGAATCGGGTCGTTCTTATAGAAAGGGCAAGCCAGCCTGAGGTGTGAGTCTTCTTGTCTTTTAGACTTTTTTGCCCGTGATACTTGTTGGTGCTCGTTCTCGTCGTCCCCAGCCGCACGCTTAGGTGGCTGGTCCTTGTGCTGTACTAGAGTGCTGGTTTCTGTAGCCTCTGTACTCCCAATTTCAGTGGCAGTAGGCTCCTCCTGGCGCGTGGATTCGTTCGCTTCACCGTTGTCATCGTCGTCTGCATCACGTGGCTGATCGTGCTGATCCGAATAGTTTGTTTCTGGGTCGCTCCCGTACCCCAGGTCAGAGCCTAGAGCTATCTCGGTTGGAAAGGGCTCGTAGGCACCTCCAGACATGTATTCAAATGAGTCTACGGAATCCTGGTAAGACCCATCTGAGCCTGGTGATGCGATGGTTGTGTTACTTGGTGACGGGCAGGAGGCCGGAGACAAACTCCCAGACCTGTCTGACGAAGAGTCTGAAGCAGCGTCCTGGGAATCTTCATCGTGACCATACTCCAGTATCGCGAGATGGCATTGTTTCAAAGTTACAGTTGCGTCATCAGTAGATGAACCGGTAGCGTTGCGAAAGGAGCGTGTGCTGCAACTGCAGCTCATCGTCTTGTCTGATAGGTTGAGTGAAGGCACGGACGACACTGATGGTACATCTGTGACAGGTTGCAGTAGTCGAACCCCCTCAGTCTTTTGTTGGAGATCGGTCAGATAGGCTAGCATCTCCTTCGGTGATCCGACGTCGACAGGGATCTCTTTAACGTCCTGGTCCTCTCCCATGGGAATTGGCAGCGGCGATTGAACTGACTCATCATCGTTGTCAACCCATCTTCCGATGCCGTCATGTTCGCTCTCATCACTGAGACTTCTGACCATGGTGATGCGCTTAGACTTATGTCGGTGAATAACCCCGTCCTTGAGGCTCTTTTAAATGAAGTCGAAGAGTCACACAGCCTTGTTTGCTAGCTCTGAATAACAGCAGCGGTCGAAAATAGGATATCCCCTGCAAGGCGGCTAATTGCCTGATACTGTCACGAGTTTGACAATTTCCTCTCCAATTGATCACGGCGTAATGACGTCGGAGGGAAGAGGGGAACAGAAAGCGGGCGCTTCGGTACGATCACTGGAAGCCAGCAGATGACGGGCGAAATTGCTTTTGATCGCTGTTGAGCCGCAAAACGTAAAAATGTTGGGTTGAAAATGCAGGCGGTGGGAGCCTGGAAGGCAATGGTTGAAAATGAATGTGCGATGATGACACTGCCAGCGAATGGAACCCTCTATCACAAAGCCACCAGTCGCGTGATAACACAAAGACTTGTCACTGGACAGAAGATATCACGTTTGTGATTTCAAGTCACCCTAATCCCTGCAGGATGGCCTCAAAATGGTGACGTGGCGACCAATCTCACGCCTGCAACCTGACCTTTCAGAGCGGGGTTTTTCCACTTCGACACAAAGTCCTGCAGACCCCATGCAATGCACAGTCTCTTGCTATCTTTACGCTTGTCACAGTTGTGATTTTGTGTCTACTGCCACGCGGCTTTGCTTTCCCCCCTCATCACAATTGTGACAAAGTCCTTGGATCCAGACCTTCTTTATGTCTGTTGAAGCACTCTCCGCACACACACTACCAGTAAAACAATGCTTTGTGGCCTATAGTAGTATGAGGCATCAATCTCCCCACCACATTGTTGAGAGCTTTGGCACGCTTGTGCGGCTATGTATGTGCGTCCGATTGAAAGAAGCCCTGATTTGGGACTCCTGAATCATGTCGGTCCCGGTGGTTCCTCTGGATCTGCGTGTATTTAATCCCATTGATCACCAATATGCAACGAACTTTCCAATTCATTTGACATTGCAATCTAACGCGAAAGCTCAAAAAACATCAATCACATCTTCAAAATGTCCACCCCTTCCGGATATACTCCATCAGGTGCCTCGGCAACCAACACCTCTACCGTCGCAGTGGCTGGTAGCTTTCAGAACTCGTAGGTTGTCATCCACAATGTTATTGTTTCCCCATAATCCTGATATCGGATCAAGAACACAGACACGAGACGGCGCGAATCAACCAACCTCCTACAGTATGAACCGATATATCTATGATACGCAAGCACGTCCTGTCACCGATCGATTGGTCTACACTGCAGGCTATTCACAGAATATCCCGCCCCAAGGCAGATAGATGATGGACGATAGGAAGAAAGAATTGATGAATCCCTGATAGCTGGATAAAAAAGGTTGGCATTTTCTGGGGACATGCAGATGAATCTGGCTAACATTTCATCCCTAGCTTCAATGGTTTCTGTTCTTTATATACCCCGCTGTCTTTCCAAAGCCCTTTCAATCGTCCGATCAAAAGGGGGTTGTATTTCTCAAAGTTTATCTGGTCACCTTTCATATTGGGGCTTAGCGATCTCGAGTCTCAGTTTCTTTGGCTGTTCAAGGGTCGTTGATGAAGATTGTCTTATCAATGGTACAGTGTCATTGTTCGGAGTTAAGGAGTCTAAAACACAGTTTGTACTATCTCAGTTATACCCCAAGACTATATCCCCACTCAACATCATCCCATCCTTCTATGCAGCTGTGAAAGACTCGACCTTGATCGAGCCTCCCAAAGCTGTCTCGGCGTAGTTGAAGATGCCGAAGCGGTAAGCAATAAAGAATGCCCAACCATTGTACAGCTTGAAGTTGGGACCAAGTGTTTCATACTTGACGCCATCCCAGCTGTAAGAAAAGACCGTGTTGCCAGTTCCGGCGGGGTTGGTATCAAGCTGAAGTCTCAGCCAGATCTTGGTCCTTCCAGAAGGCACATCAGCAGTGGCTTTTATTTGTCCCAGGTCTGTTGTTGTTCCGTTCCATTCATCCATATTCATCCCATGCTTTGTAGCGATTGTGAACTTTCCATTATCGCGATGAACACCTATGTATGCACTTTGGTCTCGAAACGCTGAAAGTCCGGCCCGGTCGCCGTCTTTCATCTGAGAGAAATCAATCTTGACTATTCCTGTGGGATGATCACCGTGAGTTCGGTGAGACAGCGTGTTCCTCGCCTGGTAGATATCCTTAGTGACGCTAGCAGTGCGGAGAGTCAGGCCGTTGTTGACGGTGAAAGAGTTGACGTCCGGGTTATGGTTCCACTCCCAGGACGGAGCAAGTGAAGTTCCGCGGAAGGTATCAGTCCTCGTCCAGTTCTTTGTCACACCGTTTGTACCAGGAAGCGTTGGGTAAGATGATCCCCATCCACCATTAGCACCCTTGACAAGAATAGGGAAACCATCGCTACCCCATGTAATCGGTGCAAGAACCGGGAGACGCCCAGCAGGATAGGCCCAAGTGAAGGACATGAAGTACCAGTCACCACTGGGAGTCTTGATGAGACTACCCTGATGAGGCGAGTTACCACCCGAGATAGGTGGAGTGACCTTGTCGGCGAGGACCTTGGACTCATATGGGCCCCAGGGTGATTTCGACTTCCATATCCAAGTCTGACTGCCACTAGGACTATCGTTTAGGATGTAGTAGAGCCCGTTAATCTTGTACATGCGGTTGCCTTCCAAGTCTTGGACCCCAATGTCTGTGTTCTTGAGAACTACCTGAGATTTGACCTGGCTGAATCCGTCCTGGGATAGCTGAGATACTTTGACCTCACCGGAACCGTATACAACATACATGGTGTCGTCATCGTCGATCAGAATACCATTATCGTAGTAACAGTTGTTATCGCCGAAATTCCCCTTGTTGTACCAAGGACCTTCAGGCGATGAGGCGGTATACACCCAGGTCTGCCAGAAATTGATGCATCCGATCCAGTACCACTGTCCATTGCTCTTCCTGTATCTAAGAGATGATGCCCAAGTGCCTCCACGATAAGAGCGCGATCCAGGAGGAAGATCATAGCCGTCGCCAAAATTCAGGCGGGGAATTGAATGGCCGATGAGATCCCAGTTGAGCAGGTCTTTGGACTTTAAAACGGGTGCTCCAGGGCTAAAATGGAAGTTTGAAGCCGAAAAGTAGTAGTAGTTATCTGGACCAAGGAAGACATCGTTATCCGGGAAATCTGAGTAGATGATAGGATTGGTGAAGGTGGTGGCGCGAGGGTGTCCAACTAAGCCAGCAAGTGCTGGGGAAAAGGAAGCCGACAAAGTAGCAAGCGAAGATAACTTCATTTTTGTAAGATAGAGAAACCTACATCACTGCTCTCCGACATGGCATGCAGATCAAGGAACTTATAAAAAGGCGAATCGGAAGTACCGAGTCCCAAT
This sequence comes from Fusarium mundagurra, assembly GCA_013396205.1. NCBI lineage: Eukaryota > Fungi > Ascomycota > Sordariomycetes > Hypocreales > Nectriaceae > Fusarium > Fusarium mundagurra. Next base: position 161,226 of record JAAOAN010000016.1, read on the forward strand.
ACTATCAGACAATGCCAAGCTCGGACCCCTGGCCATAAGTAGCAACTTCGGCAAATAGCTCCGAATATGCCAAACTCGGGACATGGAACGAGAGTTGCCTTGGCCAATATGAGTATACAACATATTGAATCGACAAGAATGGATCCATTGCGAGTTGGGTAGCATTCTCTGCATCGCATGGTTGGCGTCATCCTGGAAACGGATGGTAGAAGCCGTGATCACAGCAGTGAACTTGGCTAGATCGGTATATATGTGTATCTCGTATGCTTTTCCCGCCTAATGATCTGCAGAAGCTCATGGCAAAGGGATGGAAGACGGCACGACATTCCGAAAGTGTGCCATTTCCAATCAGACGAGCATGCAACCAACAGAAGAACAGAGGCATTTTTGGCACAAGTGATGAAACAAATTTCTCTTCATTAGATCAATCGCTGTCTAGACTATTATTATATGTAGTTCCTGCTGCTAAATGAAACATAAGATCAGACCGAAATTAATCCCGAAGGTCAACAACAACCTTCTCACTGCTAACACCCTTAGGGAACAAAAGACCCAAAGCATCATTGATTCCACCAAGTCCACCTGGAGCCTTCCTAGCAGGGACAGAAATAAGACTCTTGGTAGCAAGAGCCTTGGGAAAATATGTGCCAAAGATCCACTTCAGTAGCTCTGCGTTCTCCTCCTTGCCGAGTAGCAGAGACCAGCCCTCGAACTTGCGTGTGACACCAGTGGGGAGACTCTCGGGGCCAAAGGGTGGCTGGAGAGCGTAGACTGAGTCACCAACTTGAGCTGCGACAACGTCGGCGAGAAGCTTGACTGTAGCTCCGGTTGAGATTGTGTCAAGGACGATATCGTAGGGGCCAGCGGCGATGAGGTCCTTAGTAAGAGCCTCAGATTCTTGAGAGTGGTCAATGATATTGGAAGCACCAAGCTTGGACACAAAGCCCATGTGCTTGGGAGAGGTAGTAGTGATGACTTCGTATCCAGCTTGAGTGAGATATTGCACAGTCATGCTTCCGATACTGGAGGTTCCGCCGTAGATCAAGATGCGCTTTCCCTGAGACTTGGGCTCTTGACCAGGGACAGGTCGCTCCAGCTTGAGGGTATAGTTGAAGATGGCAGGGATGGTAGGTAAGTTACCAACAAGGCGGACAGCAAGATCCATAGTCTCGTCATCATCAACCTTTGTGGTGGTGACTTGCGATGAGATAGAGTACTCTTGGAAAGCACTGTACTTGCTGTCACTAGCTCCAGCGGTCTTCATGCCAACAACCTTGTCGCCAACCTTGAAGTCTTTGACATCGGATCCGACCTGTTCGACAGTACCGGCGAAGGAACTACCGAGGACAGTTGGGTACGGCAGGGGAAGCATGGCAACCTTGGCAATTTTAGCGTCGATTGGCTGGATGGCGATGATCTGGTTCTTGACGAGAAGTTCATTGGGTCCAGGCTGGGGAGTTTCGATTTCTCGGACCACGAGAGGAGCCTTGGCGGCGGGGACCTGAGCGGCGAGATGAGGCATGATGTAAATAATATTGATTGGATAATTATTCAGTGTTGATATGATGGATTGGGTATTGTGAAAGAATAGTTGTGATAGTGTTTGAGTTGTTTGATTGTGATGTGTGATGTAATTGAGATGATGGAATGATAAGTCCACGATAGTCGGAACATTGGTTTATTATATAGCTCATTTTTATCTAAAAGTGATATTATATGGAATGAATCAATTTGACTCTTGTCTATGGTGCAATTGCTCTACAATCTGAAGGGTTCACAACAAACTGTCTAACTAGTTGCTGACATACAGCATCACCAACCTCATAGGGTAGGTTGCTTATGCGACAGCGAAGAGCGCGGAATTCCATTCGGTCTATCATTGGCCCTTCGGTGTCTTGGCATTCGCCGGGCGGGGCGGTTCGATCAATGGGCGTTCGATTGGTGGGATCGATCATCCAGCTAAAGCGGGGTAGCCAAAGCTGCTAACTGATAATACTTCGTTATGCTGTAGATGCACGTCAATTCTATGTACCCCAAGATAAGATCTCATCAGGCTTATAATCACCCGCAGATTACGCGAAACTGCGTGATTGTCGCGGGTCCAAAGTAGGCTAGCCCAGTCTTGATCGGCATCTGTCGCATCTCCGAAATGTCCACTGTCTTTTCCACCCACTTCGTTCCTCGAGACATGGAATTCCGACATAGTCCATTCTTAGCAAGCATCTTAGAAATTGTCAATGGAGTTGATTGAAGTTTTTAATCTTGTTTCCCGATTGGACTCCACTAGTGCAGAGCATTGAATACATATAGAACCCATCATGGCCTGCTTCAATCAATCTCATCATCAATAGCAACACAACAGTAGAACAAACAGCAAACACTTTCATCAACCACCAACTTCCACCAACAACTAATCAACTTCACTTTAAAAGTAAATTACTTTAATATTCTCACCACTCCAACATCATAACAATGTCTCGTGCTCTTCTCATCACCGGCGCCACTGGCAAGCAAGGCAGCTCTGTCATCAATGCTCTTATCGCAAAGAACGCAGATTTCCTTCTCCTCGCTGCAACTCGCAACAAGGAATCACCTTCCGCAAAGAAGCTAGCCTCTAAGTCTACAAACATCAGGCTGATTGAGGGTGACCTCGACTCAATCCCCGCTCTCTTCACTGCCGCTAACCAAGCTGCCGGAACCGTGCCTCTCTGGGGTGTCTACTCAGTCCAATTGTCCATGGGCAAGGGTGTTACCCTTGAGGGTGAGGTCCGACAAGGAAAGGGCCTCATCGATGAATCTATCAAGGCTGGCATCAAGCACTTTGTCTACTCCAGCGTTGACCGGGGCGGTGACGAGAAGTCTTGGAATGACGCCACTGTTGTCCCTCACTTCAAGACCAAGCACGAGATAGAGCATTACCTTCGTGACTCGACTGCCAACGGGAAGAGCCCAATGAACTGGACAATCCTGCGCCCAACAGCATTCATGGAGAACCTAGAGCCCGGTTTTGCCACAAAGGTCTTCCTCACCATGATTCGCGACACTCTCAAAAACAAGCCTCTTCAGTGGACGGCAACAGAAGATATCGGCTTCTTTGCTGCTGAAGCTTTCACCGACCCACAAGCCTGGGGTAAGCAAGCTATCAGCCTAGCAGGCGATGAGCTCACATTCGCACAACTCAGCGAAACTTTTGAGCACGCCACTGGCGGACCTGCTGGTACGACATTCGGTTTGCTCGGAAAGGCTTTAAAGCATGGTGTTGCCGAGCTCGGAATCATGGTTAATTGGTTCAGAGACGAAGGCTACGGTGCTGACTTGGCCAAGGTTCGACAGTTGAACCCTGGGGCGAAGACGATGGAACAGTGGGTTAAGACAAGTGCCTTTGTCAGCCATTAATAGACAGGGGATAGTGCCACGAAAAGAATTACTTGAGAGTTTGAGTTTATAGAAGAGGGTCTTGTAAGGGGTTTCAATATTTATTCACAAGAGATAGAACAATTTAATTATCCAATGATCATTGACAGTCCCAGCGCCGCCAGACCGCAATCTTCCGACCTTGAAGTTTACGCAAATGGGTTCCAATGACGAAGCATTTGCAACTTTGAGGCTTTTGGCTGATAGCTTGTATCCACCCCTCTCTTTACAACCCTTGTGGGCTGGGACTTTGGAGCCACAGAAGCCAGTTTTTGCTTTTCAGGTCGTTATTAGTAACATATAAACAGCGCCCGCATGTCTCAATCACTCGTGGAAGCCCTGCCTGGGTAGCCAAAGTAAGATGACTACTTTCCTGGGAACAGGCACGCAAGATGCACTCTCATCCAGGTCTGATGAAGAGGTCCAAATTCTCAATCCGGCAATACTAAGAAGCACGTGCAGCTTCCCGAAATTCAACAGGTTTCCTCCTGAGGTTCGCAATAAGATCTGGACACACTCCCTAGCCCACGAAAGAATCCTCAAGATTTATAGCGCGGGATGCCGTGTCGAAGTCAGGGAACGCGTCGCCATGAGCAAGCTCTTTGTTACCACCCTCGAATCTCGTGCCGCCGCCAAGAAATTCTACCGCGTTCATATCCCCTGCACCTATGTCCATATGGCCAGCATCTACGATGGGACCCTTTACTTTAACCCAGAGCTCGACATCATACATGTGTTTGAGTGGGCTTATTTCCCAGAACTCGCACATCATATCTGGGAACTTGATCCACTTCACGTCGGCATTGTCAACTTGGCTCTGCAGATCTATGGGAGCTGTTGCAAATATTGGTATTTCGGCAGCTCGTTCAAGACAGACTGTGACTTGAACAGAATCAAGGCAGCAATTCAGCGGTTGAAAAGATTCATCTTCGTATGTCATGGAGTGTATGAATCTGAAACCTGCCAATACCGTGAAAACCGCCGAAGACCCCCCCGTGCCATTCCCAGCAGCCCTTTTGTGCCTATCAAACCACATGTCCCTACATTTCAGACTATGGAGCAGGACCCCAGGACCGTGGGCGACTTTCTTGATGGTGTAGATCGCGGCGAAATGATGAGGGTACGAGGCTATGTGACCGATTGGTTCGATTATCTTGAAGAATGGGGGATTGATAACGATCCTGCAGTTCTCTACCAGATCCTGATGAGCTACCCAGATTGTGATCCAGAGATCATTGTTGAAGAGAATGCGTGCCGGGCGCATGATGTGAGCGATCAGCTGTCGGGTTCATCAACTCCAAATAGCCAGCTGTCGGGTTCATCGACTCCGAATAGCACTCTTACAAAGTCAGTTCAGGCAGTATACCATAGAGGGGATGCAATCGCATTTGCTGAGAATGAAATGGAGGAAAGGAAACGCATTCTCGATCAACTTTTAGAAGACGAAAGCGAGGTGGACGATGAGGAAGTTGAGAAGCTATCCAGACAGGATGTGACGCCGGCGTTTGGATTCTGGCTATTCCCCTTGGACACACTACCTGTGGTGAAGCCTACAGACAATTCAGATGCGTGGATCGGGGATTTTTACACAGAACTACAGCAACAGTTCGAAAAGCATACTCCGCAACTATGTTTGTCTCTCCTAACGGACTACAATCCTAAGATCCTCAATACCAATGAGCGTACTGAGAAAGATTGAGTCGACAGCACTGGAGACGGAAAATGCTATTGCTAACATGAAAATTGCAAATACGCGGTCAATTCGAAGGAGCCTCTGAGTATCCCTCATATCGAAATACACGTATGCTGGGTGACAGAAGATAGTCAGATTCAAATACATAACTCTGTACACTTTGCAAAGACTCCACCACCATGCTGTTCTAGAAGACAAAAGTCCCTTTCACTGCCTTCACCAAGTTCTGAGCTAACAGCTTGTGGATGGCACCGCTGGCATGGTAGTCATCTGCCCAAAGACAGTTACTTGCGCCGAAGCAAGTCGCATCTTTAGCCCCGTAAGCCGCATAATTATTGACAACCTGGTCGAACGACGGCTTTGTATCGAAAATCTGAATTTTGACATTTGAATGAGAGGATATGAAGCTAGCTGCCTTGGCTTTGACCGCGTTGTTGTAGGAAATGATGTCGGATCTTAGGCGAGCTAGATCAACTTCCGGCTGACCTATCATCTTGGGGAACTGATCTGCGTATGCTTCATCAAGAGTCAGAAAAACTGCTTCTCCTTTTCAAATGGCCAGGGCTTACCAGGAATACTCAGCAAGACGAACTTGCTGTAGCCATCATTCACAAGAACTTGCAGAAGCTCAAAATATCTGTTCACGCATTCGGTAACAAGAGCACTCTTCTTGCTCCAAAACGCCTCGCCCACGTCATTGATACCGATCCAGAATGCAACGAGAGTGTCAGCTTTTGTAATCTTTGGCGCAACATATTGCTTATAGAGATCCACTTGCTCCGACATCGAGTACTGGGCCCATGAGTTGACGATCTTCTTGTCGACAGTCGCTCCACTATAGGCAAAGTCGTATGTGAGTATCAGTGATGTGTTGAGAGTTGAAGTGACATGGCCGACCCAGTTGAGACCAGCAGAAGTCGTCTGCCCTGGCAGTCCGGGGTTCCCGATGGGGTTGGAAGCTGATGGCAGTTGTCCTCCAGGCCAGAAACCCACAGTTGAGTATGAATCACCACTACCCTTGATTAGACTAGACCGATTAGTCCTGTAGGTGAAACGTACAAAACAATAAGATTCTTCGTAGTCTGGGCGGCCATCGAAGCAACTGGACTAGCAAGAGCTCCAGACAGGCCAGCTGCCAGAAGAAGACATCTACCGAATAGTTTCATCTCAAGTAACAAGAGTGGCAACCTTTTTTAAGAAATAATATTACCAAAACTCCAAGATCAGAGTTAATTACTCTTGATTTATATCTTGAATCGCTCGCGGCAAAATACCTCGTCTCCAAATACATTAACCGGATGTCGTATGTCACGGAATGCAAGGTCCGATTGGTGGGATATCTATCTCGCCATACGAGGTCTTCGGAATCCCCTCACATATATGTGATCCTGTTTGGTCGCCACTAAATTTCTTCATCGGCTGGCTAAGCTATCGTATGACGCAGGATTGAGTGTTTTCGGAGGCAGATATATATATTTCTGCGTAGTGTGGTGAACGAGTATAGGGACTTCAGCAGTTGTTATTCGGACCAAGAGCAGAACTTTATCGAGCGTCACTAATCACAGACGCAAACTAGAGATGTGGCTGCATATGGCATCAGATATGCTGGGAAGTCAAAGTTCAAAACTTGGTCGCAAGATTGTCGTTGTCTAGTCCAAATTGACTTTTTCAATATGCCGTATATAAGTCAACAGTTTTTTGTTACAAACTTCCCAGACTTAGCTTACAGAGTATTTCATATTCTAAAGTGAATAAGGATGACATAAGATGGCACAAGACGATGCCCTAGTGAGGGTCTTTGTCATTGAGATCCTTATCTACTGCTCAGAAGTGTCCGTAGGAGCAATTTGCATTTGGCGTGGGGTTTTAGGGCTTACGCCGAGCAGATCCTGGCGCTTGTGTAAGACAATGAGATGTGAGGGATCGAGAGCAGTCACTGCAAACTTCGTTCTCATCTCCAAAACTAGTAAGATGACTCCATTAGACTATTCCATAAAGAAGGCACACTGCTTGGTGTCACTGGCGTATCGAATCATCGGGCTCCTTGACAAATCCGACGGAGTTCGGGGCAGCGTAATCGCTTACGCTCTAAATTCTGACTACAGTCATCCTCCACAGAACAGTATGTCCCAGAGTAATACGCTGCTTATCGTGGAGACAGAGTGAGGCTAGAATAGGTAGGTGGTGTTGCACGCGCCCTTTCTTGTCATATCAAGACTGGCAGGGGTCTGTATAAGTTAAAAGCATCGCAGCCGGCATTTCAATACTCACGATTTCTCCTAACCATTCGCTTCAATTCTTAACAACGACATCGGATTGTGAAACAAAGATGCCCGCCATGGCTGCTAAACGGCCGGGACTCATGCAAATCTCGGTCTCCCGAAGTGCCGAAGAGCAACGGTTGATCCCTGCATATTGCAGCAACCTTGCCCGCCGCGCCAAAGAGCTTGAGACTTTTCGTAAGCATCTTTACGCCGACGCCAAAGGTGGTGAATTATCATTTGGAATTATGGAACGTGTCTCGCCACATGCTGTTGCGGTGTCAGATCCTCTGTTCTCACGACTTGAGCAACTTCATCTTCTCCTTGGTCGTGTTTTTGTCGATATTGTAGACCGGTGGTTCACGGACGAGAAGGCACGCTTTCCGGAGCGCATGCCATTGGATCCATCAGAAGAGGAGCTTCTCCGATGGGTAGCATCTAGTGGTTGCGTCCCAGACTACTCTGAGCATGCCGGTTGCTGGCGAAGTGATTTGCTGTTTGGTCGCAGTCCAGATGGCCTGCGTGACGAGTCACCGTATGTTTGCGAAATCAACGGAAGGTTGCCTCTCAATGCGGTTATGGGGATTGCTCTTAGCGAAAATGGGCTTCGGGAACTTGGTGCGAGTAAAGGAGGGTTAGAGCCTGTGAATAGCATGGATGTGAGCGCTCTGGCTATCATCAGCGTCCTAATCTTGAAGCTGACACTCAGTCAATTGTTTAGGAATCTTACAACAACATCATGGCACTATTCGACCCCGATAAGCCGCTTTTCTCCATCAGAGACAAGTGGCCTGGTGCTGACTCGAAGATCCTTTCAACTGTCAATGTTGCACGTGGAAGACCACTAGTTGAGGCAGTTCGTCCCCAGGATCTTGAAGTTCGCCTCGATGAAAGCTCTCCCTCTGGATTCACTCTCTGGGATAAGTCAACGAACAGGCTCTTGGAACAGTGGCTCGTTGAGATGTTACAGGAAGAGTATGCCGACCTTGAACCAGCCGTCGCTCGCCAGTTATCCGTTACTCCACTCAATGACCTTCGAACTGTCTTCATCGTGCATGATAAACGACTCCTTGGCATAATACCTGAAGAGCTTCCGAAGATGGTTTCACGTGGTGTTTTGACCACCGAAGAGGCCGCAGTCGTGGCTGACGGGATCATCCAAACAATCAATCCAGGTTCAGAAGGGCTTCAAAATTTGCTACGAGACTCTAAATCCGACCCAAACGTCAGGAACAACTATATATACAAGCCTTGCCGTGAGGGCATGGGTCATGGTATAGAATTGGGAAAGAATCTTACGCAAGAAGCCTGGCTCGAACGTCTAGAGAAGCTCGCAAGTCCAGATGTTCTTCGACCTCACGACGATGCAGCTGTCATCCAAAGGCTGGTGGACCATAATTGGTATGACGTTGTCCGTCACGAGGTTTCAACAGATGATGGACCGAAACCTAACAAGTTCCATCTCATCGGATCCATGTTCATGTTCCAGAATCGCAAGCTCTATCCATCTATTTGGCGTATGGGCCTAGAGACACATATTGGTATCTCTTCCGATAAGCCGGGACTAGTCATGGCGATGGTGCATCAGCCCGACTGGCCAATTGGGGAGGACCAAGAGGAAGAGCAATGAGTTTAGAAGTGGATACTAGGTAGCCTCGCCGTCTATGGTAGCCTAATAGGTCTCCGTTATCGACCCTCCTACACCCAGAGAGGAAGATGTGACTTCATGTCATCCATGAATGCATGCTGCCATGACTCTAGAAGAAGGCGGGAAAATCTGCTTACTTTGTTGACAACTTTCGGGGATTGTTTTTGAGGACAAGCCGATGGTGGAGCGACAGTTATGATAGAGAACTTTAATTGAACAATATCTCCTCGACATCATCTGGTACCGACTGTATGGTAGTGACCAGAAAATATCAGATATCCAGCCGTTACAGTAAATCTCCATCGTTTGAAGATTGCCGACCAGCCACAGGGGGAAACAAGCGTTGGATTCATATCCATACTGACAATAGTTTATAACTGTACATAACCTGCTATATCCCTGAAATACCTTTAGACCTTCGTAGAATCTTGCTCTGTGATATCCTCTCCCTAGACCAACTGTATCATATCCACGCCAGTACGACCGTACTCGTCCCAGCCAGCATAGCGATCATACCCTTCCCCATACATCACTCCATGAACATATGCCTCTCCAACAACGCGATACTTAGAACCTTCGATATGATGTAGAATAAAGGGCACTCGAGCCCCCATCAAAATCCATACTTCATCCTTGCTGCTACTCTGACCGAGAGTCTTGGGTCCCAGGCCAAGCAGTCCCGATTCCGTCATGAAGAGTTTTCGACCCTGAGTAGCATTCCGCATGTGTTTCTCGAAATTGCGGAGCTTTCTCCGTCCCAGTGGAGTTAACCGTTGCATTGAAGGTCGCTTATACTTGCCCCCCAATGGGTCCTCATCTTCTTCGTCTTCCTCCACCGCAGGAGCTCGAAAGCTTTCGCTGATGAGCCGTGCTGAGGGTAAAAAGCCTGTTTCCCACGAAGTGTTGCCTCCGACCTGAGCATTTGTGTCACTTTCTCCTTGTGCAGATGATTCCTCTTCTCTTTCTCCATCTTTGCTCTCCCCCTTCTTATTTGCTTCTTGTGCTAGCTTTTGGCTTTGGTCCTTTACTTCCTCTTCATCCTCTCCATTGTTGTCTGGCTGTCCTACTTCCTTTTTTACCTTTTCCCTGAAATCAGCCACGGATGCTTCGAGATTTGGCACTTGCAGTTCATCGGACAGTTGCCGTGCTTCATACATGGCCGACCAGAGAGCCAAGCGAGTAGTGAACGACTTCTGAATCAGTTCCCATGCCCACGATTCCGAGCAATGTCCTGACCACTCAGCAAGCAAGTCGCGAGCTTCTAGAATATCCGTTAAAATCCAGTTGCTGAAGCCCATCCCTATGCTCACTCTTGAGTCCAAACTCCCGAAATCGTTGTCCTCCTCGGTCAGTTTATCAATGATCAGAGTGCGCCATAGGGCTTCAACCCGGGTCACCGCTTGTGACGAGCGGATGTATCGTCTTGAGCGATTAACGCCAGTATCCTCGACACGCCATGCTCTGGCTTTAACAGGATATTCGGCTGGACTATGCAGTGCCAGTCGTAGAGCCTGAATGACGGGATCTTGATTCAACTCCGTGGACATAGATACAGTATCCACCTTGATACCCTTGACATTTAGCTTATTATCGGGGTCAATATGGATTATCCAGTCGTCATAGTCAATATCGTCGTGCGTTCCAGCGCAGAAACGATCATCGTGCCCACCTTGGTCGAAAGGAACCCGTCCCAGCCTGGCGCTAAAGTCTGGCACCCAGCTTGGAAGGCCTTGGATCCTTGTGTCTGAAAGGTCTTGTACATGGGATAGAACCGCGAGGTGCGAACCAATTCGTTTGTCAATCATGGTCTTTGTTGCTTGGATGAAGACCTCTTTGACGTCGGCACTGTAGTCTGGCTGCAGTCCGAGACCGTCCTCGGCAAGGTTCAGAAAAGCGAAGATCTTGTCTCGGGGATCAGTAGCCTCAAGCTCCCGAAAGTCGGAGAGGACGGAAAGCAAGTGTAGCTTTCGGCGTTCAAATCTGAAACTAGTTATACCCAGCTCCTCGCTGAAAGATTCCACCATATCGTGGTCCATGAGATGGGTAACTTCGGGAAGTTCTATGGCCCATCGACATGATTTGTCCATGGTTTTTCCGTCTTCCCCTTCTTCGTCTGGAAGCAGGGTGACCATGGGCAGGCCAGCGTTGCAGAGCCCAAGACGCGAACGAGTATGATGGTATCCGAGTATGAAAGAAAGAGCATCGTGCGGAGTGACCTTCAACTCGTTTGCCGCCCTCGCTGGCTGTCCAGAGAGCAACGACAATTTCTCCCAATGTCGAGACTGGTCTGATACTGCCCGATTAGTGAGGAAATTATGCCCAAACTGGCATAACTCAACATCGATTCCCGTCTGTTCCAGGAATCCAGCAACCGCTAAGATGAAATCCATACTTTGCAGCGTCGCGCCACAAACCATCAAGATATCCCGAGCAAAAACTGCCTCCTGAACGACCCAAGCCCTGCGGAACCAGAGTCTTTGGAACAGGGAAAAGAGGGCGAACCAGTGCACTACTGTCATCCCTGGGACTGAGGACATGGTGACTTCCTCTTGTTCTTGGTATGATGAGTCTTGTGCGTGAAGACGAGTTGCGTCGAAATCAAGAATTCTCCCCATTGCCTGTACCGCTAGTTCTGCAAGCCTGTCATGTGGTCCAACCCAGGCAAGTACTATGCTCGCTGACTTGTATAGGTGCCCCATAAGCTTGACTTGGGCAGCTCGTTCAGCGAGGTCTGCCTGGTTGATACATAGTGCATCAGCCCAGATGGGCAGGTTGATGGAGCGGTAAGCCGAGCTCTCCAGCTCTCCTGAACTTGGAGCGGTTGCAGATCGAAGTTTCAATACTGACTGGAAGAACGATAAGAGGTTTTCCTCGATTGGTACTCGACTCCCATCAACTTCTATTTCATGATGGGTGCGCTTTTGCCAAAGCACCTCTTCACGCGGGACATAACGATGCATATCGTAGTACAGAAGCTTGGCCCGATCAACCATCACCAGTTTGTCGCCATCGGGTCCCAGTTCTGGGCTGTAATAGGTGAAAGGAAGTTTATCGGCGTGTTCTGCGAATTCCAAGCCATCGATATCGGGCATGGGTTCTTCGTGAACTGTAGTGGGGTTGCCCCATGTGTATGAGACGGCGGCGAATTCGAGACTCTCGTCGCTTAGGTCAACTACCCGCATGGAGCAACGAATAATGCCGTCTCTGGACTCGATGATATGCAAGAGACGGATTGATGTTGGCGTTGTGAGGACGTGTGACTTGTACATGTTGATGATATCTGTGTGTAATACTGAAATGGCTACGACTATCGGTAAAGCAGTATGGACAACAACTTTACGGTGCGGACCTTCACATTGTTTTTGTGATTCCAAGGCTGATTCATGTTGGAAGAGGCATTATCGAGGTCTGCAGATCACCACGGAATAAAGTCCGCCATGTTGCATAGCCGCCGGTGGCTGATACAGTATCAGAGAAGGGGACCATTCAAAGAGCGCTGCCAAGTCTCAAGCGCTTCACCAGTCGCATCGGCAATTGGACATTCTCACTGGAATGACCAGGGGGTCTTCAGCTTTATGCCAGGGTTAGCCAGACTTCGCTTCTCATCACTCAGCCTAGCATTCTGCCTCCTCCTTTTCTAAGGCTATATTGAAGGCCTCCCAAAGTTTTATGTTGAACGGATTCTGTGTTTCCCTATCAAAACAGCTGCAGAATGAGGTTTCGTGTCCCTGGTCTGGTGCGACGACGTTTTAGCCTTGGTGATCGCCTGCGCTAACACCCACTGTAAATACACTTGACTGTCAGCCTATAGATTTTGGCCAGGGGCATATCAACCCAAAGCATCCAAACCACAGAGATCAGTAACTGACAGCAGGAGTTTGCGTCGCGCGCCTTGTCTTCACGGAAATTTACTATTTCCTGCAACTACTGGTCGTTTACGTCCTCTACATGGTATTGAAAATTGAAACGGAATCGAACTCGAAAGTCAATACCCAGGTTGCTGAGCCTTTGCAGAAATGTTAACGTTATATCAGGGCGAACTCACATACATTGCTTGGAGCTGTTGAGGCTTCCGCGAGCTACTTGTTTTTAACGACTGGTAGTCCCCACGCCACTTCGGTGAGTGTCGCTGCTCAGCTCTGGGCATGCTACTCCCAAGCCTACATCGAACGATGCTGGCAATAAACAAGGTGCTAACTGCTCGGTGACAGTGTGCAGAGCTTCTGTAATAGTTAATAGCTATCAAGGTCATGAGGTAATGACAACGTCCCAGGACGTAATACCAGGGCCTAGACCTTCACGACAACTGCATGCTCTCCTATATCACAGCCATTTGACCTCCAAAAAGGACAGTCTCTTATCAAGATCAGCAAAAACATACAACAGCGGGGATTCGCTGGTCGTCACCGACCCAACTACTAATCCGCCCCTTACCAGCTTATCTATGGGAGAGCGGACGGGATCCCGAGTTCTCTGATAGGTATGGTCGTATGTGCTTGTTCTTGGTCTGGTTGCAGCCTATATTCGCGGAATCTTAGCTTGCCCGCCACCTTGTAGTTCGCGACTCAGTTCAGTTGAGTACAGGCATCGACGTATGCTGGAAGCTGCCATGGCGTCTGCGTGGTATTCTTTTTTCTCAATTCTTGCGTATGGCCTGCATATAACGCGTAGGCAGTTGAAGTAGAGAGATCCTACCTGAAGAGTTATGGATACCGTCATGGCTAGGCTTCTATGCTGTTCTCTAGTGCCAGGAAACCATGAGATATTGAGATACAGGCTCCCGCATAACGACCAATTGCATTTCAAACTCTATCAGAGATATCAAACTAGACCAATTGTGACTATAGTGCCCTGTGTTGCTCGCATCGTAGGCTCTACATTGCCTGTAGGCAGTCGTCCGTATATGGTGATATCGATGGTGCAATGAGTCCAGCCTGAGATTCGTAAGTGGTGTTGAACACTTTCTTCCAAATCATCAGGCCATTAGCTTTGTAACTGAAGAGGATTGCGTGAGCACTTATGAATTCCGCTGTCGTGGATGATTCTGTCATTCACGCTAAGAGTTCCTTCACAATGCCTTTTCCCTCCAATCATATCAAGTTTCTTCTCTGGTGTTTAGCGTCATCGTTGAGTATTACTCAGCCCGGACGGAGCACTACCTTAATTCGGATGATACGTGCCGTGCTGCACTAAAAAGGTGCATAAGAAAAGCCTTAACCGTGAATTTTTTATCGATCTTACCAGGCTTTTAATTGGCCGACGGATCAATAATCTAGCTGATGACTGTGCTTGCGACACCCAGTGACTCAATTACGCGGTCTGTCCTGACGCGCATATTGTGAGTAGGCGTAACAGTCGGGTCAGATTAAGCCGATGACATGTCTTACGCAGATTTCGTGAGTCACTTGCCTGGATCAATTGACTCGACTTGATGAGAAAAGTGCGGATGCCTAGTCAGGCAGAAATTGTATAACAATAAGGCCAAATATCGCCAAGATGTCGGATCAATTCCAACCAGGATCGTCAATATGGAGCCTCCTTACACGCAAAGATCCGGCGTCCCTCTTCAGACACGCCCGGTGCTTAGCCCCTTCAACCCATCAGCCCTACAGAGCCTTAATTCTATTTTGCCCCCTAAGAAAAATGGCTTGACCATTAATATCCATGATCATTATGCATCTAAGCGCTATCGCCCTGGCTCCATAGTTATGGGCACTGTCAACATCAAGCCCAAGAAGCAGATCCCTTTCACCAAGATCTCAATAAAATTTGTTTGCGACTCAAGTGTCGAGCGGCCCAATGCGAATTTGTCATTTGAGACATGGCATCGATTGCTTGATCTGGAAATGCCAATTGACAAAGCGGCATTGCCAGCGAATAAGGTCCTACAAGCGAATGAGACTTACACGGTTCCGTTTTACTTTGTACTACCCAATGGCCTCGGCACTGAGGCCTGTTCGCATAACGTCATATGGCAAGAAACGCGACAGTTGCACTCACTTCTCCCACCCAGCATCACGGGCTGGGAGGGTGATGCGATGATCCCGAGAGGCGTGCGCGTTGACTACGGTGTTATTGTTCAGGTTTGGGACGCGGCAAACCCAGAGTATGCCAAGATGGAAGCCAAAGAGACCGTTCAGTTCTTGCCAGGCCATGTTGAGCATCCTCCTCTGAAGATCCCAACAGCAAACCGAACCTTTAAGTTCGCGTCATCCAAGCAACTTAAATCCAGTGTCTTTTGTCGCTCTTCGGGTGAGATCACGTTATATACTGATCAACCCCAGGCGATAGTTCTTGATTCCAGCGGAAAGGGTTTCCATCCTACAACGATTACAACGTCTCTCAGACTAAAGCTGAGCGATCAAAAGACTAGCTTACCACAAACATGCAGTGTTTCTGCAAAGATTGAGTCAGAGACATGGTCACAAGATGAGCCCATGCAACAGCTCCCTCATATCGTCAACGCGAGAGACTGCTACAATGGCTCCGAGACTCTCGTTAGGAAGGCAGAGGTCGGCTTAAGCTGGGAGAAGAATTCACCGAAACAAACAGACAGTGTCGTCACCGAGACTGCTGAGACATTCAGCAGCCATATCGAAATACCCATTACAAGTTTTGCGAGCGATAAGAAAATGTTTTTGCCTACTTTTTATTCTTGCCTGGTTGCCAGGACATATCAACTACATCTAACTATTAATGTTGCGTCGACAACCCTGAAGCTGGTACTGCCTGTACAGCTCACAATGGAGGAGCAGGAAGGTGATGTGCAGCCCGACGCTGAGGACATTGGGCTCCCTGAAAGCAGCGCGAGGTGTTCCAGTTCATTGCCGTCATATATTGAGTCGGAAAGGAGACATTCACAGCCTGAGCAATAATCCGTTAAAATGAATAATGAAATTGAAGTCCGCCGTTAAAGTTTTCCGAACAATATCCCTTTGCGAACTCTTTCATTTTCTTGTGTATCTCGTACCGGTTGTCGAATGTGAAAGTTGTGCCATGTGGAATATCCGCGTCAGTTCATCAAGTCCCTCGACCAAGTCCAAGTTTTGAACTAATCCCATCATTTTAACCGGGGTTGGTTCTCGGGATGAATCGTTTCCTCTCCATTCTGCATAGCTCTAGTCCGGCAAACCCATTCCTTGATACGAATGGCGGGGTCTTGACCTCTCCAGGAGTTTGCAGCTCGCACCTCTTCTTCAATATTTTTGACATCGAGGCGGGACAAAGCTCCCACTGTGAGCGGTGTTGGTCCGGGTGGCAGCCGTGGTCCCCTGAGCGCCGCAGCATAGCTTTTGGACTTTGTGGTCTTTGCTGGAATTGGTGAAGGAGTATCCATGGCCAGTGATGGGTCTTGTGTTTGCTTTCTAAACAGCTTTTGCTTAAGTAGCTCTGACGCGCATGAAGGAAAGTCGTCCATGATGGAATGTTTTGCTTCGGAAATATCTTGATGCGTGCGGTATGCGATGGGGTGATGATGAGAGACTAAGCTAGATAAACAATTGACAGCAGGAGAAGGTGTGCGTATTTAAGGACAGGAAATTAAGCTCTCTGAGATGACTTTAGAGTTGGTAAGTGAACACTGAACAGCAGGTGCAAGTTGTTCGCGCCTATCACAGTGCCTGCTTTTCTATTCGTTTGCACTTCCCGGCACTGATCGCATGTACACCGGAATTAGGTACGTGTTCCGCATGTGCAAATCGTGATGCGAGATATACTTAAATAAGCAGCATAGCAATAGAATTACGTTCCGCGTGTGCGCTGAACACCCAGATTCGCCATTGTCTTTAACATCAAACTACGTGAACATCCTTGATTATCAGATGGGGCATAATCCTTGAGGCCTGAGAGTGCAACCAGTTGATTGAAGTGTGTTCAATTTATTTTTCAACCTTCATGATAAGTTTATCATCCCCACATGGAACCATTTTTCAACGGCCTGTTTTCATTCTCTTACGAGCTCTTCCAGTAAGTAGTCCTCCTGGTTCGACATGTTTCCTCGAACTGTCGCAGAGTTCCACCCGCGGGTTTTTAACTCCAGGTTCCAGCAATTGTTAGTAATCTACGGCAAATAAATCTTTTTAACTTATATATGTGTGCTCTAAACAATCATTTGATCTCTTGATCTGTCATGATTGGTTAATTTATAGTTAAAGTTTATGGCATTTCAAGGAGACATATCAAGCCCGACATACTGGAAAATCCTAGTTGACTTCAGTTTTTAGAGGGCAATATGTATATAGTTAATCTGTCACGATCAACTGTCAGATTAATCAGTCCAGACAGAAATTTCATATGCTACTTTTTGTTCGATGTTACTAATCGGTTTATGCTGTTACTCTTCATAGCGCAATAACACTCCCATGCTTATTTCTGTGCGGGCTTAGTTAGTGCGGAATCAAGAACGACTCCACTCTCGCTCCAGTGAACTCAATTCGGTAGCTCAACGATACTTACCCGATACTTCGTAAGAAAAGTTAGAGCTACTATTATTTCTAGTATTCCTTAAGAGAATTTGGCGGTATTTTGATGTTCTATTGGTCTAATATAAAGATTTTTAACAGTCTACCTTTAGCTACATTAACCATCTTTCCTTCAACCCAGCTTCGTGAGACGAAAGCTATCTGATCATGTTTATTCTCCTCGACTAATATTCAAGCATTGTTCAATCCAGAGGTGTACTGACCAGACCTGACTCTCTAGTTTCCCCCCTATTCGGACCTGTCTTTTCGGTCGAGGCCTTGAATTAAAATTAAATTTTCCATTCGGCTTGTCGCAGTGATGATATTCTCATATCCGAAGAACTGAGAGGATGGCTTAAATTTACCCGATGCATAAAGTCCTGATTATTCATTACCATTGCTTACGACTTTTGAAGTTCTTCAGCCTATTGGTAAGAAGAATGCTGTTAAGACAATGATGTTGACATAGAGATAGTCTCACAGTCCTCCTACAACTCGCGCTCCGCTCAATCTTGTCCCTTCTCACAGAGAAATGGCGTGACATTGCTGCAAACATACCCTCAACCGATGCAGAGAACCCGAAGAGGCAGAGCATAAACTGCTCAATTGGAATAGACCATGGCTCGGAAGCCAGGAAGTAATTCCTACTTTGGACATTCGGAACGAACGCGAACAACATACGGTTCATAATAGTCTGGCAAATATAGTTTCAGCACAGCCTGTATCTTCACATTTTCCAACAGCCTGATATGATATTTGCAGCAAATGAGGGCAAGATTTGCTAAGATGATCATATACAGAGTTTCGGCGATTGCGAAGTCTGCATAGCCCGGATTTACCCCGGCTTCTGGATGATGCGGCTCACAGCTGGGGTCACACATGCCATGAGTATCACAGCAGAGCAAAAAAGCAACTGGTCCGACAAGTTCCTCCACTTGTCTACAGGGCAAAAATAACATACAACACCGGGGATTCGCTGGTCGTCACCGACCCAACTACTAATCCAGCGCTTCGCAGCTTGACTATGGGAGAGCGGACGGGATCCCGTATTTTCTACGAGCTTTGGTCGTATGTGCTTGATGAGGCTGTCGTGAGGGTCTATAGCAGCAAAATTGTGCCGAGCTGAAGGTTCCTCTTGGCGGTTAATCACGGCGCAGGAACAGTCTTGGCTGGATGAAAGTTCGGCATTGGCATTTTGCCTGAATGGGTCTTCCAAGTCTTCATGACAGCACTACGATGTGATACCCTGATTCGATCATTTTGGCGTTCCCCGCAAGCTCATAATGCATTGATATGTGCCTTGGATTTAAAGTGTTGGAGTTACATCGCCACTAAAACGCGGCTTGGCGGATCCTCTTGTCATTTTGGATTCTTCTCAAATTTAGCCGAGGCCAAGTTGTATGTCAGACCGCTATCCAATGCCTACTTACGTACCTTGGCCAATGTCGCATCTGTTCTGTCAAAGACACCATCATCGTTCGGTTTTAACCGTTTGTGCACTGAGCACGGATCATTCCCGAATAAATGCACCAATTACCAAGGCAAAGGATCGCTAGACAAGCGTGCTTTCTCATGTTATCCCTGAGTCATGAGCAAGTTCTAGACTGGGTTCTTTGTTTTACATCTTAGTAGACCTCAGCTATACACCATGCACCCTCACGCTGATCTTCTGAAACGCAACCTTGATTTTTAGGCTGAATGTCCGATCCTCGTCCTCCCCTTCCCAATCAAAGACGTTAGTTCTCGGCCCAGCTCCTAGCTCGCGGACGTGTCTGGGGTCTTCGGCAGTCAATGCAACCTCCGCCCCGTTCGTGGTGGCTCTATGGCAAGCCTTGCATCGATGCCATGTGGCTCGATGTTACGAATGCCGACTTTTGCTTTCCCTATTCGAGATCATTTCTTGTCCTAAATCGGACAATCCGGGCATTGTTCCTCCGAAATTGCACAAAGGCCGGATAAACCAGTCCCCATCGGTTAGCACGTTTCATGGTACGGAGATGACTACTGACCTGGTTCAGTTTCCGGGAAATCATCGACCCACTAATCACATTGGGATGGCTGTCAGTCAACTCGTCAAACGAGCATTTCCATCGATCCTTACTTTCCCAGTGGCTATCTCGCCGGCAAAATCGGGTATACACTTCATAGAGACTTACATCGATCTCGGACACTTTCACATCCATGTTAGGCAACTCCTTATCCCCACAAGTCTCGCGAACTTGGTCCAGACTCGGATGATGTAAAGCAATTAAGGATCGCCGAGGTGCTACCACTTGGCGATATAAATACGACCAGAGTCCTCATCAATCAGTCCCTTCATCCCATCAACCAACAGCTTCAGTCTCCAACTGTCTTCAAGCCAACATCATCGAAATGGTTTCCTTCACCTCTATCCTCGCCGCCGTCTCGGCGTTCACCAGCGTCATGGCCCTTCCCTCTCAGCCCATTGACGGCACCAGCGTTGTCGAGCGTGACCCTCCTACAAACGTCCTCGACAAGCGCACTCAGCCGACTACTGGCACAAGCGGTGGCTACTACTTCTCTTTCTGGACTGATACACCCAACTCTGTCACCTACACCAACGGCGCTGGTGGCCAGTTCAGCATGAAGTGGAGTGGAAACGGTAACCACGTCGGTGGAAAGGGTTGGATGCCCGGTGCTTCTCGGTAGGTTTCCCCGGCGCTGCTTCTCCGAGCCCCATACTAACTTCATATGCAGCACCATCAAGTACTCTGGTACTTACAGCATCAACGGCAACAGCTACCTCGCTATTTACGGATGGACCCGTAACC
Source organism: Fusarium mundagurra (assembly GCA_013396205.1). Taxonomy (NCBI): domain Eukaryota; kingdom Fungi; phylum Ascomycota; class Sordariomycetes; order Hypocreales; family Nectriaceae; genus Fusarium; species Fusarium mundagurra. The sequence continues at coordinate 181,493 of JAAOAN010000016.1, forward strand.
CTCTCATCGAGTACTACATCGTTGAGAACTTCGGCACCTACAACCCCTCTTCCGGCGGCCAGAAGAAGGGTGAGGTCACTGTTGATGGATCTGTCTACGACATCTACGTCAGCACCCGTGTCAACGCCCCCTCCATCGAGGGTAACAAGACCTTTCAGCAGTTCTGGTCCGTCCGACGTAACAAGCGTTCCAGCGGATCTGTCAACACCGGCGCTCACTTCCAGGCCTGGAAGAACGTCGGTCTTAACCTTGGCACCCACGACTACCAGATCCTTGCTGTTGAGGGTTACTACAGCTCTGGCTCTGCCACCATGACTGTCTCCCAGTAAAGAGGCATCATGACTGGAAGCTTTGGGGTCATGATGATATGGCAGTCTCTTGAAGATAGTCATTCCCAGTATCTTCAGAAGCCTCAGACGGGATTACGTGTTTACGAGTCCGGACTTGTGACTGGACTTCACTCAGGACCGGTCTTTACTTCATTGTACATAGCTTAGCATCTAACTGAACATACAACGATAGCCGGCTTGCGCGGCTTTTTTGCATACATACAATTGTTTTGGCCAATATAGAGTGAAATATGATCTTCGTAGCCTGGTGAAACACAAATTAGTTCCCGTAGGAGCAATAAGAAAATTCGATTGCCGAATCGCCTGAGCGCCTCAAAGCTTTCACATAATGCAAAGCCAATTCAACAAAAGGGTATATCATGGTAAATCTTGCAAATATTATGTCCTTAGGGACCAAGCTTCCTTCCCGTCCCTCATCTTTTATGCTACTAAGAACCTCCGTTGCATATCTTCACTCAAGTGAACGTTAGATGGCTGACTGAAACTTTCTGGGTCTGACGATACCATCGGTCTTCGTGAGTTATGGCTTGAATACCCTTGACTATCTTGACCGCTGCTCTGGCCATAGTACTGAATCTTTTCTCGCCAGTTGAAGAAAGGTCGTAATGATGGAAGGCATGCAATAATCAGGCCAATGCAAGCGTCGATGAAGCTCCATAATTCTGTTCACGAGACGGATTGCCTTGTCAGTACTCTCCTTTCGCCGTGAGCAAGTTCCGCAATTACAATACTTACCGACAAGACTGATGGTGATTACCAAATCCCCACCATATTGCTGGATCTGAGCAAAGCGAACTACACAAAAGATAATATTGATGAGACCAAGGAGAAACGTTGCGTAGAGACTATATTTCAGCCTCCTTCGCAGTGTGAGCTCGGGGATGACGAGCCAGGGTAGAATGAAAACTGTTACATCATTACTGATTAGCACAAATCATTGAGACTCTGTCAGACCACGGCGTACTGAGGATATCTGCACTAATGTTTAATACCCAGGCGATCTCGAAGTTGATTTTGATGCTTTCAATACTGCATCTTTGGTCCGATAAGGTCCTTCAAGATCTGTTAGTATAGCCCTCAAGGCATAGGCTGCTATCAAATAAACCCACCAATTTCTCCATACTGGCAGACATGAGAGACTGAGTAATAGTATCGTAATAATGAAACCCATCGCAACGTAGATGATAACAGCCCAGAGGAATCGACGTCGCTTTACCATAAAGATAGGAAAGATCTGTAAGTACACAGCCAGTAGGGCTGCTTTGGAGAAGTAGAAAGTGGTGTAGTAGGGATAGGTGAGAAAGTAGTAGAGCTGTTCAGAGATCTTAGCTAGTGATATTGATGGATGATTTTGAGGGTTACATACCTTGTAGAAGTTCTCGGCCTCTTCCGCAGTTCCTTCAAACCCGGCCAGGTCGAACGTGGTGCCAGGTTTGAAGATACCTATACGAAAGAAGTAGGTGTCGAAGCTTGCTGTAGCGACGGCCGAAACCCATGCGGCGCACATGAACACATCGCTTGCGAGTAGATTTCGTCTTTGTAGAATGAGTCTGAGATACAGCCGTGCTAGGATTACCACGGTCGCGACAGAGATGAGGGCCCATTCAGTAGCCTGCGAATGGTTCAGTAATGTCGCGTGTCCTCATTGGAGGCGAGATAACCTACGACGACTGTTGGACCGTTTGGATCTATTGGCATCTTGAAGATTGCTGAGTCTCGTACAACATCAAATTATGAGATGAGAACCGCGCCTTGATGTTGAAGTCCCAGTCGCTAGCATTACCACTCGGGGACAGATGATGCAATATGAGGGTTGAAGGGGGACCATGTAAGGAAAGGGAGATCTACACATGCAATAATCACACATGCCTAAGCGACAGTGAGAGTTCCCGTTTGCATTCCTCCCAGGTACAGGGCAGAAAAAACTGGGGTGATCCGCTACGTTCAGTATGAGACACTTCAAGCCACATTCTGGTCCAGAACGCCATCTACCACTGTTCCCGTCATGACATTCGGTAATAATTACGCCAATCTCATGCATCCACATTCAAGGCTGATCATGTCCCCGGATTCATGTAGGCGACGCGTCTCTGCAATCCTCATCCAGTCAATGTATCTCTGGGTCAATGATCTATCGGCAGCATTCTAGACCCCGAGCTTATCTGCGCAGAGAACCGTCCAGACCTCTACACTTGACGCCACATACCCGCGTCCCTGGAAGGTTCCAGCCATTTGGAATCGGGGCAGCCACCAATCTTCAGCGGACCGAGTCCATGCTAACTGACACAACAATAACGAAGACTGGTGGCATTAGCCTAGTGTCTGATCACTGGGGTATCCATCTCGGCATGTTTCTAACAGAGAAGCCTAATATTTCTTGCGACCTTTTCAACATTCGGTTAGGATATCATATATCCAAACAAATCTCAATTACTTCAAGTTACAAGAACAGAATATCCATGAATTTATATGCTGACTCTATAGATAGGAAACAATGACCGGCGCTGATGATCTATGCATTACTTTTGGCTGTCCTTGGGCACCTGCTTGTCCATCAGATCCTTCAATTCCCCAAAAGCCTTGAGGATAGTAGGCGTCTCAGCAATGATATCCTTCTTGGTGTCATCACCCAGCTTTCCAGCACCAGCAAGCCAGAGATCATCACCAATACCACCATGAAATCCAAGAGCAGGTCGAGTATCAACAACATTGAGCTTCATGCCTTTCAAGGTCTTATCAATTGATTCGCTTGCAGCAGTACCTCCAAAAATACCATAGCTGATAATCAGAACACCCTTGCCAATCCACTCGTTGTACAGGTAATCAACAGCGTTCTTGGTGCCGCCGGCAGGGCCAAAGTTGTACTCGGGAATCACAAAGATGTAGCCGTCATACTTCTTGATCTCGTTACTCCAGGCAATGGCGTTGGGATTCTTAAAGGTTCCCTTATCGGGAACCATAGCGGGCATGATTTCTTCATCGAAAACGGGGAGGTTGAAGTCTGCGACGTCTACCAGGGAGATCTTGGTGTTCTTACTAGCGTCTGCATCGCCAGTGAGGATGTCGTTGATGACACTGGTGATGTGAGGACCGACTCGAGCTTTACGAGTGCTTGCCGTGATGAGAGCGATGTTCTTGATGGCAGCCATATTGGATTTGTGATTTTCTGAATTTTGGTTTATGAGATGAAGGGACTTCTTTCAATGGAGGAGAGGAGATTATGTGTTGAGTGAAAAGATGTTTGTCAAGCTTTATCCCGTACAACCTATTTATACTCAATCAAATCAATTCCATGGAGACTCCAGCCCATCTCGCGCGATTAATAATTGCATATGCCCGCAAGGCACATGGGCTGTTTTGCCTTCTTACAAATCCCAACTTCTACCCGCGCGTTTCGGTAGATGATGGATAGCCTATACAGGGGAAGCCAGATGCTTGGCTCTGCGGCACTGCATGGCACGGCTGTCTCACGCGCGGCTCGGGTTTCGGATTTCGATGCTATGGTAAGCAAGTTGGACCTGGACCCGGTAGATAAGCAGCCACTTCACTATCAGCTTGCTGAGAGCTGTCAGCAATTATCGGCAAAAGCGGTGCCGCAATGGCCGCTTTCATGATATGTTTTGTTGCAATTCGATCTGCGTATTATTAATTCTTGATGAAATGCGACTTCAAGTTTTGGGATCATTCACTGAACCCGGGACATGGAATTTAGCGATATCTCACAACATCTTCTTTGTTGCATTCTTTTGTTGGTCACTTCTCAGTACCAAAGGTTGACCCAAAACGGTAATCTATTTGATCAATCCGCCATATCTTCATCCTCTCCTTCATATTCTTCTTCAGCCGCTCGAATATAGTGCTCCAGCCATCTATCGTCATCCTGATATGAACCAACCAATCTCTCATAAGCTGCTTCCCCATCCTCACTGCTCGGTGGTGAAGGATTATTCATCTCACCGTAGAACCGAACACCGCCATCAGAGCCATCATCTACACTCGATTCCTTGTCTCCCCCTTCAAAAATATCAGGCGACGGACTCCCCTCTTCTCTATCGTTACTTTCAGCATCATAGATCGTAAGACGATCTGTATCAGCCATATAAGCCATATGAGCTATATGGCTAGCGCTATACTCCGGACTGCGAGCGAAGTACCACTCGCGATACATAGCTTGAGCGTAGTCTGGAATATCAGCGTCTGCTTTTGGCCCCACGTCATTCTCATCAGCTTGTGGCGGAAGTTCTTCACAATCTGAACATGCGACATGCTCGCAGCGTCTCACAGGTTGTTTCCAGTAGTCGTCATCGCCGCCTGTTTCTGGAAATCGCTCATCTATCCAATACGGACAGAGGGCTTCATACCCCTCCCATAACCTCTCAAAGTCTTTCCTTCTATAGTTTCTGTTATACCTGGGCACTCTAGGGTATGCATCTCGATGTGGGCTAATATCGTAGCCGCATATCGTGAGAGCAGCATCCCAAAGGTCACCTCTGTATGACCCCTTGGACGAATACTGGTTATCGCTGTCATTAGGCAAATATGCACGCATTGAAATGCTCTGTTGATGGTGGTCAACCGCAAATATGTCTGCTCCTTGTTGGATCAGAAAGACTGCAGCTTCCAGCTCGTCTCGATCCCTGCTTCGGTGAGCCTTATAAACAAGACTATGCAGGCACGTGAACCCCAGCGTCTGATGATCGTCTGGAGACCATGACTTTGCTACGCGAGCGTTGAGGTTGGCGCCAGCCGCCGCCAGCATAGCGACTGCTTTTTTCTTGCTCGTTGTTCTACTTTCTGCCATACAAACTTGGTGAATTCTTGTCCTTCCATTCAGGTCGAAGCTCTCTAGATCGTGCATAGTGAAATGTCCCCCGTGCTTGAGGAAGAGCTCTGCGGATGCCTGGACTGTATCAGCATACGAAAGCTTGCTATAGTTCCGATACTTACGAGATCTAGGTTACAAGCCGTGGACAATGGGTTATCCCATCCCGGGTATGATAATGTGGGATCAGCCATGTTCTCCAGCAGTACTAATGTCGTATCATGTCGGTCCAGTCCTGCTATACGCGAGAGTGCAGTGCCTGTATCTTCCCCCATCTCATCCACGTCTGCCCCAGACTCGATGAGGAATTTGCACATCTCCACGCTGGCCGTAGCTGCATACTTCACAAGGGTTAGTACAAGCCTTGTAGTCCCATAGATGACTCTTACATGTAGAAGTGGCATACCCTGCTCGTCATGGTCACGTAAGCTTGCTTTGCCCTCCTGCAGCATGGTTATGAACTCCTTGAGGGAGCCCTGTTTCACCAATGCGAATACAGGCGAGTCATTCGGGACTATGCGACAGACCGATATTCGCGGGATACTTTGGATGCTTCGATCGAAAAGTTGACCCTGTGAAAGCGAGACTGAGAACATCCAAGGAGAGTCTGATGGGCGGAACACGATATTAGCAACGACGTCGCGAAATGTGTTGACATTTCCAGATGGGTCGGCAACCCCGCTGCATATCCTTCTTCTCTTGTTAGTTGAGATCGTGAGATAGCCATGGTCAACATCGATTTCTTCTCTCAGTCGCTTTTGCTTGATGACCGTGCCATGCGGTAGTTGAGTACGGAGTCTTCGAGAACCAGAGACTGATATGAATGATCAGTTATGGGTCACAGAAAAGAATGAATGATGATGTTACCAGACTGGTTGATTGCAATGATGGGGGCGGAAAGAATGAGTCCTTCTATCAGCTTCAGATCTCGACCTAAAGCCTTCGTGTCATTTTCTGTGACGGCACTGTAGCTATTTCTGTTGCTCTTGAGTGCAGACTTTTCGATCGACCTTTCCCTGGCAATGACAACAAATTTCCGTAAGTCGTCAATAATCTGTTCAGCATCATCGGCGTCCAAAGTCAGGCCATCATGGTTTATCAGAGTAGAGAAGCGGGATATGCTAGACTCAAGCTCAGAGCAAAGTGCCATGGCACCAAGTTGACCAGCCATTGCGCTGTCTATAGCATCATTGTCTGCGGTTGCCGTAAGCTGCTCGGCCTCACTGGCTGCGGCATCTTGATCAAGTCTTGTGTGAAGTTTTGACACCTCTCCAAGTATTTGCTCCAGGATACTTGCCGTCACTGTGGCATGAGTATCTATCCTTGATGACACTTGTAAAAGTGACTGCGCTTGAAGAAGGCTGAGGTAAAGGTTTATCTGCGTTGACTTATCTCGAATCCTGCTTCGCGCATTCTCCAGGTCTTCTTTCTTGACGTATGCGAGAACGCCCTTGTACATGCGACTCGAACGACTACTGCCAGAGCTTGTAGAGAATTTTGCAAGGCGACATTCTATGCCCGACAGCTCTGTTGTGCAGGCTTGGAGAATGTCATTTAATGACGCAATTGTGCTTGTCGGCGCGTGTTGCAATGAGCTGCTAGATATACGCCCGAGAACGGACTGCAGCGACTCCAGGTCTTTCGACAACTCGGAGACTATCCTAGGGGCATCTTTGAATGACGAGAGTGACTCATTGATGATCTTGGCTGACTTGAGGGCTAGGAGGACAAAGGCCAGCGTGCTGGCACCTGCGCCGATAGCTTCCATAGTGGTTTCGATATACCGAGGCCGCAAATGCTACGCTTGAAATGATACATATCACATAGGAGAATGACGGACGCTTTCGTTGAATACAAAAAAATCGTTGAGGTAGAACACAAGGGAAAGCCTCGTGAAGCGCCTGATGTCTCAGCAGACTCAGCCGCACTGGGCTGTGTCGCATTTTACGCGCCGCCCAGCATCTTATGATTGGCTTCTTATGCAGCAGGCCATTCCGTATTTGTTTCAAACAGAGCAGATCGACAATCGCGAAAATACAAAATGGAAAAAAAGCAAAAGCCTCTCATTCTTCTTGGGTTCTCACAACGATTTTCTTCCCAATTCTTCCACTTTCCATGTCTTGAATGCCCTGAATGACCTTCTCCCATCCGACCCCGTCTACAACATGATACTCAAGTGGCTTCAGAGTTCCAGCAGCGATATGCGTTTCAAGGAATGGAATCCAGTTGGCGATATTGGATGTAATCTGTGCTCCATCCCTCTCGTTGGGGCGGCAGAGATGACCAAGGTCTGCTCTATACTCGTTGATAGAAGATGGTGTTGAGAATGGGGACCTATTCTTATCAGTGATGTTTGAAGCTTCACAATGGTTTCAGAGATCTTACCAAGAGTCAACCGACGTAAGGTATTTCTCTTTTGCTTCGGAAGCGGTTTCGAGAGCTTTTACCATGACTTTATAACCATAAGTGCTCGCATCCATCATTTTGCCAAAGTTTCCGTCGGTGATCTTCTTGATTTCCGCGACTTGCGCATCAACCGACTCACGACTGTCAAAAGTCGCCGAAGCTCCGTTTTGGACAGCAATCTGGGCAAAGTTAACACTACGCTATGCGCACTTAGGCGACATGGCTCACAGATTGCTTAGACGGAGAACAAGATGCCAGAACCTTGTATCCACAGACTTTGCCCAACTGAGGGTGTTAGTAATAGAAGCTTTGCAAGGCTCGGGTTATTACCTGTATCGCAAATTGCCCAACGTTTCCACTACCACCCAAAATGACGATCCATTCATCCTTTTCTGGAGCTTTGTTGCCATCGTCAGGAAGCTCGAGCCCTGTCCCGCCAATGAGACATAGGGTTGAAGTCTGTTGAGTTGTCAGCTTCACATTATTGATTATTGACCTGCAAGGTCTCATTCTTACCAAAAGACATGCTCCAATGGTGCAGCTATCTTCAAGAGAGATGTTGCTGCCTTTTTTAAACAGCAAATCTTCCTGAGCCAGGTAGGCATCTTGAAATGGCGTGAATCGATTCTGGCCGACTGGCGCACAGCTGTAGACGTAGTCGCCGACCTTCAGCCTGGCAACATCGGGCCCAACTTCGATGACAATACCAGCGCCATCACTGCCCAGGATTACGGGCCATTCATTTACCATCATCCCAGTGTGATGCTGGAGAGCTTCGCTTTATCGCTGCTGTTAGTGCAAAGCTATACGTCGGCTGGGTATATGGTATCATACATAGGATTGAGGCCTACTGCGAGGCATTTCACCAGCACTTGCCTGCCTTCTGGAGACGGACGGGGTATGTCGTCAACGACTTTGTGAGGCTGGTTGGGTCCTTCGATAATTACACCTGCTTGAGTTGCCATTTTATATGAGGTTTGATGCCAGAATATTACCTTTGATGGTCAAGAAAGCGTAGAATAATGACCTGATACAGCGAAAGGCGGGGAAACTGGTATAAAAGCATTTACACTACAAACTAATCAAACATTTGGAAGTCAATGCAAGCCACTCGTATAAACTCGAGGAGAGAGGTTACTGGTCAATGTAATCTCAACGCCACGACGTTATTTCATAGGCTGACGCCGCCCGCCACGATGTCACCGCGCGTGAATAGTTGGTCAATCTCAAGAGGCGTACTGCCGCTCGGACTGTTGATGTGCCGAATCTTTGACTGCTGTGCGGCTGAGATGCTTGGACGTATCATCTCACGTCTCGCATCAGTAAGCTCAGTTATTTTTGCAGCCACAAGTAACCCCTGAGGGACTGGTATGCTAAAGGAAGATGGCTGCAATTACGGTTAGTGCGAACGGCATTCTCCGTGGCTCGGTCTAACGTCTGATGCTATAAGATATACGCCATCTTGCAGCTCAGTGAGTTCTCATAAAAACCCCTCAACTTCTGAGGAATTATATGACCAGCTGTTCAAGCTTATGACGAGTTGTGAGTATTGCCAGAGCAGATTAGATCATTTAGGGAGCAAGCCACCATAGAAACCTAAACTGCGCACTGCTAGGCCGGCGTAGCTCTTTCGGCCGTCCGCGCTTTTGAGTTAGAGGTTATAATAATATTCAACTTAGAGAAAGATTTGAGCCTATCGTTTCTCAGAACGGGACAAATCGTGTTGACCAACGCCTGCAGCATAACACTGTCAAGCGAGTCTTCAAATCGGAGCTCTCAAGAGTGGTGTTGATTATTTATGACGAGCGATTTGCAGCTCCGTCAATACATGGGAAAAGGCCGAAGCAAGCCGAAGATAAAAGGTTGTTGGCAAGTAATAGAACCCCAAATTGGAGGGTACTGAGAAGACTTTCTGGTTGGGGAGATTGTCGAAGCAAGCTTTAGATATTTGTACTGAGAGGTAGATAAAGGAGAGCCAACGGCCTTTGATAGTGAAAACTTATTACGTAAAACTGCCACGTTTCTTTTTAGAATCCATTGTAGGGCCTTGAAGACGAGGAGTTTAAGGGAAGACTAGCATGAAGGGGTTGCGGCAGAGTCGCCCCAGGAATCTTGTGAAGAGTAGTATAGTTGAAACGAGGGGTAAATTAGCAGTACGATGCGGCTAAACTCGACATCAACAAGGCTTAACTTGCTATTGGTCGTGATTTGAGTTTGTGAACCTTTTAGGCAATCATTGTCTTCTATGCGTTAGTCCTAAGCCGACATCCCCGAAAATTACGGTCCAATAACCCAGCTATTTCCCAACCTAGCCGGACCCCAATGATCAATCATGTAATCCTCTGAGCATTTTTGAGCAACATCTCCATCTAGTAAACTTTTTCGGATCACAGGACGACGTTTCCGTGGATCATGGCTCGATATATAAGCGTCAAACCTCCGGACTTCCCAAATAGGAACTGCAAGGAGGAACCCCTCCGAGATGAGCAGTTTCAGTGTTACATCATTTTAATATCCAGTTTAGGGTCTTTTGGACACATGACCGCATCGGCTGTCTGTTCCGGGATAGTCGTTTGTGGCGATGGCACTTCAATAATGGCCGAATAAACCTGATGAGTGAGGGGTTGAGTCGGCCTCGATACAGACGCTCCGAAAGTTTCCACGTCGTGAAAGGCTCTCCGGATGTTTTTGGATCTCATCCGGGAATTATCTGACGGTGGGTTCTTGCCCGGATCTCTTTGCCGATGGCGACGGTGGCCTTGCACTAATGTTTGAGATCCCGTCGTTCCGGGACGTTTAAACTTCAACGATGCAACTATATGCCTTCGAAATGTATATAACATCTGTCACGGACCTCGATTGACAGTTCTACTCTACTCATCCACAGTCAATAGTCAAGCATCACCAGTCAATCTTCAACTTCGACAGCTATGGCCTACAAGCTTATCCTCGCCGCCTTTGCGGCTACAGCTCTTGCTGCTCCTGTTGAAGAGCGCCAGTCTTGCAGCAACGGAGTTTGGTATGTCTACGATATTTGACTCCCACAACATATACTTACAATGAAACAGGTCTCAGTGTGGCGGTCAGAACTGGAGCGGCACTCCTTGCTGCACCAGTGGAAACAAGTGTGTCAAGCTCAACGACTTCTACTCTCAGTGCCAACCTGGCACAGCTGAGCCTTCTTCGACTGCTGCTGGACCTAGCTCCACCACTGCCACAAAGACTACCGCCACTGGTGGAAGCTCTACTACTGCTGGAGGCTCTGTCACTTCTGCCCCTCCTGCAGCCAGTGGTAACCCTTACTCTGGTGTTGATCTCTGGGCCAACGATTACTACCGCTCAGAGATTATGACCTTGGCTGTTCCTAAGCTGAGCGGTGCCAGGGCTACTGCTGCTGCCAAGGTTGCTGATGTTCCTTCCTTCCAGTGGATGTAAGTCAAGCCTCAATCCAATATTGACTCGTGTATTAACAAGGTTCAGGGACACCTACGACCACATTTCTCTCATGGAGGATACCCTTGCTGATATCCGCAAGGCTAACAAGGCTGGTGGCAACTATGCCGGTCAGTTCGTTGTCTACGATCTTCCCAACCGTGACTGCGCTGCTGCTGCATCCAACGGAGAGTACTCCCTCGACAAGGACGGCGCCAACAAGTACAAGGCCTACATCGCCAAGATCAAGGGAATCCTCCAGGACTACTCCGACACCAAGGTCATCCTTGTCATTGGTAAGTAGAGCTTCGTTCTTGACATTTAACTAGCTAACCCAATCACAGAGCCTGACTCCCTTGCCAACCTGGTCACCAACCTGAACGTCGACAAGTGCGCCAAGGCTGAGAGTGCTTACAAGGAGCTCACCGTCTACGCCATCAAGGAACTCAACCTCCCCAACGTCTCCATGTACCTCGATGCCGGTCACGGTGGCTGGCTCGGCTGGCCTGCCAACATCGGCCCTGCTGCTAAGCTCTACGCCCAGATCTACAAGGATGCTGGCAAGCCTTCTCGCGTTCGCGGTCTCGTTACCAACGTCTCCAACTACAACGGCTGGAAGCTCTCCACCAAACCCGACTACACCGAGAGCAACCCCAACTACGACGAGCAGCGATACATCAACGCCTTCGCTCCTCTTCTCGCTCAGGAGGGTTGGTCCAACGTCAAGTTCATCGTCGACCAGGGCCGATCCGGTAAGCAGCCTACTGGCCAGAAGGCTCAGGGCGATTGGTGCAACGCCAAGGGTACTGGTTTCGGACTTCGACCTTCCACCAACACTGGTGATGCTCTCGCCGACGCTTTCGTCTGGGTCAAGCCTGGTGGCGAGTCTGATGGTACCTCCGATACCTCTGCTGCTCGCTACGACTACCACTGTGGTCTCGATGATGCTCTCAAGTAAGTTGCTCCATCCGATATTCTCACTATATTCCGTGCTAACATTTCATCTTCAGGCCCGCTCCTGAGGCCGGAACCTGGTTCCAGGCTTACTTCGAGCAGCTCCTCGACAACGCCAACCCCTCATTCATGTAAATTATACAAGAATGACTGATCTTAACAAAGTGGAAATTTTGAAGTTGGATCGGATTACTCGTCAAGGACCTAAAATGTTCTTTCTAAATTGTACCTAGTTACGAGCACATATAAATTGACATTTGAACATCAGAGCAAATCTTTTTCTTCTTCTTTTCGTAAGCTAAGTCATAATGTGATAAAAAGTACAAGAATGAATAAATAACTAGTCAACAATGCCCTGAGGCAAAACTGAAACATAATCCAATGCAGCTGTTTCCTTGCCATCGGCCTTTCCAATAATCACAAGCTTGTCACCTGGTTGGATCTTGACACCTTCAAAGGTGATACGAGTGGCAGAGTGACCGTCGAGGAACTCACTTGGCCAGTGACCAAGTCGATCCTCATTGTCTCCAACCCACTTACCGATCAATCGCTTGTTGAGGTATACAGACCAAGTTGACTTGCCACCAACGATATCATAATAGTTGACGGCAAGGTCATATGTGCCCTTGGGGGACTTGAGAGTAGTGCTAGCTGTTCCAGTGCTGTTTGTGTAAATAGCAACATACTTGGAAGCAGTCTCAGTAGGAGTGACATTGACAGGCTTATAGCCATCAAGCTCCATCTTCTCAGCCTCAATTCTGTAAGGATGGTTGCGAACACGGTTCTGCTTGTCAGGGATGCCAGACAAGTTGCGATAGAACTCGTTGATGGCGTCTCTCCAAACGATTGAGTGACCAGCCTGGTACTTTAGTCTGAAGAGATCGTGGTCAAGTCTGTCATCGTCGATCTTGCCCTTCAGCGACGCCCAGGTCTTATGGAAAGTCTGGGCTGTAGCGGCGCCCTTGTAGTGAGCATCGTAGAAGTGCTGAATCACAGTCTTGCCTGAGTGGAGCTTGAATGTGTATGGGACATGGTGGAACCAGAGCATGAGGTCATCGGGGGTCGTTTCGGGGCTCTCGAACCGCTTGGCAATTTCAGAGGGATACTGGCCAGCGTTTCCAGTTCCATTCTTGACTGTACGGTCCATACCAATATGATCGCGGGTTGCCCTGGTCCATTGTCCCCAGCCGTTGTTGTCCTGCGAAGCGGGGTTGGGCCCGTAATGGGCATAGAGAATATCGGTCAAGGTCTGAATACCCAGGTTGCCGGAATAGTTCTCATAGGCCGGCCAAGAAGCCATAGACATATCAGTAATGGCCTTTCGGACCTTATTGTCGAGTCCGAAGGTTAGACGCGTCCAGTCCTCGAGAATTTCCTTGGAATCCGCAGTAGGGTCCCAAGCCAGACGTCCAAATGCGTACAGGTTTGACATGGACAGATGACTTCCAAGCCACGTCTTGTCCAGACCAACATTTGTGACACCAGCATATCCTCCTAGACGTCTCTTGAAGACCTGTCCTGACACAATATCGCGAACCTGAGACTTTTTGCCGTCGATTCGCATGTCGAAATCCAGGATCGTCTTCCATAACGGAGGCAGATAGACAAGGTGGCATTGCTGCCCTAAGTACTCTTGACTGATCTGCAGTTCAATAGCACTATTGGTCTTTCTGAGGTGCGAGAACAAGGGACTAACGGGCTCCCTGATTTGGAAGTCGATGGGGCCGTATTTGATCTGAACGACTACATTGTCGTGAAACTTTCCGTCCAGCTCCTTGAAGAACTCGACAGCGGCGTTGGCACGGTCAGCCTTCCAGTCAGTCCAGTCAAGCTTGTCATAAACAAAAGCTCTGAACATAACTACACCGCCGTGGGGCTCGAGGGCTTTGGCAAACATGTTGGCGCCATCAGCCAAAGTGCGGTTATACGTGATAGGTCCGGGCTGGCCCTCTGAGTTTGCCTTGACCAAATAGCCAGCCATATCGGGAATACCATCGTAAAGGCCATCGGTCAGGTCATGCCACCACTTGATCACCTTCTCGTCGAGAGGGTCAAAGGTATCCAGGCCTCCGAGCAATTGGGGTGAAGCAAAGTTCAGAGAAAGACCAACCTGAACACCCCAGGGACGAAGCAGATCAGCAATCTCGATAAGGCCCTTGCGGTTCTCTGAGTTGAATAGTCTGATATCGGCGTTGACATTGTTGATGACCACGGCGTTGATACCGATTGAGGCGAGAAGACGTCCAAAGAGAGGAACCCGTGAGAGGTCCTTTCGCACGTTCTTGACACCGTCGAAAAAGATAGAAGGACCACCGTAGCCTCTCTCGATTGAGCCATGGGTCGAGCTTGCGTTGAGGTTGTCCCACTGGTTAGCCCATCGAATGGGTGCACTTGGGTTCGATGCGCGCTCGACTTTCTTGAAGTTGCCCTGGCCGAGCATTGAGAGGTACTCAAAGGCGCCATACAGAGCACCGCGCTCATTCTGGCCAATGATCTTGACAGAGTTGCCAGAAGTGCTGAGCCAGTAGCCATCGGCCTCAAGCTTGGGATGAGACAATTTGCCCTTGCATGCCTTCTTGAGGTTGTCCTCGGTGGTAATGACGATTGACTGTGAGAAGTCGCACGACTTTGAGTTGCTCTCGGTCTTCAGGTCGATGTTGAGAATACCGCTGAAGCCCTTCTGAAGTTCCGAGGCAGCACTGCCGAGGGGACTCTTTGCGGAACCACCAATTACATGGATCTTTTGGGGAAGCGACTTGGCATTGATGGAGACGCTTGATGGCAAGCGAGCATATCTCAGCCAACCATCAATACCATCCTCTGCGATAACGCAGGTGAACAAAGCGAAGACTAAAGTCGAGAGCCACATGGTGAACTATGACTGCGACTGTGATGGGCTGTGACGTTCCGTCTGATTGAAGCGAGGCCATCGTCTTATATCGCAGCATGTCTCACGATGACATGCGGAGTAATTACTGGTGAATTGATTCAGGCTATTTGAATTAGCCTTGGGATTGTGGCTACGGCTGAGATCGACGGCCGATGATGCTGTATTAGTTAGTCCATCAATCGGCATCCAGGTTCACTTCGGGGTAAATGGACCGAGCTTTCACTGTTCGTCCGGTCTTGGCTGATCTTTTGGACGACTCGGGTGGACTGGGGTCATAGTGGGAGAATGACGGATATAAGGAAATAGCATTAGTGAAGCCTTGGGAGAGCTTCAATGAAGATTATCTACGGTACCATAATTGATGATGAGCTCTCGTAAGCTGCCATAATCTACGGACTCAGTAGTCTGAACTCTACAATAAGCATCAAGAGATTAAGCTTAAGTTCTGTTAATGGCAGATCAATCTGGCAATAGAACGGACGGGACAGTGCGTAGCTTTATTTCCCCGCGAAGTGACATCGGCAATCTCTCCGAGATTTTTCAGTTGTTGCCAATGTTGATCTCTGTACTGAAGCGTGCAAGCTGAAGTTTATGTATTTAGGCAAAAACGATGTCGGCGATCAGTTATGTATGCCGTTTCATGCAGGGAGCATGAGATGAGAGCGATCTGCACAACTCATGTATAACATGGATGATGTGCTATGCATATGCTATGCAGAGAAATGCACACAAATCCATTTTGAACAGACAATTGTTTCGTTTCCTTGCCGTCAGGGCCGAGGGGACAGGTCTAGATAAGTGCGCCCGCAGTGGTTTAGCGAGTGTAACAGTCACACAGCGCACAAATTGACAACACAAAACTTTTTTCTGAAACGCAAATTCTGAGTCAGAGCCAGCAAATTTCGAATTGGCTGGCATGTGCTGGTAGAGCTCGGATCCCTTGAAATTTTCGACTTGGGATGACTTGCTGTCCTATTCTTGGCAGCTTGACTCACTCACAGCAACGAATAGGTCACCTGATCCATATAAAACATGTGGCTAGTGACTTGTGTAACAGCGAATTTTTGATGAGAATTTTTCTGCACAACGATTGTCATGCAAATTGTGGCGATTTGTGCAATTATTCATGATCTGATTCGACCGGAACGCTCTGCCAGCGCAGCACGACACTGACCCTAAGCGTTAAACCCGGCACATGGAGACCCAAAATCGAGGCCCTCCAGTGGACCATCTCCACTATTAGGCGTTATAGTGGGTTCCGATGTCAAGCTTTTTTGACTTGGGCAAAAGCAATGGGATCGTCTTGATCATAGACAAGCATAATCGTGCTAAACCGCCCTTGGCATACTATACAGCCGCTTTACGTTGCATGCATGGCCAAATCAGCTCGAACTCGCATGCCATCTTACCCAAAGTCCACATGCTAAGGCATGCAAAAGTCTGGTTTGGTCCATGGACCCGTTCTTCATGGCATGTTGGCCGCGTAACAGTTCATCGTTGTTGGCTACATGAGGCTGCAGACCACTATTTTGGTGCATGAGCCCCGTTGAACGTGTTACAGACCTCCACTACGTTAGTAACCGTACAATGTTGAGAAATGACCTCTCTCTAATTGGCATCCTTGCTCTGGCCTTCTCCATGTATAAACCACCACCTCGAGAGACTTGACAAGGCCCCAGGATGGTCCTCCGTAAACAACGTCGATCTGGCTATAAAAGCGGGCGGCTGCCTGTTCACCAAACGGTTCTCATTTGGATCATCTCATTCTATCCTTATTCTTACTAGTATAATGCTTAATTAATCTATCTATCTATCTGCCTGTCTATTCATCTCTACTTACCTCTTTTTTAATAGCCATAATGAAAGACCGAACAAGCGATCATATTCATTTTCCTCAGCACGCTCATCGCATTCCACGACGCTCAGATGGTGTCAGTGGATATAGCGATTTGCTGGGGAGGGCGGTGTTGATATCCATCATCAACTACCTTGCTGATGTTGTCGATGCAATTGAAGACATCAAGCTGCCCAAACAGCACAAAGATCGTACCAAGTTGAAGAGCGATAAGAAGAGAATGTGCGATACTGCTGTCAGAGGTGCAAACACGTTGACAGCCCTGTTCAATTCGGCAAAGGGCCAGACCAAGTACACAGACCCAGCCCGTGAGTCAATCCCGACCAACCCTACCCTACCCCTGCAATCAGCAAATCCATCTAACCTTATCACAGCAAAGAACTTGCCGCTCTACCGAGACGAAATCCGGGGTCAGTTATTGTATCCCCTGTCGAAAGCCAAGACATCGAAGGCCAGCCTTGGCAAATCTTTCACATTCGCCCCATGGCAGCAAAGACTCACCGCCATCTTGTCTGGTATCGAGGAAGAAGTCTGCTGGTGGCTCAGGCTTCAACGTCCGACCAAGACATATGATAAGCGTTCGACAACGCACAGTCATACAAGCAAGGCATACGGGCAACGCTCAACTGCTAGCAAGCCCTATGATCAATACTCTACACGCACGGGCAAGACTGATCAGCGATCGTCGAGGCCCAAGCAGTCAAAGAGCCATTCTCAGCGAGGGAAGAGGAGCCGTTCACCTTCACCCTCTGGTGGATGTGCTGTTATGTAGCTGGCTACATCTAATTGAGAAGCAGTAGCTAGTCCTACTTACATACAAAATTTGGATATTTACGGTTTATGGAAGCAACGGGATCATGAAGGAATGAGAACATGGGTGGCACGGATTTTGCTTAGGGATAAAAATGGATTCCCAGGGAGTCGCTGGTACGGATAAAATTGGGACAACGGACGGCGGTATCTTTCGGAGCCAAATTGCATATATCAACATGGGACGGACGGAACTTTGTTTGCAGCGTAGGATTAAATACACCATTTGCGAATTGAAATTGATACTTTGTTACTTATGAGCCTCCGTAACTGACACGTGTACGTGACAAATCTTTGTAACCCTGTTGCCTGGCATGGATGTTGATGTCTTCCTTGTTCGCTTAAGAATTATCAGCCAAGCAGCTATAAGCCAGACTTCCAACCTCCTTTGAGTTTTCATCCGGGTACCCCACAGTCGTTGTTCTGCGCAATCTGTTCTCAAGAAACTGCCGAAACGTCCCGCACGGAATGTCCTCCGAATCATGAAATTCAATAGTAGCCCAGTCCAGCTTCTTCATGTCATCGTAGCTTCCATAATGCGCTTCAATTACCTTCATCTCCTGCTTCTTGTCATCTTCCGAGGTATCCGACCCTTTGAATGCTGTGTCATATGCTTCCAAGACTGTCTTGGTACAGTCGGGTGTGATTAGTAGAATGCCGAGAACATCTTCGCGGCCAATTTCAATGTTTGGGCCGGAGTTTGGCCAGTCATCCCTCTTTGGTAGATTTAGCTTAGGCACTCCACTGATGTTCTCATGAAATTGAACGAAAGGGACTTCGAATAAAGGATCAGACCATTCGACGTCGTCGACGCTATGGAGTGGAGGGTCCAGATGAAAGCCGTTCCATGTACCTCCAAACCCATTGGTGATCTTCAGAAATTCCTTGTAGTCATCTGGAAGTGTTACCTTTAGTCTCTTCTCCAGTGAGGATATCTGCTCATCTGTAGCTGGTGGCAGATTAAAGAGTGTTGTCGGAGGATCTTGTTCCATCTCTTCCCAGAATTCGAGGGACTTTGGCTTCGTGTTCCGTTCAAGCTCCAAGAGCACGTCTTTCATGGGTTTTGACTCTATGTCTAGTGGTTTTCGACCTTTGCTAAAGCGCTCTGCGAATGTCGCAACGACATCTTTGCCAAGGACCTCGATCTTCTTCTTGTCAACAGGGACTTTTCGGGCTAATACACCTGTAGCTAGTAGTCCGCTTAGATCATGGCGTGCAGCAAGACGCGAGATGATCCCTCGCTTGTATAAGTTCCGGGCAAGGAGTTCGAGAACTTCTTGAACTCTCGAATTGTGCTGGACCTCTTCCAGGTCGGGGGTCTGCTTCCAGGCCAACCTGAAGGCACTGGATAGGGCATCAGCCAAGCTTGATCCGTCCGCACCGAATTGGTGGGCCTTCTTTATCTGCTCCTGGAGATTGCCTTTGTCATCCTGTTCCTCGACATCGTCGATGTCAAGGACATGCTTGGATGCAGTCTTGTCTGATACTGCTTCACTTCTTTCCTTCTCTGGGATTTCATCAGGCCATATGTCGGCAGCCGCAAAGAATGGCTCAAAATGATGGAGCTGTTTGCGTTGCCATTCCGAGGTAGTGTCCTGGAGGAGCAGTGAAACTAAGTCTTTGGCGGTATCAATTTCACCAAGTACAGAGAACTCTTCGGCTAATTTGACCAGCTTGCTGTAAACTTCCGGAAGCGAGGTGTTGGTCAAGATCGCTTCGCGGTCAAATTTGTTTGGTTGAGCCATTGCGATGAAAGTGAGGGTGCAGGACGTTTCACGGTGTTGAGGGTTCGATACAAACATATTTTCATTGTCTCGCCCTGCTTATGCTTGACGTCATGCGGCTTGGGCACTTCTTGATAGAGGCTAGTTAGATCAATTTTTAACTTACATAAATAAATAAATAGTATCGTTCAATCGGGTCAGGATTTCTCGGTGCTTTATTGCATGTTCAGCGTCCTGTATCACAAAAGGATGATTGGGGCCCATTCACATCGCAAACTTTATCACTTCGACGAATGGCGATACGCTTGACCAGTACGGAAAAGCGATAAAGGTTTTTTTTTTGGGACCTAAACTGCAAAATATCAACATGACGATATTCACTCTCAATGTGAAAGACTTGCTTTTGCTGTTTCTTCATTCTCCTACACGCTTCGTGCTAAGTTGACAGCCCTGTCGTGACCATGGGCACGCAGAGTACTGGCATCAACCAACTACCGAGTGGGCACATTGCTGCCAACATTCAAGTCAAGGAACGGAAAAAGGCAAGGGTGTCCCTTACTGTGGAGCGCATCCGATTTATTATCCATGAGAACATGAGCGAGCAACTCAAGAGCAAGAAGCGCAGCCATGAAGAGACAGTGATTGACAAGAAAGTTGAGAGCTGGAGAGTCTGAGAGACTGAGATACTACTGGTAAATGATTAGCATAGGAAAGTCACTTATGAAAGAGTGAGACGATGATTTGTCCTAAGACTGCTTCGTATTAAACAGACAAAGCTAAAAACTATGAGCACAGTACCAGACTATCCCCTCTTCATCTAGGTGTTTTGAAACGATCAACAGGACTCTTTTATACATGGGTTGACCAGCCACCTCTTCAACTCTTCCATCTGTACTTCAGCTTCCCCCCTTCAGTAAAAAACACTACATCGTCTCCCAAGAAAAAAAAAAGGTTGCTCGCTTAAGCGGAGCAGGGAGAGCCCTTGGAACCAGTCTGTCCCTGGAACTGCTGGTTGGCGGCACCGGGGAAACCACCCTGGTTACCGCCCTGGAAGCCACCGTTCTGGCCGTTGTTGCCGGCCACAGGAGCAGGAGAGGGAACGTTCTGCTGACCACCGTTCTGCTGACCGTTACCGGCCTCGGGAGCGGGGGTAGAAGCGGGAGCGTCAGTGTTGCCAGCGGCAGGGGTCTCGGTGCTACCACCGGTGTTGCCACCAGTAGAGCCACCAGCGGAGGCGGAACCGTCCCAGACCTTGGGGCCGGGCATGGGGAAGGCCTTGGCACCGTTGTAGATGGAGAAGTTGGCGTACTCATCGGTGTCCTTGTAGGCACCGGGGAACTTGACCATCTCGGCGTCGACAGTGCCGTCGGAGCCACCGGTAACCTTGACCTGAGCACAAGAGACGTAGTGCTCGGGCTGGTTGACGTGGGATCGGTGGATACCGATGTGCTCAACTCGGAGGAGGTACTCGCCGTTGGGGGTACCCTGGGGGATTTTGACGTCGAAAGAGGTGGCGTCGTAGTTGCACCAGGCGTCCTTGGTGAAGTCACCACCGGCGTTGCAGACACCCTCCTCCATGATCTTGAACCAGTCACCGTCACCCTTGTAGGCCTTGACGTCGCTACCAGCGTTGGACATGTAAGCCAGAGTAGGTCCGGGGTGACCCATCTTGGCACCGACACCAAGCTTGAAGGTCATGACATCGCCGCCCTTGACCTCGAGGACGTCAGTCTTACCACCGGTTCCGGTGGCACCCTGGTTGCAGATGATGTCCTCGCCATCAGCGAAAGAGTTGTCGCGGATGTCGGCGGAAGGGTTGGAGGAGAACTTGATGGGATTGAACTTGGTGGGACGGGTGAAGTCACGGATGTACTGGAAGGGCTTGGACTCGACACCGTTGAGAGCGCTGACGTCGAAGAAGTAGTGGGCAGAGGCGACCTGCGAGAGGGCAGCGAGGGCGACAGCGGAGAACTTCATTTTGAATAAGAGTTGGTTGGTTTGAGGGATAGTAAATTGATTGATAGTGCTGGAGACTGGCTCGGTTGAATTGGAACGAAAGGAACGAGAGACTAGCTCTTCGAAAGAAAGACTGAAGTGAATGAAAGAAGATGAAGATCTGTTGATGGTGATGAGAAGGAAAAAAGTCGAGAAGGACGGAGGACATGAGATATCTTTATAGATTCTGGATCTCGACTCTCCCTACCATCAATCTTTGGCGCCGCACAGGGAATATCCATTCTGCACGGCGCGGCACCGCACCGCACTCGGCCCTACACCAGTTTTCGTCCGGTGGAAGAATATCCTTGGTCGTTGGAGCGCCTGAAGCCCCGAGCTCATTCAATTCAAAACGCCAAGATGGGAAAAAAACATTTCTTCTCCATAGGCAAAAGAACCCGGTCAAGTTGCTGGTCTTTGCTTCGGTATCTCGATCAGACTTGTTGTTACAGAGTGCGGCGGGTGGCAGCCGCATCTTCTAGGGGTTGTTTCAGTGGATGGAATGTTATTGCACCAATCAACAAGGCTGTTTAATTTAAACTAAGGTTGTTGACAGCTCGTTTAGATTCGTTCGCCCAACAGCGGCAAAACAACCTAAAAAATATGCTTCAAAGACGGGTAGATTGACTCTGAGCTATGGCTGATCAACCAAAACTCAATTAGTCGAACTATCCTTTTCCTTTTCCTTTGCCCGCTTCCTTCATAATTCTGTAGCTTCAGTAAGGCGGTGGCAGACCCAGCCTGAGTCTGTCCTGGCGGCGATTCTCACGGCGCTGATTGAAGTAAGGCGAGACCATGAAACGCTCATTTCAATCAAGGGGGGCTCAAGACCTCTTGGCGGTAGGGGTCTGGAAACGATGTCTTTTGGAATACGGATAGTGGGGAAAGCCCCTGGCGGGTGATCATAGCTTCACCAAATTAAGTTGACCGCTGAGCAGTCTATTATTGTTAACCTTAAACGAACCTAGGCGAGGTCATCGAATTTGCAAAATCCATGATTTGTGGTGGTACGATGCGACCTTCAAACAGTTTTCACCATGTTTCAACAAATTTTGTCGAGCTGGTATCTGTACATGCAAAGCGCTGCTGTAGCGACTAGCTGCATGTTATCGAACCACATGAACTGATCTTCAGAACAAATGCGAGTGCCAAGGTGCCTGAGACTGTTTTGTTTTGTTCGACGAACATGTTTTTCGTGGAACATGAAACTGGCCTTGGAGGTTGTGGCTTGAGCGGCTCCTCACTGGGGGATGAACCATAGTTAGTACCTACACCACGTTTGACGTCAAACTTTAGTATGGTCCGATACCTAAATCGTAACTCTTGCGGTGGCATGCGGTAAACTAGTCCGGTCCCGGTCTACTGGGAGCTCGATCTGATCCAAGCGCAACCGAGACTAGCACGACTTTTGCATTGCGAAACTTGATCCTTTGCTAGGCCATTTAGACGATATTACTCGTGGCCCCAGGTCCTCCCACGGGAATTGTACTGTATTGATTCCTAATGCTGAATCGTCACATTTTTCGTATGGCTTCCACTGCGACCCTGCTGTACTCGAGACAGCTACGGTTTCAACACTACGCGACCTCCAATGGCAGATGGTGTGAACAAACATGCGGTAAAACAGCCATAAACTTCCGTCGAATGACGTTGGATGCATTAAGCGCATAGTAAGTGTTACTTACGCAAACCACTGGAAGAACTTGCATATCATCGATTGCAGAGATTGAGTTCGCTGTCAACTTTAGGGGCTTGCGATCTTGGCAGGGGCCACAAATAAGCTTATCGCTGGAGGCTGACTGAACAGCACTTCTGCATGCGTTAGCGGAAAATAGTTCCTAACTGTAAAGTTAATTACCATGCGAGATCAGTTCATTAAACTGACACTTGGGAAAGCTCTAATGTCATCTCAATACCATGCTCTATCAATGTCAGAGTTCCTTGGCATTCAGGCGTTGTCCGATTACATAAAGATGACCTGAGCAAATCTCAAACTCGGGTGTTGAGGCGCTAAACCTTTACAGGTCGGTTTTTGCGACCACCGACAGCCTGGAGCTGAGAATCGCCAGGCTTGATCTTCTATCACCCTTCAATGGGGCAAAACATGAGCTAGAGAATGCCAGTATTCTATCTCCGACGACCGATGTCCATGAAAACCGATTATCTTGTTCCCTATCTGAGTTCCTGGAAGTTAACGATAGACGGTGAAGACTGGCCAGGGCAGGCCTGCCAGGGGAAGCCGTCCCGTTATGTTCCCGGGTCTGGGTCCCAAAGTCTGGAGGATCTAGGGATTCCGACACTTCGGGAATCCATATAAACTTTCCGCCAGTCACTAGGCCAGAACAATCTCGAGATCCCCACTGCTGTATATGTGTTCTATTATTAATTACCTGACGCCCTTTCCGCGCTGTAGAAAGATCCCATAACGTTCAACATTTACCGGGGAATTGAGACCTTGGGAAGGAGGGAAACCAAAGGGGCAAATTGATGCTGTCTCAAGGTCTGTCATGAAGTTGCAACAAGCATGCCCAATATCTCGTTGGTGGAAGATCATATAATGGCGGATCTTACTGTTACAATGGCGGGTATCGAATATCTGCGCCGCTATTGCCAATGCAACACGATGACGAGCGGGGTGATAATCCCCTTTTCTCCGAACACCTCCCAGCAACCAACCGCAAGAGATGATGAGAGAGAAGGTCAAGGGGAGCATTCATGCCACAGGAATTGGTCGGGCACTGTGTCACAATGTTAGAATATTTCACTTGTGAGCCAGATGTAGTATTTGTGGTTAAGTCCCATGGCTGGGAGCTTGTTCGACACTTTGACTTCTACAACAGCTCTTCCTGTCCAATTGCAAATTCTTTGTTCTAATATCCTTCTAGACTGGTATCGCCCCCTACTAGACTACGCATCGATAGCAATAGCACGAGATCTATGATATGCCGTCAAGGAACGGCACAACTCCCTGCTCAGATCTTTTCATGTCACTTCTGCTGTGGTTTCATCGTCTCTTTCTTGGACCTTAAGACTGCCGCTCTATAATGTAACGCCATAATCGGGTCTTTATTTACATAGAAGGCGATCAGCTATCTGAGTCTTATATGGCAAGAATTTTATTGCTAGCAAGACATGAGATATGTACAAACGTATTTTAAAGGCTATAAAAGTCTTTGCGAAATTGCCAGATGCTGATTCCGAGTCCATGTAGCCACTGATCTGATGAGTATCGAAGTTTCAGGATCGTGCTATTGGAACTCTCATCCCGTGAATCTCTGTATGTCGAGCTAGGCACGTCAAAGAAACTGGAAGTATCTGTAATTATGACCTCAGAATATTGCTGTCGTGTCCATGCCAAACTCGAGCCAACTTCTACCAATTGTTTGAAGGCCGAGGTCCAAGTGATGAAGGCCATCAGTGTTCTCGCCGCTATTTTTAGGGATGACCGCCGTGTCGTAGTGGGGTAGTCTCAGCCAATCGCATGGCTGCGGAATAGAAACGGCAGCTCTCCGCTCTCTGGTTGACCCCGCAAGCCATTTTTGGTCGTTATCGATAACAATTCACAATCCTGTGCAATAATGAAGAAAGTCAATCAAGAAATACTGGCAAGAGCTAAATAATAGAAGGAATGGTATGATAATTAATTCGGGCTACGATTTGTCGGTCATATTACACTTGTATTTCTGTCACTTCAGGGCAAGAACTTGCTTTCCTTACGTCGTAACTACTTGTTGTGATCATGGTCAGTCAAGCAAGCATCATCCCTTGCGTCGGCACACATCCCGCTCGCATGAAGTTGCATGAAAACAAACCTAAATCTGCAAGCGCAGTCAAATCTAGCAAAGCCCATTTCTCTAAATCCTCCCTTTTTGTGACAACACTCATGAGGTCAGCACTTATCATGCAATGAGAGCACTTAGCTCTGCACTTCAAAAGTCGAGAATGTCGATCAACTTACCCTGCATCGCAAAGGGCTGCTTTGACTTTTGGTGCGCTCGCTACGCCCGCTATCCCCACCATAAATAACCGGAATTACCAATTTCCGTATTCTTTCGGCGACGCGTATCACTCACTTCTTGCACTATGAAGGGCCTCAGAACCCAACGGTTGGACTAATTTATCCCTTGGGCTCTGACTTGAGTCACATTGCATTGTTGTGCTTGGGTCGCACCGCTTCTTGTGGCACTGGAAACAGGGTTTAAGGCTTTGTGAGATGGAATCTTTCTGACATCATAATTCGGTGTTTGGCGTGTCTGAGCGGAAGCCTGATAAGATAAGACGCGCTCAGTCCCTCACTTCTGGGCCTACCATTCACTGCAGGGCAATGCATTTGATGATGCTCCCTTGGTAATTAGCATGCTTTCGATCAGCATGAGTGATTTAAAGTCCTCATTCAGTGGTTTGCTGTGATACATCTCGACCCAGAAACCAGGTACCTGTGATCAGCAAGAAGCAAAGCTCAGCTCCGCTAATCACCTCAGCCATGTCGATCATTCACACTGTCGGTATGGCCCCTAAGCCACGGGCCAGGTAATCTCCCTTGAGAAGCCAAAGCAACTGCAAGGGGCACCCATCACCCGAAATAATGAAGCCAAAAGTGAGATTACGATCCAATGAAACACAAAATCTATCACTAAAGTTTGATCTTCGATTGTGATGGCTGCGTCCGTGCTGAGAATTGTTTGCTCATCCTGGTTTAGTCGCGAGAGTTTCGATAGATCGTCAGCCACCGAAATTGTGGCCGTATCTCGTTGAGCCAATGAATCACTGCTTGTTGATGGGTATGATTGAGTGACACATGCGCGTTCATTCACAGCTGAGCTGGTTAGTGCGATGATGCTGTTACACTATCAGTCATTATGTCGCAACCTTGAGTTATTCACTGACCTGTGGAGATTGTTACTTAAACCCCATGATTGCTGCCATCTGACATCCCCTGCTGCTGCTGCATAATCTGGTCGTAACATCTCACAATGGGTTCACTGAAGCTATCACGAGGTACTAGCGAGACCAGTCGCTCAAGCGATGCCGGCGAGCGTCGCCTGCCTACTACGCCACCAATGAAGATCCTCTTTCTCTGCACCGCGCATAACTCGCTCTCTCAGCAGCTGTATCTTATCCTCAGTCAGAAACACGATGTCACGATTGAGTATGCGCTATCCGACAAAGCCATGATCGAGGCAGCGGCCCTATTTCAACCAAACGTCATCGTTTGCCCGTTCATGACTACACGAGTCCCAAGCGAGATCTTCACCAAGTATCTTACCCTCATCATCCATCCTGGTCCGCCGGGTGATGCAGGACCGAGCGCCCTCGACTGGGTGCTCATGGGCGACGATGGAAACGTCGTAGACTCCGATCAACTACTCCAATCCCAGTCCTGGAGCCCGAACGGCCGGTCGCATTGGGGTGTTACAGTCTTACAAGCTGTTGATGAGATGGACGCTGGTCCAGTCTGGGCATTTGAGCAGTTCAAGATCGACATCGATGCTCCCGGAGTCACCAAGTCAACCCTCTACCGCAAAGAGATCACCCAAGCAGCGATTACTGCCACCGCCGCCGCTCTGCACCGCATCGTCTCGGCAGCTAACGGCTTCTCCGACTCAGGCGTCGCAGCAGCTCTATCGCGACTGTCACTGCTGCAGAAACAAGACATTTGTGGCATCTCAGTTGACCTTGTCCCCAACCGCAGTTATAAAAGCCTATCAGTGACACTGCGCAAGCCCTTCCTGGGCGGACCAACACATCGCCGTCCACTCCTCAAAGCAGCGGACCGCAACTTCGACATCCAATACGAACCCGCTCGGACGATATCGCGAAAGATCAGGTCTGCTGACTCGCAGCCTGGCTGCCTTACAAAGCTTTTTGGAGGAGTCGGCCTCTACGTCTACGGAGGTACGATTGAGGTAGGGAGGGATGCGAAGTGCAAGCGTGGGCCGGGACAGATCATTGGTTGCAGAGACGAGGCTGTCTGCGTCGCCACTTGTGATGGACGTGGCATATGGATCACTCATATCCGCCGAGTGAAGCGCAAGGTTGATCCAATGCTCTGGCCCAAAGTCCCCGCTGTCTCAGGCCTTCTCGGTCTTGGCCTCATCGATCAAAGCACTCTGAACACTTCAGTATCGTTACGTCCTCTCTTCCTTTGGTCCAAGGCAACATACTCAACCCATCAAGAGATCTGGGTAGAGTTTGCTGCGAGTGCAGGCAAGCGCCAAGTCGCCTTCGTCTACTTTGAGTTCTACAACGGTGCCATGAGCACCTCTCAATGTTCGCGACTCATTGAAGCGCTCGAATTCGTCGCTTTACACGAGGCTCTTGATGCTGTCGTGCTCATGGGCGGCGACTCATATTTCAGCAACGGTATTGCCCTCAACGTCATCGAAGCCAGTGATGACCCTGCAGGAGAGTCTTGGAAGAACATCAATCGCATTGATGATGTAGTGCACATGCTACTGGACGTATTTCCTCGGAAGAACGTCACTACCATTGCTGCGCTGAGAGGGAACTGTGCTGCTGGTGGCGTGGCCTTGGCTGCGGCTTGCGACGTGGTCATCGCAGGCTCCGAAGTCGTCCTCAATCCCGCCTATCGAGCCCTCGGACTCTACGGCTCTGAGTACCACTCTCTATCCTACGTCGGTCGCTGTGGACCAGAGCGCGCAAGGTATATTCTGCGTGCCATGCTACCCATATCTGCTACTCAAGCAAGAGATATGGGCCTTGTAGATAAGGTCCTCCCAGCTTCGGGACATTTCCTCGACATGAGAGTACGACATCACGTCAAAGAGATGAGCTTCACGACCTACAAGCCCGGCAAGTGGAAGTCCACGGTCGATGTGAGTCACGCTGGGCTTACAGCAGCAAAGACTCTTGAACTCGGCGAGATGGCCAAAGACTTCTGGAGTGCAAGATCCGAGAGGTATAACACACGACGGCGAGACTTTGTTCGGAAAGTTAAGCCAACACAAACGCCGCTACGCTTCGCGACTCACAGACGACGAGACGGGGACCTTGATGAGGAAGAGTCTGACTCTTTCGATGATGTTGCGGTGTTTGAGGAGCTGGTCGTCGAGCGAATTTTGAAGGAGAGATTATCCAAGATGGATTCGAGGCTGTTGTCCCTCCATGAAGAACTCAGATCTCATGACCAATCTTCTAGCACAGGTGGTGAGACAAGAAGGCCACAAGAAGGCAAGGGTTTGATGTTTCCTTGTTATTATGAAGTAGATACCCACGTTTGCACTTGATTCTAGTTTTAATTCAAGTTGATCCCATCTCAAAATGAACCACCAAGTCCTTTTCATTACCAACCATTCGCAACATAAAGCCTTTGACAGTGCAATCGCTCTCGAAAACCGAACACGAACCCAATAATCATGCTTGAACCAATACTCCAGACTTCGCCAAGTGCTGGCTGCAGCAAACAAAGTTGTGCTACGAGAAGTACTCTTGCCTTTTCATGGTTATTTCGTGATCTGCGCATTGCCCTTCGTAAGGAGCAGACAGAAATTTGTTCAAATCCACATTGCACCGGTACGTCTCGAGTGCTAACCTCCTCCTCGTCCCCTGCTTGATGATCTCTTCTTCTCTGGCAATATCCTTCTCTAGAGATGCGATCTTATCTTGTGCATCTTGATGTTTCTTCCGACTTTCCTCTTCTATCGCTTCCAAAGTGTTTTGGACATTCTTGAGCTCCTTCTGTTCCTTTTCATATCCCAGGATAAAGCCGTCGTATGCGGTCTGCAGAGTGTCTGAACACTTTCCACCTTGGTTCTCGATCACCGCGTCAAGGTTGTTCTTTTCCTCCCTCAATTGCCTCACTCTCTCTTGTTTTTCGTCTCGCTCTCTCGTGGCTTTTGGGAGGACGTGGCTGGCTTCCGTCTCGATTGAAGCTAATTTACTTCGAGCACTGTCTATCTCCTGGTTGTATGCGTTGCTCCGGGATTTAGAAGCATCAATCCTTTCGCATACTGTCCGTAGGTTACGATTGATGGCATATAACATCATTGCTTCCTACGAAGTGAGATAAAATTAGAGTCGGGGCTTTTGTGATTAGCTGGGGCGCGGTACTGACAGCTTGATTGAGACCAGCTTCTTCCTCTGGGTCGACTAGGCTGGATGCTCCCTTGGAGTCATCGATGTTGCCCAATACGTATTGCTCGACCTGACGCGAGCGTTTGCTGGGGACTGGAGAGGGTGCTAAGGTAATGTCAGTAATGGATTGAGGTCAAGAACGAAAATATATGGAAACATACGAGGAGGCATGTCCCGCTTCTGAGTCCAAGTCCGATCAGGCGGCGGAGGAGGGGAATGCTGACGCCTATCGGATGGACCGATTGCGCTGCTCACGTTGCTGATGTCGCTGAGAACACTCATTTCTCTACTGAAGTCAATCCCTGGGAATGAATCGTCGTCGTCATCGTCATCATCGTCGTCAATATTGTCCTGGGGCTGCTTCTTTTGAGCGATAGTGAGCCCGCGCCATGTTTTCGGTCTCGCTTTCGTAAAGGCACCACAATGGCCCGACCGTTTGTGCTTGTTCTGTTTCGATGTGCTTTGGGAGTTGACCATCTTGTCTTCAATCCACTTTCTGGCCTTCGCGCAATCCGAGTTCATGGTGGGTTTGGCTGGTTTGCCATTCTTGCTCACTTTCTGGCGCTCCCCGGCCTTTCGTACTAGGAACTCGCGCAATTCGTCCATAGTAACCGTTGATCCAGGGACGTGAACAGCTTCAACGGCAAGGGCAAGGTTCAGCGCGGCGTTGGTGCCCCAAGCGGCGACCTTGGGAACGTAATCGCGTGGCAGCCAGTCCCAGGGATATTTCCCAGATGCCTTGTAGATCCGATTGACGCATTTTTGCACCTCTGGGTTTGTGTCGCCGACCCCAATGTCATCGTAAGAGGCTGGTGCCTCGTCATGGTTCGCATTCATGGCATGTATGGTGCGCAATTCGGCCTGTAGGTCGAGAGGAGTCGGCGGCAACGGTGGGAAATGTCTTAAAGATATAGGCGCGCGTATTTGAAGCGAAGAGAGAATCTAGGGGCGTAATGAAGGAAGGAAACAATGAATCAGGCTCTGGGCCTGTTCTGTTGGCTCATGGCAAGAGCAAACAACTTTTGGTCCATTTGCGTTGCTAGGAGCCTTGGATCTGTCGGGAAAACTGAAGCCGGGCTCCGATTCATCTCTGTAGAGGGAAAAGGGACAAGAAGATAAACAAACCCTTGTAGAGTTTCAGGTAAACGAGGCTGCGTTTGCATGGCCAGAAGCAAAGAAACTGTTGTTGGTCGATGTGCGGTCGCTAAATAAACCCCAACGCTTCAGTAGGAACAAACGCCCTGTGTGCCGTGTGCCGTGTGGCAGGGGTTCCATTTTAGCGGATAATCTCCCGCGAAGGTTAGGTACAGTACCTATGATGGATGTTTGACAGGCATGGAGGCTACCTTAGCCAGGACAAACACGCCGCAATCAACAAGCTGATTATGTGAGAGTGCATCGCACATGCATTTAATAAGGTAACTAGAGTATCACTGTTTGGTGCACATGCCTTTCTATGTCTTGTGCTTCCTCAAACGTGAATGCCGTTTTCTAACGGGCTGTTTCATTTGGTGGCGGGGTCCAAACGCCAGCCCTATCGTAGATCTCAATGGAATTAACACAATTTGGAGGCTGGCCCATTCCACTTATGTCGTGAGCTTCGCATAATCGCATGATTAGAACCCATCTCCTCTTTTTCCCCCTGAGAACCAGGAATCAGACCCCTGTGATAGAACAAAATCGGTTACCGTTAAGCGCCACCTTCAGCCGCTGTCCACAGCGACCTTAGAAACCTTAGTGGCAGAACGGCCAACAGTGCTGTAAATTTAGTGGGCTATAGGGGCTCTGTTAGTACCTATCCAACCGAACGATGCCCGCCTCATGGACCATTGCCAAGATAGGGTTACTTCGTCATTGCTCAGTTCAATTCAACAACTACAACCAGACTGGCATACACGATGCGCCATCGTTGAATAGGTTTGACTCTAGAAGAGTTGGCTCGGAAGACTTATGGCAATGCATTCGTCAGAGAGCGAGGGACTAGGCGGCCGATTGGGGCATTGAGGCTCTTGCATCCCAGGAGCGCAAAATCGTAGCTTGGCAATGGCTTCATCGCCATAGGTGAAGATTATTGGCATCCATACGATGAACATCATTGAACGAGGGCGAGGAAGGCAAGCCGAGAGCTTGTGGGTGCAGCCGGTTTTCTCGACACAATTTGCGAAACAAGCGATATTTAAAGGAAGCCGGGCTCACAGCGCAGATACTACGCGAGTCCTATCGTGTCTAACGCAGGTTGCATGATTCAGTGGACTTAATTGAACTTTGAATTTGCCTTTAGAATCACTTGTACTATTCAAAATTATGTCCTCTCCAGGACTGACAACCAGAGGTCGGAATTCTATGGCTTTCGCCCCCAGATGAAGTATACAGGAAGATACAGATGAATAGAGGGGTTTCGAAGCTCTCCTTTCGCCTTCGCCATAAGAACCTGAGTTTCCTCTTTGCCCCATCCAAGGACCTTTTCCAGAAGCATTGGCGTGTAAGAGTCAATGGCTGCACAGGACTGAACAACCTGGCATTTACCTACTTCCTTCAGGACGGGGTCTTTAGGCCAGGCACCAATTGGAATCTATCTCATAGTCAGCCATCGTCATGATCTCTCGTCAGATATAATGCTCACCTTTCGGACTTCTTCGTGGACATCCACAAAGCCCGACTTTATCACCTTATCTTTCCAGTTCATGGCGCAGTCGATAGGCTTTCCGAATTTGCTGCTGCTGTCGCGTACTGCTTCAGCCCAGACCTCTGCGTTCACGGCCTTTTTGATTGAGTCATCGTCTGACATGAAGAAACCACGCTGGGCTTGGAGTTCGAGATAACCGCCGCTGTTGAGGTTCTCGAACGCACGATCAAAGAACTGCTGCTCGTTGCCGATGCATCCTTCAAGCTCTCGAGCATGGATGTAGTCGAACGGCTTCTTGTAAACCCATGGGTCTTCAAAGTCATCAACTTCAAAAACGCAGTTGGCAGGAACCCTACAAAGAAATATGAGTATGGGTAAAGTAAGAGACATGGTGCTCAAACTCACCAGTCAGGCTGGATGGGGCTCAGATCTGTCCCGACTACTTCGGCTGAAGGGTGCTCACTTTCTGAAGTCAGCAACAGGGTTTTAAGTAGTTAACAAGAGGCCATAACCTACTCTGCAAAATCGATAGCCCAGATGCCAGTACCTGTGCCTAGATCGAGGACACGTTGGGGATTGTCAATTGGGGCAGTATGAAGCTTCCCCGTAAGCAGAAGACTGTAGATATGGTGAACCAGATCCATGCGGTTCTGCTCTTCGTCGTCGTTTGGCTACGGTGTATTGTTAGTCGGCTTGCACTTGAGCTTTGAGTAGGCGAGAAGACTTGCCACCAAGTATGCTCCTTCGTGGAATGCATGATATCGACGGCCGTGCTGTTGAGTTGTTAGGTTACCAACCACCTAGGAACCTTGTATGGCCTACCTCATATCTACATAATTTTAGTGAGAAGAACAGCTAGCTATGAATACGACCTCTCACCTGTAGTTAAAGATGCTTGATTTGAGAGATGTCATGTAACTGGAAGAACCCTCTCTGCACCGATTATCAGTACAGGAATCACATGATATCTGTCACTATGACTGACCCGAGGTCCAATGTAGAATCAGTGTCTCCACCATCGTCCTGCTCTTCATCAGCATATATTTCCATCTATAAAGAAGTGTTGTGTATAGTACCTCTGCTTCTAGTGCGCCGGGTACATCAGGAGGGCTTTCAGCATGAGCGGCTGTTGATTGAGCAGCTGGGGAAGCCATTTTGATGACGATACAAATGCGCTGCAGGAAACCTACAACTCAACACTGGGACGCCCCCCCTCTTTATGACCTGTTCATGCTTGCGTGTAACTCAAGTGGTATCATATGCTGTATCCCCACTCGGCTAATATTCAGGATAGACGAGGACAATTGGGATGGACACCGTTTCCGCCTCCGGCTTCTGGGGCATTATCCTTGTCGATCGCCCTTGGTTCCCGAGCGGCCCGCCGCTTGTCACTCTTCACGCAAGGTAAACTGCCTTGACTGCTGGCTTAGGAGCGATGGAGCGCTGCGACTATGGCTATGGTCTCGAATGGCCTCAGAAGAGCCTTTCTAGCACGGGAACCCCTGCAAGCGCTTCTCCATAGCTCGTATGCATCTTCATGTACGTATGATGTGGAGATTGTCGCAACCCTGTCTCATGAAGTTGTTGGTCGCACGGAAACCCAGTTTAATACCAATGCACTGCAACCTGCTCGGCAATTAACACCATAAAGGGAAGGCCTATTAGCCCTCAACATTTGATACGATCCTGGTAAATTTCACATGAGATTGGCACACATTATGCTACGGCTACTGTTGTTTCTATAGCTAGAATAGACAGTGTCTTGGCAGCTTTTCGCAGCAGTGCACAGGGCCGCATGTTCATTTCGGCTGGGTGCCAATAGGAACGGGCCGGCTCTCACGAAGACAGATCGAATAAGAGGCCGGGACACTGATATGAATATTTCCCCAAGAGAAACAGCAAGGTAGTTCCAGTTTGCCTAGCCCTTGAAGGAGGCCGGCCCAGTACTGTTGAGGCTGACAATGGTTCGGAACGTCAACACTGAGGAGTAAATCAAGTAACGAGAGCCAATGCCATTGCCTGACAACAGAGCCTCCTAGCACACCAGAGACCTCTTAGAGGTATTGAGTAGAGATTTTTGCCTGTGGACCGCGGGTGGATCTGCAGTGTTGGCCCGCAGGTTGGTAGCCCAGACATAGGGTCTTTGCCCTGTCAAAATGGATAGGGTATAGGCCTTGACGACAGCATCACTAGCACATACGACCATAGGTAGTGGAAAATACGGGATCCCGTCAAGTTCTTTCATTCCACAACAGTGTCGCAGCTTTCCAGGGTTACAGCCTCTGATTTCGGAGACATGAGTCCTCATTTTTTGGAGACCTTGTCGCATTCAAGCGGCCAATCAGAGCAATACATATTTACACTATCAAGATCTAAGTAAGGCAATAGCAAAAGAAGCTTTAAAATTTAATTAAAATATTCTTTTTATCTCTTTTAAAATAGTATTACTATATATTAAGAAGAATGTATTTTTATTAAAATTTAAATAATATCTTAAGAGCTCTAAATAATTAGCATGATATTCAAAGTTGCTAGGAGTACTAACAAAGCCGGAATTTAAGAGCCGCACTTTATCCGCCGCAATGACCAACTGGGGCCGATTGAGCTCCGTACCGTTTTGAATGAGACGGAGCCGGTCTTCGGGCCCCACTACCGTTTACCCTCACTACATCCGGTAAGATGAGCTTGCACGCCCCGAAGTTCTCGGGCGCTTAGACACAATACACCCCTCCATAGCCGTTTGAACCTGGCATAAGACTTAAATTTAACACCAAATAAAACACCACTTTGATTTCTAGGACTCTAATTATAATTCTTGGAATTTTGCCTCTTTCAGACATGGTCATCACCTGATCAACTCCTTTTTCAAACGCCGCTCCCTCTGTTCTTCCAGCTCAATATTTACCTCTTTTTATCAATTTAACATGCCCATCTGACAAGTTCGCAATGTCTCAACCCTCAGCCCAACCAAGCCATGCCATCCACAAACCTTCTGGAAGGAGCAAGTCTCGAATCAACCAAGTCAACAAGGATATTATTCAAGAAATTCGAAACAAAAACCTCAATACAACCTTATATTTGACTGATATCGTATCTAATAAAGTCAAAAGCTTGCGTCGCAGGGTTTGGGATGATTGGGTAGAGTAAGTTCCCACAAGGCACACTCAACGAAACACTTGGTCTTACACTCAGAATAGATATATCCAGTCTGAGGGCCTCGACAGCGACAACATTTGGAAAGAATTTTGCGAAGGATCCAGGAAATCCATTCAAGAATTCCGTGGCTTCCTTGAGTATTATATCATCACATCGACAAAGCTTGTGCCTTGTCTCGGCCCAGAAGAATATGAAGAGGAAAGAACTGTGAAAAGTGCTGGGACTATACAGGATGTTTGGTGTGCATTGGTTCATGTGGCTGATGAAACCATCCTGGCAAATATCCGTCAGCAACTTCCAGATCATAAACAAGTCTACATGCTTAAATATCGTACTGATGCTGGTGGTCATGGGCATGGGCCAGCTGCGGAAGTTGGCAAAGTAAGACCTCCTCAATGTCGATTTGTTGCTTCTGATTTACTGAAAATCTGTGTTCTCCAGCTCATCCCGGGGCTAGCCAAAGTACACGGGCTCAGCCGTACCCAGTTGTTCGATAAGAAAGAGATGACATTGCAAGACCTGCTGATGGTCCTCAGAACCGTCTGGCAGCGAGCCAGTTATATAACCTGTCAGCCTAACCAGAGACTATCATTCTCTGCGATGTTGATAATGGGAGGCATTGGTGGGTGGCGATATGAAAGTCTGAAGAAACTGACGTACCGCGATATCGAACTCGGATGGCTTAGAGATCCCCAAAACCCTCAAAAGGCGCGATGTGTTGCCACCATCCGTATACACCATGTCAAAAGGAAGACAGATGCAATTGAGAGAGACCAGACTTCCAGGTATGATGGATCACAAAAGACTGGTTAGAATGCCTACTTAAATTTTCATTAGCTTTACATTTGGTATTACTCTCGTTCCATTCAAGCCTGTTTGTCTCTTGACTCATATTGTCGCCATGGCGTTCTTCAGGAACGCATTCTCGACCAAATTTACTACTCCGGAGGATATCTTGTTTCCCAAGCCTGATAAGGAGGTCGACTATGTGCCTCTATCATGGAAGGATGAAATTAAAGATGATGCTGTTTTTAAGCTCGGTTACAATCTGTACTGGAAATTGTGGCATCGTGTACTCCTGGTGGGTGGACTCCGTGAAAACCCAAGGCCTTACTCAGTTCGTGTTGGTGCCGGGAATCGCTTGGATGGTGTTTTGACATCAGCTCTCCGAGGTTATGTTTTTGGCAATACAGACGCCGTATTCCGCAAAAGTTACCTCCCGGCAGACATGCGAGATGACCTGATGGGTATAGCCTACGGCGAAGTTTCGGGAAAGAATGAGGCGACAGTCTCATTCCTTCACCAGACATTTACAAAACGGGACCAATCGGCACCGGTGTACATCACGGAGGAAGAGTACCAGTCCTTTGAGAACCGGAAGGATATCACGGAATGGCGCCGACAGCGACTGTCTCTTCCTTGCAGCAGCACTGAATCAAAGGCTATATTGGGAAGGATTCAACACGTGAAAAACGTTCTTGAAGGGAAATTGCTCGAACAGAGACGAAAAGAGTACTTTGAAAAGGCCGACCAGCTTCGCAGCCTTGGACAGTCAACGTCACATTTACATCAAACTACAATGGTATCCCCACGCTTCAGACAAAATCAGTCAAGTAGTAAGGCTGCCGAACAGCTGGCGCCTTGCTTCATTGCGGAAGATAGCAACTATACTATCGCTAGCAAAATTGTTAGATATCTTCGACAGGCTCCAAACAATAACGACACTGCTGGCAACGGCCCTGCCGGCAACGACATCGCCGACAACGACATCGCTGATAACGACTCTACCGATGCTAAGGCTAAATCAGATCAGAATCGCTCCATATGCCTTCTTTGCTTCAAGGACTTTTCATCTAGAAATAATCTCTCGACCCATGTTCAGAATCGCCATCCGAAAGACCTCGAGAGCCCGATTTCTTGCCTCGAGTGTAAACACCAAGGACAGGAGAAAATTGTCCCTGCTGGTTTCCCAGCCTGGAGCAGTCACACCGAGAGATACCACGGCTCCAAAAACTCGCCTATCCAAGCAAATGAGAGACCGGCTCTATGTTTACTATGCAACAAATCTCTCACAATTGCAGGATTCAGTATCCACCTCAAAGCGCATGATAGTACATTCGCGGCTAAATTCCAGTGTCCTGCATGTCTCAATGAAACCATTGACGGTAAGGATGACTGGATCTCTCATGTGAGGGCTAAGCATATTGGATGTCGTATCGGCGGGGCGGTCTTGATTGACGTGCCAAATAAGCCAGCTGAAAGGGACGACAACGACAGTTGCATGATAGGCATGAAACGAAAGTTAGAAGACAAGGAGGAGACTGTCCAGAAGAGACTGAAAACTAGTAGTAGTATATTCGGGGTCGACCGCGGTATTGAAGAAGAAGAGTTCTGGTGCACCGGACGCGATGAAGACTATCTTGATGATATTCAAGATTTCTACTGATTGGAGACGTTAGAGATCTTAGCCTAGTTCTATTCAAAGTTTTATCTAGAACCAGCGCGATTAGGTCGCCTCGCATGCTTGAATAACCGACTCTAAGTTCTCAGAAATGACTGCCAAGCCTCGCACCCCTTGTTCAACAGTCTCAGGGCCTGGAGTCTGTGGCGAGGCTCGTTTTCCAAGCAGTTATGGCTTTCCCAAGTACGGCAATTGATTTCCATCGAACCACCAGTGAAGAAACTCTGGACTTTCCACTGCACCTCAACCTCAAGTTTCCAAGTTGCTCCAGCCATATTCAGTTTCACATCCGAAATGTCCACCATTTCCACCAAAGTCTCTTCTGGATCCGGGGCCACGAGGAGGCCGTCCAGAAAGCATGAAAGGTTTAGGTCCTCCCAATTGTCGTATCCTGTGTTCCTGCTTGGGGAGTTGCGATGACAATTGGCTGGCTCTCCGACTCCGTCGATATCCACTTCGTCGACAGATCTTACTTGACAAACAGGAACAAAATCTCTGCATACGCGCCTGCATGTAGGGCAGAAGGGCCCTTTCTTCTTCCGGGCTTCGGGCATCTCGGAGGCTTCATGGTATCTTTGTAAACACTGTAGATGAAAAGTATGTCCCTCATCTGGGAGTTTGACAGAAGAATCTTTATTGACGCAAGTCATATAGTGATCAGGGGTGCCTTCACGGCAAATATAGCAAATTTCCCAATCATATTGACGCGTCATTTGTTTCTCTTGATCAATGTGCCTCCGGGCGCAGTCGTCACATACGAGCTAAGAAGAGTTAGAAGTGACAACATCTTATCTGTGACTGGACACATACCCCGTGATACCCATATGGTCGCCATTTCCATCCGCCCTGGCAAAGAGGCTTAATACAATCCCAGCATCTGGTTGCCGTGTCAAAGTAAAGAGTCATATTTGCGTAAAGGCTTGGGGAAATGAGAGATAATAAGAATGAAGATGAGGGTGAGCCAAGGTAGGAACAGGCTCGCTATAAGTACCCGAGATGTAAGCTGGACACTCCCAGAAGCATGTGTCATCAGACAGCCCGCCCTTATTCAACACAACCCCTATGCTGGATATGGGCTTCGCATGTCCCTGATGTCTCTAGCAACCGTTTCCGTTGCCTCGACTCGAATCGAGGCCTCGAGGCACTCACACCGCCCCGAGCTCTCCTGATAGGCCTCCAGAGGCTAACATGGCCTTACCAGGACCAACATGATCGTAAGAAACATGCAACTTCTGTGGGCGGCTAGCGATGTCTAGAGAACTCCATTCGTGGAAATCAAAGTTTGAAGGCCAGATACTGACCGTGATGGCCTCTCATGTGGTTTTGGTCAGCATGAACTTCTTCTCCATATGGTAAAGTTCAAGGTAGAAAGGCTCAGAAGGTGGTCAACTAGAAACTAGACCACCCCAAAGCTGCAAGAATAAGCATGTGATGCATCATCTGCGGACGGGTAACAATATCCAGAGGACTTCATTCGTTGAATTGGAGCGTTTAGGGCCAGATAATGACCGGCGTGGCTTCATCTGTATTCGGCCAACATGACTTCCTTCCAACATGAATGGCGGAGGTTGAAGCAATAAGGTCTATGAAGTGGCCAAGAAGACACAGTCGGACG
Source organism: Fusarium mundagurra (assembly GCA_013396205.1). NCBI lineage: Eukaryota > Fungi > Ascomycota > Sordariomycetes > Hypocreales > Nectriaceae > Fusarium > Fusarium mundagurra. The sequence goes on from JAAOAN010000016.1 coordinate 220,683, forward strand.
GGGTATGAGGCGGGCGTTTAGATGCATTTGAGGAACTTCATTCGTAGAATCTGAGCTTCGCATGTTGTCATAAGGTATATTTCCCAAGCACGTGAGGCGAAGGTGGCACCCGGCTTTGAGTACTTATAGGATGAGTCTGCCCCTATCTCGAACCTCAATCTCTTTGCCTCATTTCTCTACCAACCCTATTAACTCAATAGTCACTTTTCTTTTCACCTAACAATGCCTATTGTTCGCGGTATGCCGTTCAAGTGTTGGGATTGCCTTTCCTTGATGAGGGATAGGGAATGGAGATGGCGACCAGAAGGCTACAATGGAGTATGTATTCCCCTTAGCCTTTTACATCATAACTAATATCTTCTACCAGATCGTTTGCGATGAGTGCGCAAAAAGTCATCACAGTGAGGGGAAGATAATGACTTGCCAGTACGGTTGGCGAGAGTGCGGCCTTTGCCACAATGGTGCCCCTGATCTCTATATGACCTGTGCCACCAATCATCGCATCCCCTCGGGCCATAGCTTTCATCACGACTGCCTCATCGAAGCTAGCGAAAACTCAGGCGAGGTGAATGATGACTTGGGCGAGAAGGGACCTTTCTGTCCCAAATACCAGAAAAGATGCAATGATCAGGTTCCGGTCGGTTCTATTCACGTCGTTGAGCTCGTGGAGCTAGATCATGCGGAGGAATTGACATTGAACATTCGACGCTACCTTGAAGAGGCAGACGTGAGTTTAGAACGTGTCACACTCTCTATTGAGAGTATTATGGATGTAGGCTATGTGCGATATTCATCACTGGAATACGGAAAGGAAGTGTGTGTTAGCTGGCGAGTTTCTGTGGATGATGGTGAGGCTGGGTCCGGCGCCATCATCCCCCTTTGGGAGTCCTATTCATGTCTGAATGGCGAGCCAGAGCTTAGAGAGAGGGCAGATAGAAGATTTGAGAGAATGCTTTGGTTCTTTGCATAGATGAACTTGAAGTAGAAATGTCTATAACAATTACCCATATAACGTCTCAACAGTTTGGTCCCCAGTTAGTTCTTAAAAACCTCTCAGTGCTTCATCTGCGGCTTTCTTCAAGGATCCATACTTGCATCCTCCCCCCCCTCGCTACAGCTCAATGATAATCTCGTATTTTTGAAATCTTCACTATTCTGCTTCCTACGGGCTGTCGAGCTTGTCCTGGACCGACCCGAATACGCCCAAGATTGAGATCGGAATGGCGTGAGTGCCTTGAGGTCTTGTTTCGAGCAGAACCAAATATTTGGCGAAAATTAATTCTTACTATAAGCCGAACTTCTCGTCAACTAACATGAGTGCCTTTTCTCTCAACATGCCATCGTCCAGGTACTCCAGTGGCTCCCAGGTGTCTTTCCAGCGAATTCTGACAAAACCTCGTGACCGTTTGTCAATTTGCTTGACTTGGTTGCTCTTTGCTAACCCACTTCCTTCCCATGTATCTCTCCCAGCGAATCCTCACTTTCCTTTCAAACTCCTTTCTCCTAAGCCTTGCACCTCGTACATCCTTCACAACATACCTAACAGCAACTTTCTTCTTGAACAAATCCACAGGAATTTCTTTGGACAAGCTCACAAGATTGGCCTTAGGGCTATCCGACTTATCTTTTTCAGATAAGCAGTTGTCGCACCAGACCTGTATTATCTTAGTCATCTAAGGGAATATAAGGAATATACTGAGTAACTAACATTGCGTTTCGATAGTTCCCATATGGGTTCGTCGTCAAGACGTTGGAAGCAGATTGAACAGTAGGGTGGTGCCATGTTAAGTAGCTTGTGAGAGGTGTTGTAAGATGCAGGTTGGGTAGAAGAACCTTGTATACGAGGTGAGCAATGAAGAAGGTTGAAGAGAGAAGGGCGGCAAGTGCTTGTTCTTATACAGCCAACCCTCACCCATCTCAGCACGTGTCATCGGCCAGCCCTCTCTCGACCGACACCGCCCCTTTTTGCGAAATCCCGAAACTCTCCCTAAGTGATAACGGGCCCGTTGCCTCACCTTCCACCACACGCATGGAGTCAAAGTTATCACGGTCGGTTTATATGGCCTTCAACGGTCAATCCTGACGAATAGAGTATCATGGCTAACTCCCAGTGGTCTAGCATCGAGGGCGGTGACCTCTACCAGCCCACAGCCGAGCCAAAAGTCCAACGAGCTTTGGCGATATGATTGCCTGGATGTCGTAACCGCCCGGGAAGGATCATGCCGAAGCACCCATTTATATCGTCCGCAGCTGGCCTGAACCTCGTTGGCCATCTGATTAACTCTGAACATGCTGTCTGGTCCAGTCATACAAGTATCGTGACCATGATGCGATACCGTGGAGGCCACCTTTCAAGGCGCATAGCCATTCCGCTGACCATCTCACCGACCTCAAGCGCTCTTCCCCTATCCAATGCTATCACGGCTCTGTCCCTCCATGCCCCATTCAAAGCGGCCTGGCCAGGTCCGCGTCATGCAATGATCGTTCCTCACGAATCGTATCCCTTTATCACCTCCAGCCGCCCGTAAACTTGAATATCAGACCGTTTCATGGGCCATCTCGTGCAGTATCCACCTGTCAACCAACGCCTTACACGACACTTCATCTTCAGAATATGCCTTGCCGTTACGTCAGCTCTTGTTGGGTGACATTCAGGGGCATGTTGGGTAAATATTTAAGAAGTCAAATCCCCTCGACTTCGAATTACTCTCCTCACTTCCTTACGTACCAGCCCTCCCAGCTTCATAACAGAAAGACATCATGAACACCAACATCCCTCTCACTGAGCTTGAGATCTCTGAGACACTCAGGTTGAACGAAGCGTGGTGGCTCGGCTTCAGTTTGAGCGCACCCGGCCTCTCCCTACAAGAAGCCACGAAGGGGTATCTACATGGACTATCTATGAACTCGAATAATTTCGAAATTCCTCAGAATATGGACAATATACAACAAGATGTCCCGATACTTCCAGAGGCTTGCGAGCCCCTCTTACCACTCTTTTTGGAATCGAAACAAGCTGAGATACTCGCTGCTCAAACAATCAACAAACTACAAGCTCCCATGGACTATAATGCAGAGACTATTGAGACTGAGCCTTGCTTGCAAACAGACGACTCAAACGATGCTAGTGGACTCATTTCTACTCCTGCCAGTCCTGCCAGTCCTTCCATACTCTCGACTTCAACACAAGTTACAACGACTGGCGCCTCTGATGCTCCTTCAAACGAAGAAGAAGGCGTAAATGGTCTAGCTATGGATATGCAAACTCCAGAAAGTCCCGGATGCTCCGCTACACAGATTGCGATACCACTTCAGCCTCCTCAGGCCCCTGTCTACATCGATCTCACCAGGGAGGATGAGCCTTCCGATGGAGGCATCCACGCCTCAAAGCCTCAAATTGAGGGCCGACGGAAACGCAAGCATGGGCACGCGAACGTTCATGGCGAGAAGCTGCCATTACCACAGGCTCGAAAGAGGTCAAGGATAGAAAGGGACCTCAGGAAGAATGAGCTTCGATTGAGAGCAACAGAAATACTGTGGGAAAGAGGGAACGAAAGAATACATCAGGTGGCTCATCGAGATGGCCATAAATGGTCATCTGAGGACTTTGTGCAGGACACAGGGCGCATCATTGAGATGGAGGTCATCGTGAACAATGGGGCCAAGCAAACACTTCGGCTCTCCAAGACTGGACAAGCAGACGGACAGGGTATACTGTGGGAAGGCGATGATGGCTTTGGTATTTGCAAATTATCGTTGACGAGTAAGGATATCGAGTCTATGGTAGGCAAGGACTACAAGAGCGTCATTAAGGAGTGCAAATATATAAAGAGAGACAAGCATATGAAGAAATACATCTAGACGCGGATTTCGTACTCCGCGAGAAGAATTGATAAAGTTTCCAAATCAAAGCTCTCGCCCAATTCAACGTTCAAGAACGGCACAAAGTCCAGCTCAATCCCATCGTCTAACTCTGTGGATTCTATCCCTCATTAATAATGTAATGGGCTGGCTGATGTAATACAACGTACCACTTTCGGACAGCGAGTCACTGTCTGACAGTTCCGGAAGGCTATCTAAGTCTGAGAATAGCTCTGGCTCGCATGTCTGTGAAACCGGGCAGTCTACCGACCTGCTACCCCCATAAGTGGGCTCATAGTTGAGTAACGCCTGTAGTGATTCAGCAGATGCTGGATCGCTGTCCATGTCGATACAGCCAGGACTGAGAAAAGGCCAAAGGTCTTTCAAGACGCTCAACAAGCCATTTGGAAGGTCGGAGCTTGAAATTGATTGCATGGTGAGCCTCAAGTTACCAGTACAAGGACGGCGCGGGGCGTGCTGAGATGGTCTTCGAAAGATGCAGAGATCCTGTAATGCTTGATGCTGGTAAGACTCAAGGATAAGAATTCAGAATGGAGTGGGATATATTTGCTGGTAAGGAATTGGGTCAATTTTAGCACTTACATGTTTACTGGTATGTCACGTTTAACACTCACTTGTATACTAGTAAGCCAATGTTAGTGCCTTCCTGTATACTGGTAATCTACATCTGCATAAGCATAGGTTACTAGGAGCCATCAGGTTAACCTGTGGTACATACTGGTAAACTAGAGGATCGCAATTAAATGTAACTAGTAACGTTCGTGTGGGGCCTACGTATCTACCAGTAAGTCGAGTTTTAGTCTTGCTGGTAGCTGATACCTACTGGTAACTGTAGTACTATGGTTGCCAGTATATGATCGCTACCAGTAACGGTAGTCATGGTAGTACTAGTAGGCAACGGTTACTGGTACTAGATCACCTGTGATTACTAGTACCACCCAGCAGGTAAAGAACTTGTTACTGGTACAACTGTAAATAGACGCCTGCCTTGACTAGTAACAAATAACCCTGTAAAACAGCGTTGCCAGTATCGCACCAAGTGTCAACTACAGGTGGCTAGTAAGAACGAGATTTAGCATTCGAAGCGATGGCGCCGCGTGAAAGCATGAGACTAGTAACGCGATATTTAACCTGCTTAATTTAATTTATTTCTAGTAACAATATAAGGAGAGTTTATATCCGTCTTACTTCACTCCCCCCTCACTTACTGGTATCTACAATCATGCTTCTTACTTTTCTTTCGGTCGTTCTTACTATTGCCAGTGCTTCCGTAGACACATGACGAGATGAGTAACTCAGGAGCAATAGAGAATGGGGGAAATTTTAGGAATAGCTTTACATGGGAAGGCGTTTGACCCTGAAAAGTCCTCCGCTCAGTCACTAAAGACTGAGCCAATAACATATGTGCATTACCCGCCGAGTGCCGAGAAGGAGGCCGGTGATATCTCCACTTTTTCCGTGCTGACCGTTGCCGATCACCGGCAGGTGGGCCCTTGGCCGACGGCGAGATCGAGGCATGAATTTTAACACTGTTGATTATCAGACTCTCGGTAGCATAAATACCTTCCGATCTTTCTAATTCATTGACTCTTGCATTCAATTACATCAGGGTTTACAATGCTCACAAACAACAATTACAAACCTGCTGCCATCTTGTTTCCTCTTCTTAGCCTCTCCCCCGAAATCGTGGGCATGGTCATAGAGGAGATTGAAGACATGCAGACATTTATCTCTATCTCCCAAACATGCTCATCCATCCGGAGCATGTGCCGCAATGAGCGGATTGTGCAAAAGCTTTTCGCTTCCTGTCATAGCGGCCACAAACCAGAGCAGCAGGCCGCCAGGATCTATGTCAACCTCAAATTCGCCGCCCGCTGTCCCTTTCTAGCACCAACTTCTGTTGAGAAGGCTTTCAGAGAGGCATGGCCTGTATTTCGTGGTTTACAGATGGAAGAAGTACTTTATCCTGTCGCCATGGCTCTTGCCAACCTCTATTTCTCTCTTGGGCTTGCAAAGGAGGGAAAGCTCTTTTTGGAAAAGATTTGGAACTATCATGAGCCATATGAAGTTGACATATCTCGCATGGTTTCTCCTGGGCTACTACCTATCGCAAAGCGTTTACGCCAGCTGACTGGTGGCAAAGGCTTAACCTACCAAGTCATACAGACAAGGATTTCTCTGCTTGAGCAGTTTGAGAAGGCCAGGAAGCCATACTTCATGTTAGTCCGTAACCACAAAATCTCATGGCAACTGTGGAATGAATGCCCCCTGGAGTCGGTCGCAGCATTTTTCCCACCCACTCACGTGCGTTCAGCGAAGCTTTCATTTGCTATGGAGGGAAGGACACTGTTGCAAGCACCAATTGGTTTGGAGTAGTCTACTATTTTTCGTACAGGACAAATACAATCATTGAGACTCTAAGTTAGACCAACCGCCGTGCAGTTCTAGTTTTAACAACTGACTGTGGGGTTGCATCCACAGCCTTTGCCTATAAAATCCCACAGCAACCCGCTATACCCATCAGCATCGTCAGTACTCAAAATGTCGCAAGAAATTATGCTCAACATTAGTGACCCTCGAGCCATGGGGCTGCACATGAAGACGCTGATCGACCTTTGGATCGAGCATGGGTTGACGGACGAGCAATTCCTAGCCCTTGAATCCACCCAAAATGTAACCAAGGACTTGGACATTCAGTTCATCCAAGCTCTCGCGCATGAGAGACCCTGGTACGACACAGTTTACTCCAATATTTTGTTGAACTTGAAGAATTGGGAAGAGTTACCCGCTTGGCATGAGGTCTGCTTACTGAAGGGCTACTTTGATCGTTCCCCCAATTTTGCTCAGTCTCTAAGTGCATCAACGAAAAGATTTACCTTGATAATGATCAAGGCTTTCTCGCAAGTAGGTTAATATCCAAGATTTTCAACGTCCTTGTCAACTAATACGAGGTTAGGACTTGTATATGAGCGAATGCAGGGTATCTTCAGTTCATGGCCCAGAAAACCTCACTCATTATTTCTCGGAGGCTTCCAGATGGTATCAAGCGAAGTTTGATCAATACCGGGATAGGCAATTCTTAAAGCTCTACAGCCTTGAGCACTCGGTTGAGACCTCACTCGCATCAGGTGGATCACTATACATCGTGGTGGCGGAAGATGTATTCCCGCCGGCATGGATTCAAGCCGTGAAAGCCTGGGGAAATCATGAAGAATAACTCGGTGAGTGAGTTTTTGCCTTCCAGTCACCCATCAGAAAGCATGTACTTGTAGAGCGCTGGGTCAATGGAGAGAATCTATTTCAGTACTATCTGTTCCTAGCCTTTAATGCCAAAGCTAGTCTTTTGTCTTGTCATTGCTTTGTACCTCTTGCTTCCCATTGAATTCGGTGGAGTAGTCCTTCCAGGGAAGGGAGGGGCATGTCGGAGTAACTGGCGCATCGGGTGAATGCAACTCGTCTGCATCCTATGATCGAATTGTTAGAGCTAGCGACTGACCACGGGTTGTATATCGTACGAGATGTTTGAGTATGTCTGCTACGCCTTGGAGGAGACCTCTAGCCTTCGCAGATGCCTTTGCTATCTCGAAACGGATAGCAATGAGACTGTTATGTAGTTGCAGGAGTTCGTCCTGGAGAACAGCCAGCTCTTCGCTCATATTTTCGTCGATGTTGGCCATTGGAAAATGTTGTAGAGATATCGCTTTGCTTGTTTTCATATGAGGGTCGCATCGTTTCTACTTAAGCATGGTGGCTCCCCACCTTTCAGATCACCACCTCCGTCTCGGGCTCATGCCAGCGCTTATGCTGGATTCTGATAGGCTGTATGATCCGTGAAGTAGCTCCACTCCGAAGGTGACGATAACCCCGCCCCGGCCCGGGGCACGAAGTTAGAGTGGGGCCATCGGCCGCACAGAGACCACCCCCGGACTGAGATGTCTGCTTAAATTTAGCACCGCGGGAACTTTTCACTGCATCCGTTTTAATTGGCACTAAAAGTAAGTCAGATGGTATAATTCTGCATCCTGTCAATCACATATTGCCTGCTTGTTCGCCAGAATCACATCGACCAACCCTATGTCCATTAGCTTCCAACTTTTTCTATACATTCGGAACCTTAGCATCCCTGCTAATATGCCTCGTCAATCCCACCTCCAAAAAGCCATGAACAAACTCAACATCGATGATTCGATGGCGCTCATGAATGCTTTCGCTGGGGATGCCACTGTTGCCCGATGCCATCGTGTGCGGACAAACCCTCTAAACTATTTGTCCAAGACCTTCAAGTATGCTGTCACGCTTCTGTCTGTCATGTTTGACACTGGGTGTGTCATTAGTGGCTCCCGGGCCTTGGACTTCTTCGTGCCGGGGTCTGCCAACGGCGACTCCGACTGGGACTTTTACGTTCCAGGCTACAAAGAATCGGTGGCTGACATGATGAGCATCTTGTCTCTATGCGGAGTCGTCTGGAATCTCAACGCCGATCTTATTTCCAGCGAGTTTGAGCGGCACGGACGGGTGGAGATTCACTCCAACGTTCTAGAGGCTTTCTCATCCTGGATCTCACCTGTTACAAAGCCGGGAATATTGAACGACACGGTCTCTGAAATTGTTGCAGAATTCGAAAGGATTAGAAATGGCCTCCCCCGAGCAAGCACCTTCATCATCTCAAGGGGTCATTGCAACGATATTCTTATTGAACCAAACGTGGATAAAGGTAGTTACAACGATGGGCTAAATGGCTATGAAACTTCCTCAGGAGAACCATTTAGCATGATATGCGGCTCCATCCAAACACCGCAAGGCGTACAGTCTGTGCAGCTTATCATAGGATGTCACTACCATGGCATCCGTAGCTGCTTGAGCTTCATCAAGGACTTCTATGCAAGTCATGTTCAGTGTTTCATTGGAGGATGGTGCGCCGCTCATATGTACTACTATCACGCAAGCAGCCGGAATGCCACCGTATGGGGGGGCACACGCAGTACCACGGCGATCGAGAAGGCGATCGAGAAGTACAGCGATCGAGGTTTTTCTTTCCATGATGCTGCATACACCGAGCCCATCATCCGTCGCTTTGATGACAACAAGTCGATGTTCTTAGACTATGGAGACGTTCATAGGTCGTTTTTACGCAAATCTAACCTCGACATGTTCGATAAATGGATCACTGAGCGGCGGCAGAATATTGAAGCCATTCATTGGGTGGAGTTTGGCAATGCGATCCAAGAGATACACAGCCCGTTCGAAAGGTGCTCGAGAGGCCGAACTTCGTTTTCTGAGGCGAAGTACAAGTTGCCGATGCGCCATCTGCGACGCTTGGCTGACATCATCACTCTCAACACCGCTAATCCCGACAGGATGAGAACCAAGGAGTTCTTTAGCAGTGTAAGAAAGACTATTGCTGGGATTGATTGGCACGTCGCGGACGTGGCCAATTCTGGATCTGTCTTCAATGCACTTCACGATGCAAACCCATGGTCTTGGGCAATGTAGAGCATATATAAGTAGTTACGGTTATTTCTTAGTATTCAAAGATTGCGATTCAAGACATTCCATCCAAACATGCGACCCAATTAGAGTTAAGACTCGATGCAGGAACGTTACCCTTCTGATTCAATCTCATAACCCAGCTATTGATGACGTCTGACCACTCGCTGGGGTAAATGCATTGATCACCACGCGTCATTTCCTCGTATCCGAACTCAACAGAAGATGCCACATGTTCCTCGACGAAATCGAGCAAAGGGTCACTGCAGAAATGGGTGATGGTTCCCAGTTTTTTTGCGAATATGTAACGCAGTGATATTTCGCTCGTCCGCAGGCGCCGAGCCTCCCCATCTAGGTGCCTCTGGCTGTAGGCAGAGAATCTTTCTCGATACCAGAGGGGCTCTTGATCGAGCCTGATGAGTCTGCCATCGCCATGTACCGGAGGATCATGCTTTGAGCGCTGAGATTGTAGTTAGCCACTAGTTTACATGTCAAAGTTACTGTACTGACCCTTGCTGCGTCGGCTGGCAGTATCTGCGTGATGATGATCAGGTTCCTCTTCAACAGTGGTTCGAAAGATTGAGCAAACATATGCTGGTCTGTACAGGATTGAAATAGGCGTTTCAATAAGCAGACCTCATGCCAGGCGGGTATCTCTTCCCAGAACTCCAGTGAATTGATGATGCTAGGCATTTGTTGCAAAAATTCATCGTCAGAAGGCATGAGGCTCTGAAGAAAATGAGTATCGAGTGCCTCAGTCAACACCCCAACGCTGTAAAGAGTGTCAAACTTGTCAAACGATAACCCTTTCTCAACCCAGAGAGAGATCAAACCCTCCATCCAAATGCCAGAGACATTAGGATCAATTTCATCAAGAACAAAGTTGATAGTCATGGTAGTGCAGAACAAACAGATGCAAAGTTCAGGAAAAGTGTGAGAGGGCGCAGTAAGTCATCAGTGGCCAGACAATCAATGCCTCGGAATTAGTTCGCATATTTTACGAGGCACTTATCAACTTGGAGGGTTGCTCATTTACCGACAGAGTGGTTCGCCCTTGTCACCTACCACCACCGTTACAGCGCTAAGAAACACATGACTCAAAGTGTATGCATGTCGAGCCATAAGCGACGAAGAACTCGTACTGTGTCGCGGGAGCTGGCCGAATTCACTGGCTCTCAATCTAAACCGAAACAAGAGTCTTCTAACCCCGCGGCTAAATCGCTTGCACTATTTGAGGCATGGGGAAGAAGCAATGCTTGAGTTTTGACAAAACCATCACAACTTATCATGAGCCCATCCGATCCCTTCAGCCAAGACCCTCCTGACTCTTGCTCTTGCGCAGCATCATCAATGCTGCCAGAAGAGCGACGACGCAGCGGTCGCACAAGAATGGCACTTCTGGCATGCCAAAGCCGCCTCGCATTTCTGGAGGCTATGGTTGCAGACATGGAGTCGCAAAACGGTCAATTGCGCTCCGAGAATCAGCGCCTCATATTAGTTCTACGTCACCTGGTGAGTACTAAGTGTGACAGTTGCGCGAGTCCACTCTAATTAGGTTGATGTACAGGTGCCCTGGGCTCGTATCGAAGCCTCCACAACGGAGCAGCGGGAAGACGCCTCAGCCCTTCGGTTGAAGACCAATGAGGGAGGAGTAAGCTCGGACGCGGAGTAGGGCCGCCCACTGCGCCATGATCGCCATGATCGCCATGATCGCCTTACAAGGATGGAGTGGAACGTATGGACTGTGTGCTGCATCATGCAACGTTTCGAAATCACTTTCTGTATCTAGTTAGATGAATCCCGACAGTCTGGTTCACGCTAAGCATTGACAAATGACAGTTGACAAGCTCCACATTATTATATAGCTATAATCCATGCATGCATTCAACCTGCAGCCAACAGAGTGGAATTCAAGATAACAACCAACAATCCCATCCAATTTGATCTTCCAGAGCAATTAATCCCTCAAAACAAGAAAAATGCCTTGCTTACTCCCGGCGTTCCGGAGCCTTAGCAACCAATCACAGGGTATCGTCGCTATCTCGGGTCATCCTGCGCTTTGATGCTGCATTGCTTCTGCGCTTCACTCCTCCGGTGTTCTTGTTTCGACGAGTCACGCCGCGTCGCTTTGTTGACTGAATGTAGTTACTGCCAAGGCTAGTTTCTTCCCCATCGCAGAACAACTTGCGCTTGGTTCCCCTGCCCGTCGGTGGTGTGATGACAGGGGAGGGAAGCCTCAATGGTGACGGTGATCGGGTCGGCTCTTCATGAAGAGCAGTCATCTCGTGTTCTTTGATAGTCCTTTCCCACTCCATCTGAGCTTCAAGGGGGGAGCTCAAGGCATGGTGGATCTGGTAGCTTGCGCTGTGCTCATTCAGGATCAGAATGAACTCATGTTGACCATTCGCTAGCAGCTGAAGTTCCGTGTGGATACTTCTCCAGGGGAAGCAGGCCTCTCGAATTCCGGGTAGAAATGTCATGCTGACTGCTGGGAACTGCAAGGCATCGACGATCTCCGGCTTCGGGTCAATGGACATATCACCCAGGGACAAGCGGAACCAATATCGAATGTTGCCATCATCGTCTGAGAATGACTCATAGCGATTGACGATGTTTCCGTGGTGGTCCTTGCAGTTGAGTGAGGCATAGATGCCCTGAATGCCGGTGAAGGCTGGGTTGGTAACTCGACATGTAATAGATGCCATGATTGCTGAAGTCCAAACTTTGCTTGATTGTCGAGCTAACTGTCACAAACAGAGAAGGCTATATAATCTCTTGACTACATTTAATACCTCAAAACAAGCACTACTCTCTAGGTTGTTAAATTTAATAACATATGAGACCAGAACCTCGATTTTATCCCACCTTGCATCATTGGTACAATAAGCGCTCGGGTAGATTCTGGGGTCCGGGAACTCCTCAAGTCACCGGTCCTATCTTGGCTTACGGGATCTTCAACTTCTGCACAGACCCCAAATTATGATGAATGTTCACTCTACGAGGGATGCTACAAAGCAGCCTAAAAGGAACTTAAGTTCACCACTGTAAGATGCTGTTGATCTTATGCAATGTAGGAAATTTATTAACTTGAATGCCAACATTGATTCCGCTCGCGAGTGGGCCCCAATGGATTTAGCCTCGCTGATCCTCTCCACACCCTTGTCTTAAACTTGCAGATTACCCATGCTCCCCGATGCTCTTTTTATCTACTGTACATACGCTACATGCTTCAAACCCCCTGTGACATGGCATGACTCGCACGAACATTGAATCACGTGCTCTGTTCTGCCTCAACATCACCCTCAACATACCAGCCCAGCAAATGGTTGACCAGTTCTCGGGAGAAAACCTTGAGGCTTTTGCGCAAGTTGTCAATGGTTTCTCGGAAGTCTTCCGTTGCGCTTAGAAGCTTTGGTAGTGCTCGGTCAATGTTGAAACCAATTTGGTTGATTTGGCAATTGCCGTCTGACACTGCGCGCTCAAGATCTTCGATGCGATTGGACAGGTTTTGGAGCAGCCTGATATGTTAACACTTTCGAACCTTCCCGCCTCAAGAAACTTACTTCTTTATCTCCTCCGCTTCCGTAGGTGGGTCTGCCAACTGGACTTGGCTGTTCGAGTCCGGTGTCCTCAATCCTTGGTCGGCAGAAGGTTGCGTGGTGGCTGGGGCAACTGACATGGTTGCAAAATCCTGAGGGTTGTCCAGAAGACATTGGATGGCGTTATCATCAAAGTCGAGTTGGGTAAGGCTTGAGAAGTCTGCAGGATCAACAGCCTGCGAGAAGTCGTAGAGGAAGGTATCGTCGAAAGTGGTATCCATGATGAGAGAAGTGGTTGACATGCAATGAAAAGAGACGAACAAGTTGGACACTCTTTCTTATAGCATCGAGAGGAAGCACTTGTTCATGGATACGAGTATTAAGACACGAAAAACGATACTTAGCATATTAAAATTAAAGGGAGGGGGATTAAAAATAGTAGACGCGCGCATACATAAACGCCGAACTCCAGGGCCTTCTCAAGTTCTCAGTCCTCTATAAACTTCATTCAGGCAAAATGCTTACAAAGGTTCACTTCACAGTTGCGATCTCCCTGGTCCATGGCGCTTTAGCGCTTTCCATGGGTTACCCCTTGTGTATTACGGAGCCCGCCCTCTCTCTTGAAGCAGGGAAGTCATCACTCTCCGCCAGGTAGGTCTCTTTGCCACTGCTCGCAAGCACTTACTAACCCTGGAACAGTGTCCACTCACCAATGGAACCACGCTGCGAGGCTACTCTGTACTTTTCCGACCCCTCGTTTCTTCCAATTCGCTATTCCTTTGACGACGAATTGGACTGTGATGGCAAACAAGTTCTAGCCTTCACAATCCCGAAAGGATCACCCAACGGTGACGTTGACATTATCTGGTGGGTGTTTGTAGGACAGTGCTTGCATAGCGCCGGCGGCTAACATACTCTAGGCAATGCACTGGCCTCGCCCCCAGCTGCAATCATGGTGTCATTTTCGGCGGGAGTGCAGACCTGTCCATCGCATCTGAGTCTACAGGGGATGTAGGCTGCCTCATGGAAACCGCCGTGACCAGAACTGCGCCCATCACGATCACAGAGTCCTCTGCGACGTTTGTGAAGATGGCGCCAACTGTGGTTGTCACTTCTACGACGAGTTTTCTACGTAAGACGAAGGATCGAACCACATTCGAGACTCACCATACCGGGACCAAGACGAAACCCGGTTTTGATGAGTCGGAGACTAGCGGGGTACCATCTAGCGATATTGAATCCACAGCAACAAGCCTCAGTACAACAGTTCCATCTAGCGATATCCAATCTACGACAACTGGTCTCGGTACAACTACTGACGACAGTAAGAAGCCTTCAATGACCAACGACATAAGGACGGGACCGGCAAGCACTGACTCAGATACCTTCCCAATATCGTCTCCTACATTGGCCCTCGAGCTACCTCAGAACGCAGCCGAGACAACTATCAAACCTACAGATGATGGGGTCTTCATGAGCGACGCTACCAAGCAAACCATTCCTATTCTTCCTGCAGTCACTGCGTCGATCATCTCCACTCTCACAGTAATTCACACTGTGACCGCTAAATGCACTAATTAGGCTGCCACCGCCGGGCCCCACCCGGAACGTCCGGTGCCGTTACCAGGGGCTGCTGTGGGGCTCACTCCGATGTTACGTCTCCCAAACACCGGAATCGCCGGCGGCAGCAGAAGAATTTAGGATGGGCTAATAGATTGTCACCTGCATATCACACTTGTTTTAACCAATGGTTTCGTTGGCCATAGGCGCTAGTTTCGAGTACCCGTAATATAAGAATAGCTATCAGATGAATTGATTTCTCTCATTGCACAAATATCACTCCTTTTCTATATCGTTTCAGCCATGTCAAACAAAGGACTGCCGCCTCTTCGCCCACCCGGCTCAGGCAACGGAAAACTGGCCCCAGTTTGCTCGCCTATTTCTGCTGGCGGCAACCAAACCCCCATCTACTGCCAAGCCTGTGCTGCTCACCGGGATGGGGAAGGGCTTAAAAAGATTGATGACAAGATTGACGCTGTGCTGCGCCAACTTGAGGACTTGAAACAGGATTTGATAGCATCAACGACTCTAACGGTGGGTAGTCCAATTCACAGAAAATCTCAATACATTAACTAACTGTCTCTAGGCTATGGGAAACAAAACAAGCAATTGCCTCACTCCTAAACCCTGCTCCTCATTCAGCCCAGGAACGCCGCGTCCAATGTACAATTGGCCTGATAGTGACGTTCGTTCGGCGGACGAAATGGACCAGTTGGGATGACAGTAGGATGTCGGATTTGCTCATCCTGAGACTGGAGAATGACGGGAAGGGGATAAATTGATTGCTGTCACTGGTCAGTTTTGTGCAGACTATGTGGAACTTTTTAATACCATTTCTGTTCTTGTTGGTGGGTGATACCCGTTTGAATATTGCCAGATCTTGTTACTCCTCCTGTCACGAACGATGAAGAAGACATCGATATCGTCACACTCCATGTGAAGTTCTCTCACTTTCTTTATAAGGGTAGTTCGTCTCTTCGAAAACATGTTTGTTCGCTTTCGCCGCTCTTTTCTCAGGATGTCAATTGTCGTGGACCGCAGCTGCGGCTGCTCTGGGTGTGATGTCTGTGGTTGGTACATTGTGACGGTGGATAAGGAGGGTAACAGTCAGCAGCATCTGGACCCAATATATAGATTGGTTCGCTAAATGCAATATCAAATCTAGCCGCTTATATTTAAGTTCTTAATTAACAAGAGTTAGACTTAGCACACTAAATCGCGGCGGCATATAAAACATCGCGCGTCATGCAGCTCCAATGTGAAAGGGAGCCTACCCAGAACAGTCTTTCACCATGACTGGCCCAGTTTCATTGCAGGAGCCTGATCAATTGGCTCGCAGTATTATGCGCCCTGATGCCCTACATGTATTTGCTAATAACATGGAGAAGGTTTATGAGTTCTGGAAGATGCTGCATACAATGACCAGCATACCGAATGATAGCCCAGATACAAATGCATTCATCTTGAAAGCGTTCCAGTTCATAGAAAACACGATGGGTAGACAAGACTTGCCTCCCCAATTATGCCGACTTACTCATGTGGTTTTGACCAACATGACTGCCAGGTTCAGCAGGGCTATTGCTGTCGACAGAAGGAGAGGGAGAGTCAGATCGCGTTCTGGGTACCGGAACGCTGCAATTGTCATGGACCTGTTTCTCGAGGCGCAAGGTTTCATCGCAGACCGAACTAATGCAAAGAAGCAACTGAATAGACGCATGCAGACAAGTCGACGGTGGACACACTTGGCAAGAGGCTGTCCACTTCTTCTAGTCGTATACTCGGATGCAGCTGAGAGCTTGATGTTAGTACCTCCCTCCGAAGATTCACAGTCGCTGACCTTCAAGTGCCAATCGAAAGGTATCAAACATGATCTTGGGGGCTGTTGGCTCGCGACTGTTAGCATCAGGTGGGCCGTCGCTAATCCAGGCTTCACACAAGCTTCAAGCTCTTGCTGAGGCTGCTGTTCAGCCAGATACCTCAGAAGCGCATGCAGTCCTGAAGGAGCTCATGGGGGCTAAGACTATGCTTCTGTCAGGCATGGCCTAAGTATGGCGGAGGTTATGGTTATGCTGTTTGGCAGTGAATGCTTTTTCTTGTGCTAGTTCATGTTGGTAGTTTAGTCTAGGCATCGTTAATTACATACGGCCACAAGAAGGTCGCATTTCCTGCAAGGTATTTAAGTGGCAACAGTTCCCCCCAAATTCTCAGCAGAATAACCCGTCACATTAAGCAATTTCTCTTTACTCTTTCCCATCAGTCACCATAACCATGACTAAACTGCGCCTGCCCTGGGGACAGGAGTCTCCCTATGATCTTTTAACCAATTCGAGAATGTCCTGGATGATTGTCTATCCCCGAAATATGATACCCTCTGATTCATTCAACGACGAGGGATTCATTCGGTCCTCTGACAGAATCATGATCACGGAAAATGTTTCCTTGCTATGTTATGCAGCATTTCAAAAGCAGTATGACATTATCAAGTCACTTACCCAAGTTTGTGACAGGGGTGACTGGCGGTTCCGGAAAGAGCTTGATAAGGCTCTGTTCTTCGCTCTCTGTGCTGAAGACAGACGGATGGCTCAGACTCTATTGAAAGATTACGAAGCCGACCCGGGACGAAAGCATACCTCTTGTGGTTTGCATGGCGCTGCAAGGCGGGGATTTCATGACGTGATCCAACTGTACATTCAAAAGCATGAGGCCTGCCCCGACACCAAAGACGAAACGTCTTTAACACCAGTCATGTATGCCATGATGCTTGAGGCTCCACGTGATTGGGAAACTATTTGGTTTCTCTTCGAGCTAGGCGCTGACCCCACGATTCTTATTGAGGGCTGGACTTATGCCCAATGGGCAATAGAAATGAAAAAGCCTGATCTGGCACCACGTCTTGATGAAGCGGCCCGTCGGGCCCGTGGGGATGAAACAAATTGGTAGCTGATCGTCTTGGTCATTCTGTTAGTCATTGGGTTCACCTATGTTATTGACTATCTCATATAGATTGTGATACTGAGCATAGATTGACTCCAGGAATAGCTAGGGATAGGTTGACTGATGAAATAATATATCTTTATCTATAAGGAATTCTACACTTCTTCCTCCTCTGGAGCAGGTGCTTCCAAACGAGTTTCGTGGCGCTCAGGTATCTCAGGTTCAAGTGTATTGAATCCATCTACTGGGCCAGGTTCCTCTGGCCGGGGGATACTCTTAGGTTGAAGCACTCTTGTTCGGTTAACTTTAGCAGGTTCCTCCTGTCCAGAGCGACGGTCAGGTATCCTCAGTTGAGCTTCGGCGTGGTCAGGCACATGTGGCCCACCTTTGCCGAGTCTCTGGCGTTTCTTTTCCCTGGCTAGATCTTGTTTCACTACACGAATCTCTACCCCTTGCATAGCATCTGTCTCGGGTGTAGCCACAGTTGGTCTTGGCTCGTGCATAACGGGGAATGGGCTAGCAGGAACAGGCTGAGACATATCCTGTGCGAGGGGAGCATCTTCATGAAGGTTAGGTGCGGAGATGCGCTGACGTGATTCAGGCACTTCTAGTTCCGTCTCATGGGGCACATCCGGCTCAGCATCTGGTTCAAAATGGGGCCCAGTATGCTGCTCAACAGGTGGGTTAGCAGGCAAATGCTGGGGTCTTACGTGCTGTGATAGATCAATTCCATCAACTTGAGGGGTAGAGATGCGTTGGGACGCTTCAGGTACCTCTGGATTGTCTAAGGTTGTGTCCATACCCTCCGGCACTGAAGGCATCGGGGTTTTACCGAAAAGATTCTTGGGCTCTATTCGTTTCGGTGGTTTAGGTTTAGTTATGATTTTCTCTGGCTTTTTCGCCGACGGATCTCGCATGGCTTTTTGTCTCCTAGTCTTTGTTGGCCCTGATTGTTTTGCACGTGGTTGTTGATGTTTGTTGGTAGTGGCGGTGAGTGGTTCGCTTGTAAAAGGAGCCCCTCCCTCAGCCCAGCCCATGCTGGGTGTGACGTCAAGGCCTGGTGCATCTGTCATAGGGTCTGGATCATCCAACACAATTGTTGAATCATTAAATATCGGTCGGTTTCGCAATTCTTCGATACTCAAGCCGGCATGGCTCTGATCCACGTTGAAAACGAACGGCCCGAAAAAAGCACATACGAAGTCGAATTGTATCAGTGCTGCGGTTGGCTCCTTCCCCTTCTCGTTTTTTGCTGTCAAAAGTAGCGTAGGAAGGAAGGATTTTGTACGTAACTCGCTAAATACACTAATTGTCGGCAGTCCTCCTCGCCACCCTGTCTGGAACATGATCATATCGGGGATTTCTCGTGGCACATCTTGATCTGGCAACGCAAGGCCCTTTTCGATCTTTTCGTTCCAGAAGCCTACCGAGGACGCCATCTCGCAAAGGCGACTCCTGGACTTGGCATCCGCAAACGCGTTCATTCCAATGCCTTTTATATCCTGTAAGGGTGTCTCGGAGCTCAGAAGGGGGAATGAACGAAGCGCTGCCAGCATTAGCTGTGCGAAGGCTCCTAGAGGTTGTAAACCGGTGTCAATTGATTGATATCGGCCCTCTGTGCATTCGACCACATTGAGAACTGGAAGTTGCTGACCCCAGTCTTGTGTAAGATTGCTGAGAAGGCTTTCTGGTGTTTTCAGTGGAGCTATACTGGGTTTTGCCTTTTCTGTCGGCCTTTTCACCTCAATGTATCTCTCGAGTATCTTGGCGCCGACTGTGAGATAGCGCATATTTTCGTGGAATGTTAAGATACTTGGAATAACGCCTTCGAAGGTTAATATATTCCGCAGCAATTTAGATCTCTCTTCTTCTCCCGATATATTACAGAACAAGGTGCCGTTTTTCATCTTCTCTCGTATGGCTTCTTGGTCCTTCTCGCTCCATGCTGGAGCCATGAACTGGAGAGAACGAGCAGAGTAGGCGTCTAGACATTGTCGCAAACTTGGGTCGACACCACTGAAAATCACATCGTTCCAAACTCGGTAAATATGTCTCCAGTATGTCGTTATCTGCCCGTCGATATGGGCTGCGAGATGTTTGGCCCAGTTGCCCAATTTGATATCATGCCAGAGACCAGGGAAGACGGCGACTTGACGCATGGCACTCCATATCTCATCTCGATGGAAGACCATTGTCACGTGCTTTCGTTTCCCTGCGGATAAACGCTCTAGCCACTTCTGGGCCAGAGAAGGTTGCTGCTGATGTAGCAGGAGCACTTTTCGGCAAATCTCCCCATCGCTGTATCTCCCTGGGAGTTCTGGTGGAATACTATAGATCCTAACGATGCATTCATGACTTTGCCCGAGGAGCTCTTTCGCCTTCTCAAGGCAATGCTGCCCCAATAGGCAGTCAATCTTGAATTGGGAGTTGGGCAATGGTTCTTGTGTGAGCGATTGCTGTAATTGTTGCCGTGTAATGACTAATCTCTCCAGAATTTCGTCTAGTCTTTTTGGGGAAACAATGCCTGTTATTGGCTGGTCACGATTGCCGAGGAATCGTTCAAAGTCGGATACGGACGCGCCATCTGAGAAAGCTGCGGGGCACTCCGAGAACCCTTCAGAAGTGAGAAGGCCGAGAGGCACGCGCATCACCCCCTCCAGATAATCACTTAGCGATGTCATTTTTTCAGGTCTCGTAACAAGTTACTCTAGGCGTCTACCTACGTAACAGTTGAGGCATTTTATGTTATTTGGTACTGGGGGAAAGGTATTCAATCGAGGTCGAAATTTAGTGGACTAAATACCAACTGTAACATAGCTTAATTTAACACGAGGCTTGTATTAGCAGACAGATTCAAAAGCCCGGGTGGGGACATGCGCGCGTGCATGTAGTAAGCTGGGTCCCCTAACCAAGCAAGGCATCATGGCACACGTTCAACCTCTATTTGAACTTCAATCAAGCGCCCCTGGCATGCCAGGGCCGTATATCGTGGAAAATCTGGCCTGCTACCATGTTCTCGACAAAATTGGCCAAAAAAAGCCCCGGACGATGCTTGTACTCGGCGGGGCATGCAAGCGCCAGCATATTTCATCTGCATATTCACTTTACGGATACCCAAAGGTACATAGCGTTGGCATCGCTGATGTCGGGGACAATACTTTGGCACTCGACGGGGAGCTACACCTCCAAAAACACGACCAGCTGCCACGATTTCAGGAAAAACGGCCGTTTGGGGGAGGATGCCATGCTCATATACTTGAGCAAGGATTTTCTCGTGAGGGGTCAATTGCTCATCAGCTTTACGCAAATGTATTATCACCGCTTAGCGACATTATTCTCATATTTGTCCCGGACTTTGGCCTCGACATCGCCATTGAGATGCTCTGTTCCTGGATGAGGTCTGCTATGGGTGCCGGGTTTCACATCGCCTCCAGAGTCTTGCTTCTGCACGATTCAATTCCAGCAGAGTTCGAGATCAAAAAC
Organism: Fusarium mundagurra; assembly: GCA_013396205.1. Lineage (NCBI taxonomy): Eukaryota > Fungi > Ascomycota > Sordariomycetes > Hypocreales > Nectriaceae > Fusarium > Fusarium mundagurra. Next base: position 241,568 of record JAAOAN010000016.1, read on the forward strand.
CGGTTACTGGCGTCATTCGCCTCCAAGCTTCGTAAATCAGATCCCTTGAGGTCGTACACGAGCGCCGATACTCAGTCGATAATAGAGAATGCTTTTCACATGACAAGCGTGTCCTTGGATGATTGCACGTGGCGGGCGCAGGTTGAAGCAGAGTTGAATGCTGCCAGGGCTCACCGAAAGCAAGAGGGCATGGACTTCACAGCGCACCAAATGAAGTACCTACTTCGAGCAGCTATCCGGCAGTACGCACAAGATCCGCTGGCACCTCTTGACATAATACGTTCTTTAAAGCAACAGCACGCTCCAGATTCGAATTACTCTGATGCGATTCGCGACTTTCTGCAAATTCACCAACCTATAAGCGATATAGAAGCTAGCATTGTCGCGTCAGCCCTCAATCTTGATGCTCATCCTCCAGGAACGCCTTGTAAGTGGATGCGAGGTCCCTTCTCAGCGACACCGCTGACTGACACTAGGGTTTCCTCCAGAACGAATTTTCCAGAGCCTTTACCAAGGCCTTATTGAGGACTGTGGGTACGACTTGCACTGTAGTACCCTGTCTGATCACGTGCGATACCATTTCGTGGATATTGTGATGAATTGTCGCGCCATGGGAGTTGATGCGTCGCAGGCTCACATCGCACGTATTCAAGGCAGTCACTTGGTGGAGTCTAAGCAACCCCTATATAGCTGCTCCTTCTGTATTCTCCAAAGGCCGAGCTGGACACTTGATTGTAAGCATATGCTTTGCAGACGTTGCATCACTGCCCACGCAACGAGCGGCCAATCCTACCGTCCGCAAGTCAAGTCATGTCCGCTGTGCCAGAGCCCCAACTCATCTCCATTCTTCATCAAACCCCCCACGGCTTCTGCAATCGCACTCAATCTGAGGGGCACAAACCCGGTCAAAATCATTCAATTTCTCAAGGATTTGCGTCGCTCTGTAGGATTTCCGTTGCAGGACTGTTTTGACATAGTTATTGGATCCGAGGCCGGCAAGTCAACATTCGGTTTCTCCAATATGCGTGCTAACGTTTCCTAGGTAGTTTCTTCGTAATCACCGCTTTCTTAGAGGGCTGGGATCTGTCAGATTGCTTCTATCACTTGAAACATCTACGCCGCATGCGTCTTCGCCACAACAGTGCCAAGTTTGGGAAGAACTTGTCATGGGACCTCAACAAAACGCAATTATACAACAATAAAACCGTTTTACTTGACTTTGGGAAGAAGTCTCTATTCTACCAAGGCCAAAGCGCTATGTTAGTCGATCTTATTTCAGCTTGAGTGCATGTTAACAGAAGAACAGAAACGAATCCCAGGTATCGATACAGTACAGCAATAGCCCCTATACCCAGCAGGCTCTCGACCATGTAGCTTACTCACTTATTGCCTCTCTATTCTATATCAAACTTCACCCACTTCCAACATTCTACAAAAGCGAGGAGTTGTGTACTATCAAGGTCTACTGCCGCATTCCAGCTGGCCCGCTGCTTCTAAACCTTGTCTACAAACTTTATAGGTCAAATACGCTACTTTGCAGCAGCGAATCTCAAGTCAGGTCAAGAAAAGAAGCTTTGTGTGGTGATATGGATATAGAGCTATGCCAAGGTGGTTACTCGTTTGAGCGACAGATAACGGTCAAGATCTCCTCCCCTAGTGACGTCATTGATCTGTCGTTGGAGAATATGCGGGGAAGCTGGCCTATTAGCAAATGCCCCTACCAGATCGAGGATCTGATTCGGGATCAAAGTTTGGATTGTCCGACTAACCCCCCTGATACATTACCTTTCGATGGAAACTCTCAGACTTGGGCAGATGCTGAGGCGGAACTCAGCCAATTTCTAAATACATTAAGGGCACTGTAACACTGGAAAGAGTCATTATGTGAAACTTGCCCCTAACTATTCATCTCTATAAATTCTAAGTGTCGTATCGTGTCCTATGAGTTTGACTATGCCTTTGCCAGCACTCCCGCAACTATCTGCCTACTTCTCAACCTCAGCTTGTAGTATCTCTATCCCTTCATCTACACGCTGCATCAAAAGTTTATGTGCATTCTCCTTCAAGTGGACGTGCCAAACCTTGAGAAGCAATTTATTGACATTGAGCTTCACAGTACCAGCTTTGATGCAGTCTTGCATAATCTGAGCAGTGAAGTCATTGGTCCCATAGAGTGCTATAACTGCACGACCGCAAAGTTGTTCACCAATGGATGAGAGTCTCTCAAGATCGAGCTTTGGTCCCTCTGGGCCATAGTCACCGTGAATGTTGCCGATGCTTGGAGCGAGCATATCGATACCTGCTTCGAGGAAGACTTCTACCTCTTCGGGAGAAGTAAATAGGGCTGCCTGGTGACCACCAAGCCAAGATTTAGGCCTCGTTTTGTATCCACGATGTGTGCAATATTGCTGTTAGTGCCGTAAATACTCGTCGTAGGCACTTTTTGTTGCAGTGCTCAACCGATCCTGAAGTTTCTTTCAGATGTGATCTAAGTCTAGCAATGTCACAGGAAGACCTTAATTTGTCGACTTGCATATATAGCGGCACTTTTCTTTCTAGAGTCTATTGCCTATAATCTGCCATGATCCTCCAGCGTTGACTGGCATTTTGTGCTCGAGGCTGTGTTTGCGCCGGCGGCCAAGTTCGAAGGGAGTCCGTGGCAACTAATGCTATTAATCGAGGTCAGCAAGAGTGAAACTGGAAGGCCTATGGTAACTATTTGAGCGAATATGAAGGAGGGGTCGATGCGAGTAGAAAAGAAGCTTTGACAAGAGAAGGAAATGGTTTACCTGTTTTCAGCTACTAAAGATAGCTCGCATAGTATATCGCTGTGCTCTACCTGCCGAAGAACATCGCAGGCGCTGGTGTTTTGCCGCAGTAGGTCAAGGATGACATTCGCCTCATCTGGGTTTCGCGAGCGCAGCAAATCGACAACCTTTTGACATGCAGTCTTCTCGGATTTCAAATGCTCGTATTGACGCCGCAGCTCGCGATCTCTACACGTGGCGGTGTAATTGCAGCTTGAGCCCGTTCTGAAACAGCTTGAGCAGTAGGGCCGGCTCCCATCGCACTGAGCTAACAATTAAACAGGATCGGATGTGAAAGGTTTGCATGACTGACTCGAATCTTCCGCTTCCGGCAACTGTCGCAGGCAACTGAGACGCTGATTCTTGGGTAATGTGGGAGGACAAGGCGGGGTGCAGGTGTTGACGGTATTTGCGAGGCGGGGAGCAGAGGGCGCTGATGGCCCTGACCAGGCATTGTTAATATTGAGATGAGAATAGTTTGTGAATGTATATTAGCGACTCCATACCCTGAAAGGCATTTGTTATGGAGTGTAAGAGTAAAACTACATCCAGACTCGAGAGAGGTCAGACTCGGCTTGGTGGACTTGATATAGCAGTGAAATGCTCGTGGTGAAGGGACTGTATGACGCTTGGAACTTTCCATTGGCCCGATATTGTTTTGCCATGATGAAAAGGGTCATGAACCGTGTTTGCGACTGCATATCAGCTCCAGTATTTCATGCCCAGGGCGCTAGTGTTCGAACACATCTCAAAACGCCAGCCAATGACCGTCTGAGTCGGTTAAGGCTCCGTCGAAGCTGATTGGAGGCCTGACTAGTCAGATCGTAAAACGATCGTCATCGTGGCCGCATCCTAAAACCGTGGCGGGAACCTGGCACTAGGACTGCAGGCACGACGGGCTTCGTGTTAGATAGGTACTAAGACAGTTTAGTGAAGTTGATATTACTGGAGCAGATGTCTCGGGACAACTCCACGAATACCTTGGCGTTATCTCTTTCGGTGCCACAAGCCTTCACTAAGGTCATGACAAGGGTGTAAGACCAATCAAAATGAACGGAACTACCGGTACTTACAAATATACCTAATTTTGCGTATGATAGAAGTACCAGCAGTTGGGGTCGTTACAAATCGCTACCTCACAAATCCGGCAGCCGTACCAAGTCTGATGCCCCGTGCCGCCTTGATGCTTGCTTTGTGCATTCCCTGTTATCGGCTGTAGATAGCTTCCTTGTGCCTTCCTTTTCTTGAAGGGTCGGGCCTGCCCCTGCTTGAAGCCCTTACAGGCTAGGCAGTCTGAGAAAATGCCCCTGTAGATGTGGTTGGTATCTCTTTGTATGTGTTTTTGGTGTGTGTCTAGATCCTCGCTGTCCTCTTCCTTCCCTGATCGACCTCTCTTTCTTGCCCGGCTTTCTTGTGCGTATGTGTTGAAAAGTGCGTTATAGATACATTCCTTCCATTTCTCGAGCGTTTTATAGGGCTTCCACCTAGGGCATGTCGTTTTGAGCTGTAAAATGAAGCTATTCGCTGGGCAACATCGAGAAGGAAGGACCAAAGGAGAGCTTGCCAAGAACCGCGCCGGAAGCTGTGATCATACATTGTATATGACCGTAACTGATCGCCTCGGTCAACCTAGGTTCAGAGACGACAAAGAGCCTGCCAGCACATTATTCCTAGGGTGATATCAGTAGATGTTGTTGAGGATGTCTTGGTAGCTTGACATACAGGACTGTACCGCATACTGCAAGACCCAAGGTCGCCACCATTCCAGCAATAATAATAAAGCAATCATGCGGTTTGTTGACTTACCGTTAAGCTCACTGTGTTTTCTGGCTAGTATATCACGCCTTGAGTTGTGTTGCATGTGTAGATATTTTGTATTTGAAAAGAATAAGAAAAAATACAGTGTTGCTCTCCAGATATCCTATTATGTTTAAGTCTAGACTATTTTTACATGAACATATTGCTACATATATAATCAATTCCCATCAAAACAAGTATCAAATGACATCATTGCTAGCCTCAGCCCTTTAGAAATTGGTCTGGACCGATATGATGAGACTTTTCGGTTTTTCCTTGGTGATGGCGAAGGCGATGGTGCCGATGGCGGTGATGAGGAGGGGCAAGATGTTTGTCCAGATGATCCCGGGCTAGACTCTGGACATTGTGGGAAATAGCGAGATGGTGAAGAGGATGTATGGGAAGAATTTGAAGAATTTGAGCTGAAGGAGGTAGGAGGGCTTGCCCGTGAAGACGGAGGCTTTTCTCCTTGGGCTGTTGTGCTTGGTGTGTCGGCCCTTTCAGTGACGGTATCAATATCATCAGGGCCACGAATCTCATGTGCCGGGATTGGAAGCTTAGCAAATTCCTGAAGAAGCTTGGGACGCGATTCGTAGCCTTTGATACGACCATCTGGCCTTTTGATGAAAAGGAGGATATCACCGCCGTAGTAGTGGTGCCAGGTATTGGTTTTCTTAATCAGCCCATTCTCCCTATTACGCATTCCTGCTTCAGCGTTGCGATTTTTCTTGAGGCGTTGACGGCGGGGAGAGCCTGACTGTACTTTTGGCGTTGGTGACATTGTGAGGATGCAGGTTATGGTAATGAATGTCGAGATGCTCTGTTAGCCTCCGGGCTGTCATGTATTAAATAAATGAACGATATCAAGAGGCTTCAGGGACAATAGGCGCTTATGATCCAAAAATAAAGTCAATACGCGCGCGAAGATATCATTTACCGCCGTGCACCACAATTAGAACCACTTATCCAGGAACCCGATGCCTAGGAGCGGTACCCTCCGATAGCCCCGTCCCCAAGCTCCACACAGCACCGTATTCTGATTGCCGCGCCGTACCGGAGCCCCACTGAAATCCGGTTCGCCCGACGACAATCGGTCTGCCTGAGCGGCTACACTTAGGCTGCAGGCGCTTCGGACTTCAAGCTTGATTTAAGCACTTAAATCTCGCATGTCCCCGTTCATAGACACATACTTACTGCTCAAATCACCCAACTTCGCACTTCATTCTCTAAATCATTGCTGTAAGAATGGACAGCAGCTTGTGGTATCTGATCGCCCTGGCTGGGATTTTCTTCCTGTCTCTCATTCTTTGGCTCTTGAGCTCCATTATACCGAACCTCCATAATCGTTTCATGCGGCATGTCACTTACCCTCTCTTCCTCCGACGCCGTCGTGCTTGGGACAGCGTTACTCGGCTACAAGCATGTCTCATTTTCTTTTTCTTTGCGGCCAACCTCGTTGTCATTTTTGCGCCGTTCAATGGAATTGACTGGCGACAAATTGAGAGAAGGGCCGCCTTTACCGCAGGTGTAAATGCAATTCCCCTCTGTCTTGGAGGACGAATGGGGCCCGTTGTCCAGATGCTGAACATCCATCGGACTTCCTATCTTTTGTTCCATCATTGGGTAGGTAGAATTGCCGTTCTCGAAGCTTTGTCTCACGCCATAATTGTTCTCCTCCATCGACCCAAGACGGGAACGCTTGTTACCTCTGGATGGGTTGTAAGTGTTCTGTGCTCGCCCCACTACTTCCCGCTTGCTAACACTTTTAGACATTCGCTGGTTTCCTGGGCTCGCTCATGTTATCTTTTTGGCTACCTAGGCATTTCCTTGGCCGCTGGTTCTTGCTGAGTCATAGAGCAATCGCTCTGACTGGCGTTGGTGCTTTGTTCTGGCATGCCTTGGCTGTCTCACAAGTCAGGTCACAGATACTCGTCGGTATTTGTTGTACCATCTGGCTTCTCTCGACGTTCTACAGGTTGCAGAAGCTTCTCTTTCGGCGGCTGTCTGGAGAAGTAGTCGAGAAGTTGGTGGGAAGGAATGCAACCAGGCTCGATATCTCTCTGCGGTATCCAGTCCATATCCAGCCAGGAAGCTACTTCAACATTTTCTTCCCTGGCAGGATCAGTTCTTATAACCTTTTGTACAGTCACCAAGCTATGGCATTCTGGCATCCACCCGATGATGTTGATCCCGAGGGCAAGTCATCAAACGTCAGCTTCCTTCTGTCACACCGTACTGCAAATGTGGCAGCGTTATCTGTCCTTCAAACTGGGCAGCGCATTCTACTTGATGGCCCCTTTGGCCAACGCCTCGAACCACATTCCTATGAGAATGTTATACTTCTAGCAAAAGGGATGGGTATCGCCGGTATTCTCCCGTTAGCTCTGGGCCTAGCGGAAAGGCGACAACATGACAATCGTATCAGAGCTGAGCTGCAGAGGTTAACACAACGGTCTCAGACCCTCCTTAGGGAGGAAGGGTCTGCTGATCTCGATACACGGGCGAACATCGCCCGAGAAAGGGCCGAGGTAGCCAAGCAACGGGTTGCGCTGTCAAGAAAACCACTTTTCCGTGACGCAACTAAGAAAATCGACCTCTTCTGGTCCTTAGAGAGCAACTCTCAGATGGATTTGGTAGCGGATCAGCTCAAATCACTTCAGCAGCTAGATCCTGACAATGTGAGTCTCTGCAACAGTTACTTCTGATAATACTAACCCATAGATAGAGTTTCCTGGTTGTATGGTGCGGCTATCCATATCCTCGGACAGGCGAACCACCATTTCAGCCTATCTCGACATTCTGGATGTGCCTTGAGCCATCTCCTCAACGAAAGGCTTTTGATGATCTTATTATTAGTAAGATCGGAGAGGAGCGCAAGAAGCTTCAAGGGCGTATGATGGTTTCAAGTAAGTTTCTGCCTACTTGTTTATTTCACGTTCCGTTCTAACTATGCAGCCTGCGGCAATGGCGACTTCACTTCTAGAGTCCGGGAAGGGACAATTCGTAGTATTGAAGATATGAGTATTACATTTGTAGAGACAGAATATCGACCAGCAGGCATAGATACTGTGCCAATTAATGAGGCGTTTGGACATGAGCTTTTAAGGGACCGGGCGAGAAAGCTCAGAAGACCAAGGACTTCACAGGACACGGAGATGAGGAATTTGACAGATAGGGTCTCTTATGCAAGCACATACTCTGAGGGATTCAGCACAGTCAGACTTTAGAAGTTTAGGAAGCTATAAAACTCCATTTAAAACCATTAATGATGTAATTCCTCTAAACATAGGTACATGCTTATTGCTACATTGGCATTAATTTAAGCGTCTTTATTTTATGCATCCCAGATACTAAAGGACAGAGGCTATATTAAACTGAAATAATTAAAAGATTAAATTTAATAAATAGTGCTTAACTTTAGGTAGTACTTAATTTAATTAACAGTGCTTTAATTTAATTGTTTAGCTATAAAACCACTAGCTTGCTGCTTGAAAGAGGTCCTTCTAACATCTTAAAGCTAAAGCATTTATTCAGCATACACTAAAAGAAACCATCCAGCATGAGTGTTACCATCGCCTTGATTGGGAGTCTTGGAAAGGATCTTGGGTTTGACAAGGTCGCAAGGGCACTGAAGCCAATCGGTGTTGAAATTATCAAGAAGGACAGCGATAAGGTGCCAGACTATGTGGTTACACGTGATTATTCTAAGATACCTCAGACATGGAGGTCTGTCTGGGAGATGGATGAAAAGTGGATTGCGGATATGATGACAAAGCCGGTTCAATGGATTGATCCAAGAGAGTGGACTGATAAGCATAGGGAAGTTAAGAATCGCAAAACGCCTACTTCTGTAGAGGAGAAGCAGCAAAAAGAGCAACAGCCTCAACAGCCTCA